>OY986435.1:205986879-206159379 GCA_963920525.1 Dichetophora obliterata
TAATAATAATAATAATAATAATAATAATAATAATAATAATAATAATAATAATAATAATAATAATAATAATAATAATAATAATAATAATAATAATAATAATAATAATAATAATAATAATAATAATAATAATAATAATAATAATAATAATAATAATAATAATAATAATAATAATAATAATAATAATAATAATAATAATAATAATAATAATAATAATAATAATAATAATAATAATAATAATAATAATAATAATAATAATAATAATAATAATAATAATAATAATAATAATAATAATAATAATAATAATAATAATAATAATAATAATAATAATAATAATAATAATAATAATAATAATAATAATAATAATAATAATAATAATAATAATAATAATAATAATAATAATAATAATAATAATAATAATAATAATAATAATAATAATAATAATAATAATAATAATAATAATAATAATAATAATAATAATAATAATAATAATAATAATAATAATAATGATAATAATAATAATGATAATAATAATTAAACTATAATTATTACATAATTTTTTTAATGTAAAATCATGCTACGATAATTTAAAAAATTTAGTATTTTGTATAACAATAATTAATGTACTTGAGAGCTCGAATATGGATGGGACAGTGTATAATAAGTTTAATATTTAACTTTTTGTTTATTTATAGTAAAAGGATATGAATTTTGTTTAAATAAACATATTTTAAAAAACAATATATATCTTTAAATCGTAAAGCCGCCTTTCGTCAAATGGAGACAAAATAAAGTCGCAACAGCCAAAATAAACTTTATATCGTTTTATTAGTCGTAGTTTTTGTTTTTTCGCGTTTTATGCGTACGAATTTCACGTTCGTGACCCTGGAAGTGCCCATATGCTCCCAAAGAATTTTTTCTTAGAATTTAACGTAGAAATTAGTCTTAAACAAATTGATCCAATCTAAGGCTAAGTCTTTTTTGCGCAATGATATCCAATTTTTTGTTGACCAGCTGAAAATCTTACCTTTCCTATAAGCGTCTTGGATAGAAGGTCTTTGCCTTTTTCTAAGATTGATCCTTAGGTTATCATTAGATATTAGATAAGCCTCATGAAAACAATAAATTAATATATAAAAACTAAAAATATCAAGTAAGCCAGCGAAATATATACTGACCTTTTGGTTTACCTTTTAATAAACTACAAACTTAAAAATAAACTGCAAGACTCAGTCGAATTTTTTAAGTAATTCTTTGGAAAAACCTTTTATATACATAACGAAAATATATCCTTTGTCTAGTTTATATTCTTAAAAAATAAATATTTTCTCTTTGTCACTGTCTTCACCATATTTAAATTATGCCAACTTAAAATAAAATTAATTATGGATAAAAACTGCAAATGCAGCGTCTAACTGTCAAACTATCTGTTACGCGAACATGCGTAACTAATCCAGATACTTTTGGCTGAAAGCACAAAACAAAACCGCAACCAAAATTATTTTTAATTATGTTTTGCCAAATGCAAGACGTCACGAATTTGACCAACGAACAACAACGTTACCTGCAATAAGTAAGGGTGCAAGTGTTGCCAAGACCATAAAAAAGTGAAAGTGCATTAAAAGCAAAAGAAATACAGAAATAACATTAACGGAATCAACAATACGCTAGCATGCTATAAATCGACAGCAAACAAACAGATATCAACATCATTGGATAAAGACGATGTCAACTGGTCAGTGTTGCATAATAATTATATTTCGGTGCGAATTGGAATGGAATGTGTTAATTGCAGCAACAACAACATGAGGTATAATAATATACATAACTAAAACAACAGAAGTTTTCAACTGTTTGGTGGTTTTATACATCATATTTTCGTTGCATCTACAAGATTACTAACGTATAAGAACAGCTGTTCTGACTCCCACTTCCAATTATAAGGATTCAAGTGCATAACTTTAAATTTGAACAAAAGTTTAAATTCGAAATTAGTTCAACCTTTTTCACTAGCTATAATTAGTTTTTTATTGCTTTCATTTACTGATCCTATGCTCAGAATAATTTTGAATTGTAATTTTGAATACTGGGTGTTATCCACCCGCTAATGGATTGTTAATTACAAACATTGGAAGAAAATCACTCATACACCAAAGTTATAATTGCTGGAAACATCAAAAACTCGTCAGAATTGACTCAAATACTTCACGGAAAACCCAAAAATGTAGCGTTATTTAACCAGTTAATTTTTATTATCATTATAGTATCAATTTGGCTAAACTCTGATTTAACCGCTGTAATGACGGCAAAAGATAGGCAAAATCTTTGTGAAGCTGGTAAGATATACTTATTGACTTTTTTATTCGAAACGTTTTATTTCGTTTATTTACGAATTTAATTTATTTTAACTATTACATTATACTTTTTAGACATCTTCCTATCCAAGCGAAAACTTGAAAACCAGAAACTACTTCTTTGATATCCACACTTCAAAAAGTTCAAGTTTTAAAACACATATAAAAACACATACAATTTAGTAATCTTATCATTATCGTTAACTTTATTAAATCTGTTTAATAGAAATCTGGTTTGGTTTTTATAATCAAACCGGAACAAACTTTACAAACATTAAAACTTTCAGACAAGCCGGGTTTTTTTTAATTTTAGTAAATCTTTGCAGAGCAGTACAAATCCTTGTAGACTTTTGTTAAGACAATTAACATTAGAGTGTATCGATTTGTATAGGAAAAATATGACACCCAATTCCGGTACCAAAATTGAATACAATATACAAAATCCTATCGCTGGGTATACTTTTTTGGTCTGCACCAATTTTGGTGTCCCCCGAATTGCATTTTTGTGCAATTTTTAGCAAATTTTGTGCTGGATACCCGCTAATGGTTGACTTAAAAAGCAAATCAAGCTGACCAATCAATTCTTTGGGTATAAAAACATAGAGCTGCATATGTTCATCCCATTTGACAAATGCTCTAACGAGATTTGACGGTTTCTTTTTAAGTAATCTACTTGTTATTTAATTTAATAATAATAATTGTTTTTTATATGAAAGTATTTTAACACTTTTGGATGTGACATGGATGTGACATGGATGTGACATGTGCACACCGTCTTATTGAAATCAGTAACTGTCCACAGCTTTTTCACACATTTGTGCACACTGTTTTGCCTTCTCAGAAGTAAAATAGCGCGTGTGAAGCATGGTTGGATTTTTCAGTACAATTATACTTTTTCATTACAATTTTATCAAAAAAGTACGTAAGTACCACGAAGGCATTTTTAGTATATTTGTATACACTTAATCTTCATTATATCGACTTTAACTTTGCTTTTTTTAAAAAAGTGTTAAAGCTTTATCTGTATGCAGGCCCTATTAGAGAGGAGGGCAGAAGGGGCTAGAGCCCCGGGCCCCGCTTCTGGAGGGGGCCCCCAAATAAAGAATATCACATAAGAAAAAATTAAACAAAAATGTTCAAATGAAAAAATTCCTACTGGACTTTTAAATGTAGAAATGTAGTATAGGAATTGCATTCAAATTTACTTGTAACCGATCATTGAAAATTGAGTCTGACATAAAAAATATTATGGAGTCAACGTGTTTTTAGCAGTTATTGATTTCATTTTATATGGTCTAAGAAAGCGATTTGAAACACTTGAAATTCGTTTTTATTCCTCTGTCAATATAATAAACTGAGCTGCGAAGACCTGCAGTCAGCAGTACGAACATTTCAGAAAACGTTCTGGAAAGAAATATCGCATGAGAAAATTATATTTCTCAAAAGAATACACTCAGTCAACTTTAAGAAGAATTGTAAGCCAAAGAATATATTTCAGGAAATAGATCATCTTTTTTGATGACGGTGCATACATGCTAATATTAGAGTGGTCACTATTTGTTTTCAGAGGTAATGAATAACGGAACAGTAGTTTATTTCTCTACAAAACAGAAGTAAATTGGGAAATATTCATAAAAAATATTGATATTAAAACGTGCCATAAGTGATTTTAAAGTTTAAAATCTGATTAATATGGGCAAAAGTTGTCCTTTTTTTAAAAAAAATTGAAGAATATTGGTATGCATCACGTTCTTATTAATTCATTTTTCTTCAAAATGAGTTATTAAACATGAAAATTTGACAAAAACTGCCAGAGTTGTAATATATTAATCTGCGAAAAAAATCGCGAAAATCCAAATTAGACGATTTTTCAATAAAATCCATTGGTAATATTTTTTTAACTTGATTTTTTTTTTAAAATCCTTAAAGTGGCATTGATAAATCTTAGGAACTTGACTACTTTCAAAAATCTTTAAAGTGGCTTTTCTGGCATACAAAAAACACACAAAAAACAAAATCATAACGGAATCGGAAGAAAATTAAAAATATTTTTTTGAGATTTATTAAAAGATTTTAAATGAGAACTATATGTTTTTGGATTTTGAATGATTTTTCGTTTGTTTAGCGACTTTTCATACGTCCTTGCGGCGGCAAAAGGGTCTCTTCTAAAAAATGTTTTTAAAGCGCTACTTACAACTACTTTGAACAACTTACTACTTTCCCTGCTTTGAAGATATTTTGCTACTAAAAATAATAGATTGATATTAAAATTAAGTCATGGCCACGACACATTTTACACGCACGGTAACACGGTCAGGGTGGCATACTTTTTCAAACCTAAAGCGCTGATTGTAGTAAATCCGCCTCTGGGCCGACCATTTGACAAAATCGTTTAAATGTCTTTTCCATGCTGAACATAAATCCGTATATAGCAAGCAAATTTATTTTTTTTCAGTTATAAAAGATGCGTTTTCACAACAAAAAGCTAAAAAGACAGTTCTCAAATAATGTTTTATCTAATATTGACCTTTTTTTTAATAAACATGTCGTGTAAACATTTAATAATTTTTTAAAAGAGGTTGGGGGGCCCCAAAAAATTCATGCCCCGGGCCCCTCACGGGCTCTGAAAGGCCCTGTCTGTATGTGAATTTTGGGAAAAAGTGAGAGCTATTAAAAATGAATTTACTGAACCACTTTTTTGCAGCATTTACAGAATTTCACAGGGGGTTTTATAAATTTTACATTCTTCAAAAAATATTCAAATATTTTTGATTCAAAATTTAATCAAAACAAGGTACTGATTTAATTCAAACAAAATAAGTTTCTAAAAAAGCCGCTGGCAATTTAGTTTTAACATAAAAATGAAAAAAGCTAATAGTTTTGAAAATATTTCTATTGAAGAAGAGGAAGGCGCACATTTTCTTGATTATGTATAAAAACTGAATGTACTGAAAACTGAAACTATGTATATTTATTTGACTAAATATGTTGAAATGTTTGTATAAATAAATAATTAATTATATCCAAAAAGTTTCATTATTCATGGAGAAGAAAAAAATAGTACAATTTTATGCCAAAAAAAGTACAATTTTTAATTCGGTTTGGTACAATTTCGAAAATGAAATTTACCATCCCTGGTTAATATGGTTACAATACATACAGGGTTACAATTGTACTTCGGCCGAATTAAAGCATCCGTTATCGAGCAAAATTATATAGCTCGAACACGGATGTTGTTATTCGGCCCCTGAATCTATTTTTCAAAACTAATGTCAAATTAATGAAATGTTAACATACCGGCGCGCTTTGCTACACTCCACGTCTATCTCCTGAAAAGTGGCATAACTATAGTGAGGCCACGCTCATTTTTAAATTCAATTTGCCGACAATAAACGTGCGCACCAAGTTACTATTGTAAATTTCAGTTTAATAAGATCCGTCCAAAATATAGAATTTTTATTGATTTCTGCGCGGTCATTTTTTTCGGAAAAATTCGAAGCAAATCGACTGCAAAAATTTCAGTTCAATTTAGCTTATATCTGGCGCATGAAAATTTGTAAAAAAAGATTTTCAGGTAAGATAAGTAAGTTTTGGTGCTATCTATTTTGATCTTTATGTTACACCAGAGAGCGCTATAGCACAAATTTTTTACAAAACCACCGAAAACTCCTAAACCGCTCATATGATTATCACAAATTTGTATAAAAAGATTTTTAGGTACGATGAGTGTTTTGGTGCTATCTATTTTTATCTTTCTTTAACGGCAGGGTGCGCTGTAGTACAAATCTTTTATAAAATCACCAAAATCTTCTACCTGTTTCTTCATGAACTTTTTTGGCACTAAGCTCAAAAATAATTAAAAAAAAATTTTATTAATCACCTTTACCTTAATTTACTATTTCAATTAGAAATAATAAAAATTACTCCTCTTCAAAGAATTTGTGATGGAAAAGCTTATGATGGACAATAGATAGCTGAAAAAAGTTAAACCATCGATAGTACCGATAGCGCCATCGACAGTTTAACAGCTCTAGTGCTCACTATTATCATCCAACAAAGCCATCCACATCTTTCGTCTATAATTCTTTGTACAGATACTTTAACCAAGTCAAACTCTTCGCGCTAACTACTGAAAAGAGCCTGCCAAAGGGAACAATTTCTGACAACCAGATAGTCCTATATATAAAGAGTGGTTAAATTTTAAGAGCCGATGTTGATTTTGAATAAAACACAAAGTATTTAGGAAATTATTGTCATTTCTTTTTATTATGATAATATTGGTATGGTTCAATTATGTGTGGAACAAAATATCGGCCAAATGGCCGCCGCGACCTCGGCGGCACACCTCCATCCGATGGTCCAAATTTTCGATGACGCTGAGATATGGCAAAGTAATAAAAAAACTAGTGGTGGCCGTAGCCTAGTGGGTAGCGTGCGTGGCCCCTAAGCTAAAGTACCGCGGTAGCCCGGGTTCAAATCCAGCTCAGGCAGAATGTTTTTTTCAATTGAATTAATTTTTCTGTTCGGTTGTCACCTCTCTGCAGACAATGGCAAAGCTCAGAGAGTAAAAATTGCCATGTAAAGCTTCTTGAGAACATAAGCTGCTCGGAGTCGGCATAAAACACGTAGGTCCAGTTCTCGGTCATTTGTAATCAAACATTTAATAACACGCACCACACAATTGATCAATAGGAGCTAGGTCAAAGTCCTACCAAAGGCTGAAATGGCCAGTTTATTTATTTATTTTTAGTAAAAAAACCATGTATGCCCATTGGCGTCGGAAGCGGAGGGCAAGGTGGGCAGTTGCCCCCCACTTTTTTAGCTAGATAAACAATTTAAAAGGAAAAGTTATTCAAAATATCAGTTTTTTACAACGATAATATTTTTGTATTATATATTTTCCTCTTCTTTCCCTCTTCTTCATGTTTCATGTGAAGAAATTTTGGTGAACTTTTTTTGCACCACCATTTGTACTGCCCCCCCATTTGTACTGCCCCCCCAAATGAAATTCGCTTCCGACGCGATTGTGTATGCCTATTATATAAAAGTATTTCATATGAAAAAAAACAAAACAACAATATGTTCAACTTATTTAGTAACGAATAACGAGGGATTTAATTGAGTAAGCTAGACTTATATATTATCTGAATACGTTCAAATCATTATTTTTTGATGTAGAATTACGTCTTAAAGCGCCGTTGGATGGGGTTTATTTTAACCAATTTTTTTTTCAAGCACATCTAACGTTTTTAGTGGACACTTTGGGGTATACCTACACCCTTTAATATTCATCGCACAAATATATGATATATGCCAAAATATCAGTTATGAGGCAAATGAAACGAATATTTAACTTTGGATTTTATCATTTCTTCAATAAAGTCACAAAATAGCAAAATATAAAAAGAAAAATGCAACTTTTTGTATGAAAAGCATTAAATGCTTCAGTAGCTGCTTATGTTTTTATTGGTTTGGTCCGTGCTGAAATCACGAACGCCAGATCGTTTCGTTTGTTGAAGCAAATCGTTTTTTATATATGGGACATCCTTTGTCGAATCGGTAAACAATAAGATCGTTGCCAATCGGGCTGATATGAGTATGATAGTTTCCATACGGCAATTCAACACAAAAAAAATAATTTTTCAAATTTTTTTCAATTATTATTTTTAGTGGAGAATTAAAAAATAATTATAATAATATTAATTAATTGTAAAGGACTTTTTATTTAAAAAAACCCTGGTAAGAAAACTGGTTTCAGACTTACCACAAATATTGTACAAAAGACATAGTTCAAGGTCACAGAACGGTCATAATGAATAAAAACTGTGGAAATTTTAAAAATTAATTCTGAAAATATGTCATCACCAGGGCTCGGATTTTGATGACTTAAAAAACTGCAAAAAAATTACCTAAAAAGTGACAAAAATGACCTAAGAACTGCAGAAAATTACCTCAAAACTGAAAAAACTACCTTAAAAACGCAAGCAGTTGCATAAAAAATAAAAAAAATTTTGACCGTTAAAATAAAACATTACTAAATTAAAATTTATTTTATACCGAGTTTATATCCTGAGTTTTTATCTAACACTTGTTTAATTTTTCTGCATACTTTTTTGTCAGTTTCATCGAAGTCTATTAACACAACTCCTTTGTCGAGAGGTAATGTTTCTGATTGAAGGGACTCTAGTATTAAAGGAATATGTTTAAGAAGTTGCATTTCGACATTTTTTAGTACGAAAAAAACAAAAAAAAAATTATTTAAAAATTACACTAAAATGACCTAAGTACCGAAAAATGCTTTAAAAATTAAAAACGTCCAAAAATGACAAAAAAATAACTTAAAACTGGCCACTCTAAAACTCTAAAAATGGCCAATTTTAAGTTATTTTTTAAGTAAAAACTAAAAAAATATTCAAAATCTAGTAAAAATTACCTGAAAACTTAAAACCATGAAAAATGACAAAAAATGTCCCAAAAACTTTTCATATTTGGAATTCAGGAAACTCAGATGGACTTTTTAAATAAGCAGGAAATGTCTTAGAAGCAGCAGAAAAAAAAGATGGCATGTCATCGAAATCCTAACCCTGGTCATCACCTATTTCCGATTTTCAAAATTCAGAGTCGCATACTTCTACTTTAAGTCAAAAAATTTCATTCTTGGTTCTTTAGAATTTTCAAAGATATGACGTATTTTATGTTAAATTAATGATTAGATTACGCGCTTTTTTGTGAACTTTTTTCCCTGTATTTGATAATTTAATCGTTCTTCAGAAAAATTGTTCCTATTATTCTGACCAAAAACTTTGATGAACAAATAAACAGGAAAAATCGTTTGAAACTTTCTTACAAACTTTTACAAGCCACATATTTCTAGCCCACTTAAAACACTTCGAAGCAATTAAAACAACTCATAAGCTACAGGATGGCCCAGAAAGACCGAAGTGGTGTGAATACCTTATAACTTTTTTATTATAATTTTTTTTTTCTTTTCTTTTAAAGAAGACTTGGACAATTTATAATGAAGCAATACACAACTGAACAACGTGCCCAAATCGTTGAAATTTACTTTTAAAATCAACGGTCCATTGTGTTGACTTAGCGTGCATACCGGCGTCAATTTAATGTGCGGGTTGCATTCTCTCAGTCAACAATAAACCGTCTGGTTGCAAATTTTCGACAAGAAGGAGCAGTAAGGGACCTTCCTGGTTCCGGCAGACTACGAACTGTGCACACGTTTGACAATATTGAACTGGTACAGGAGAGCATTCGGGAGGATTCAGAAACATCAACCAGGAGACGTTCGACACAACTTGGCCTCTCAAGAGGGTCGCTGCAGCGAATTTTGCATACAATAAGAGTGTTTCCATACAAAATTCAACTTGTCCAAGAATTGAAACCGACAAATTACCAGCAACGACTTGATTATGCAATTTATTTCCAGCAAAAAGCACAAGAGAATCCTAATTTTATTCATAACTTAGTTATGAGTGACGAAGCCCATTTCCAATTAAATGGGTTCGTTAACAATCAAAACTGTAGAATATGGGCTACGGAAAACCCGAGAGTACTTCATCAACGACAATTACACCCAGTTAAGTGTACTGTTTGGTGCGGTGTTTCTTCAGAAAGGATCATTGGCCCATATTTTTTTGAAAATGCACGAGATGTCGTCATTTCCGTCAATGGTAATCGATATCGGGCCATGTTCGAAAATTTAATAAGGCCAGCCGTGGAAAACCATCCGCAAATATGGTTCCAACAGGATGGAACCACAGCACACACTGCGAGGGCCACAATGGCTCTTTTACGCGACATCTTTGGTGAAAGAATAATTTCGCTTAGAAGCAATTTTATTTGGCCTCCGCGTTCACCGGATTTAACCGCTCCAGACTGTTTCCTTTGGGGTTATTTGAAAGGGAAAATTTATGTTAATAAACCTAGGACTATTGAGGAATTAAAAACCAATATTCGAGACGAAATTAACAACATAACACCGGAAGTTTTGCGAAAGGTCATGGAAAATGCGCTGGAAAGAGCACATTTGTCTAAAAATATGTCTTACCCCAGACTAAATTTTTGGCCGGAAAATGAACTTAAAACGGCAGACAGGTAGTCTGTTTATTGGAATAGAAATGAAATTATTTTGGCCCATTTTTGGCAGGGCAGGGCGGGAATTGTACCAAAACAAGCCAGTTGACTGCCACTGTACAGAACAGCAGACTGGCTAACATAGGCTCAAAAGTGTATAAGAGAGCATGCAAGTGGCGTCCAGTGGAAGCAACTTGGCAGGGAATGTACAGAGCAGAATACAAGCAGGTAGTGGCAGGCAATTGGATGGGGCATTAACATGGAATTGAATGCAAAATATTGGTTTCTTTTATATATTTTATATAGTTTAAGTTACTTTATATACTTGAGCTTTTGTTATTCAACTAAGAGTTTTTGGTCCTTGGGTTTGTCGATTTTTTTCGATTCACCTAAATTTCGGACGGCTTTGATTTTGTGACATACAATTTTGAGTGAGATTTTTCAAACGTAAACTTCTAAGTTTTTTTTTAAGTTTATCTTTAGTATATCAGGTGTAAGCAAACCCAAACAAAAAAGGAAATCTACTCCTGTGGGTATAACAGCAATGCCACCAACAATACCAGAGACTACGTGTGCGAACAGTTTTATTGAAAAGAATTGCGAGTTTTAAAATTATTGCTCTATAAAAACATAGTCCAACACGCAAAAATTAAGCAGATTTCTTAAACGAAATTTGACAGAGAAATGTTTGTACCGTATAATCAGTTAAAGTTTTTAATTAAGATGATGAATTCGCTGGTCACTCATCCTTCCCAGAATCAAAAAATTTGCATCAGACGAGGATAGTGAAGATCCGATTGCTGGAAAAGATCGATTTGTTCTAGGATCCCCGGTATCAACATCTGAAGTCTGCACCTCAATTCTAGCATACGTTTTACTATACAAAGTAAGCGGTTCTGCATTAAGCAGTTTATTGGAATTGATTGATTCCATCCATATGCCCTAAAACGCCCTTCTCCACTTATGTCTTTAAAAAAAACATTTCATAAAAATAAATTCTGCTATTGAGTGTACGGCGCACTGCAACAATTGTTACAGACCAGTAAAAGGAAATGCGAGGAATATAATAGCAAAGGCGAATTAGGATATCTGCTCACCTTTTAAATAGAGGCACAGCTGCAAGCAAATATTTCTCGCCCAGATTTCTGCAAACAAGTGCTCACCATTTTAGCAGAAAAAGGAAATGTTGACAGGCTAGAAGACATTTACGATGGCGAACTGTATCGCAATCAATGCGAAAATAGATTCATGAATGACCCCAGGACTTTATCATGTGGTATTTTGACAGAGCAGCACTCTATTTAACTTATACTATTAACTAAATTTTTATGTAGTAATTAACAAATGCACTAAAAATTATTCAAAACCGACGGTCCTATCAAATGTTGAAGTCACTCTTGTACACCAGTATATCAGATCTTCTGTAATACAGTAAATTTCGCCACAATGTATTAAAAATGAATTTTGATTACATGTAAATGATATTTCTTATGTTTTGTATTCCACCAAATATGATTCTTAGTGTTCCACTTAATATGATTGAATACAAATAAAACACCTTTACCTTTCTACATTTTTAAATAACGTTTATTTATGCAAATTTTCGGCAAAAAAAAAATTAATTGTAACTGCCAAGTTTACATGTTAAATGTGAAAAGGTGTTTAAAAATTTCAAGTTAAAGCCAGTAAAAAGTTAGAGCTCAGAAGAGTTAGACAGAATAAAAACGTCTTCCAGTTTAAGACGAGATAGTTCTGTTGTCTAGAAAGCAAAACATTTTTAAGCTGCTAGACCATTTCAATTGGATGCCAATACAATGCTTGTTTTTAATAGAATTCATGTGCCTGCCAGCATTCTGTTCTGTAGAAAACAAAACTTTTAAGCATGCCCAAATATTTTAGTTCAATGCCAAAATAATGGTTTTATTCAACAGAGTTCATATGCCTGCCGTTATAGTGCGTAGGAAGGCTGCTGCTGAAAAAACAAAAATGTTTGAGCTGCTTGAACATTTCAGTTGCCGTCCAATACAATGCCGAATTTCGACACACTGCCTTCTACTGACTTTTCCATGCCTTCATGCTGCTACTTTCTGGCAGCCTTTTTTGATAAAAAGTAAACTGGTCGCCACCACATTTCAACATACTGCCAGAACTCTGCTCATTTGCCACAATTATGCGTCGAATATTTTGTCTGGGGTAAATAAAAAGTTATAAGGAATTCACACGACTTCGGTCTTTCTGGGCCACCCTGTATAATGATCTTACTTTTTCGATGCAACTTATGCTGACTTTAAGCTAGACTTTTTGTAAGACCCACTCGGTTCATTTGTTCAGCAAAGTTCAGTTCATAAAAAGCTTATAATATACTGCATCTCATGAACTAATATTCATTTAAATTGGTTAAAGATTGAATGAAATGCCAAATTTGAAGCATCTAAGCCATTATAAAACTCATACAAAAGTACTGTCACTTATTGCTTTAGCCAACAAAAAATTTAATTTTTATATTTGTATGAGATTTTAAAAAAGTTAAGAAGCTAAGGAATCAATAAATCAGTTAATTTGTTACCGATTTAAATGAAAAAAAATTATCATGTATTTTTATTTTGTACGCCAAAAATTTATCGAAGATAAAAGAAAAGAAAAGCACAAAACAAAGAAAATTTTGCAATGTCAATATGTGCAAACAGTACTGCAGAACAAGAAAATATGAGAGCAACTTAAAAGATATTTTCATAATGTTGTATATAACGTATTTTTTATATAAGAAACAAGTTTTCGTGTGTAAAATACGACACTTTAGTCTTAAAATTAGTCAAAAAGGCGTATTTAACGTCATTCTGGCAACGCTGTCCGTGCCCATGGCCGGTTATGACAAATGAAGCACAGACGCGAATAACGTTGCAAAAGCTACTTTTTGCAAAACCGATTTTATTGCAGATTACCGTTAACTTCTTAGGCTGGGGCCAAATTACGCGGCTTAGCCGCGATCGCTGCACCGCTCACACGCTCTTTTTTTGCAAATGCGGCTGAAAAATACTGAATTTTGCATGTATGTTTTTAAATTATTAAATACATTAAATAAATAAATGTATTAAAATACATTCAAAATTTAGTATTTTTCGCAAATGCGGCGAAAATATATGTGGCCTTAATGTATGTGAACAGTTATAGATGGTATTATATGCCATCTTCAGTACACAAATTTTAAATCACGGAAAAAATATCATATAATTTTGCAGTACTTCCAATCGGTTAACTTTCAGGAGATGCACAGCAATTTCATAATAAGGATTTTAAAAAATGTCGCCTTTATTATGCCAGTAAATGCTCTTGATTACATGCAAATGAGAATGTATTTCATACTCTTTTGTATACTTCTGATCCGTACATCACCAGTATTGGAAAACCATATACCAAAAATGTGCAGAAGCTTGATGAAGTACTCATAGGTGAGGATAGGTAAGGTTAGTGTGGCTGTCTCAAACGAGACACACTTAGGGCAATGAGGCAAATTATGATACCAAGGGTTAATTTTTCCTGTCTCTAATTAAACCGATTTGAGCTGTTTACTAAGCCTAGGATTCGGTAAACAGAAGATTCTGAGAGTTCGTCAAGGTCATTGAAAAGCCAGTTTTTGAGCCACCTACTATGGTGCTGATGTGGTCTCTACTGAGAGAAATGAGTTCTTTTGAACGCTTAAGGGTGAGTTTGGGCCAGATTTGCCACGTTATATTACACGTGTTATCTGCTGACCATCTGTTGTTGGTTTTGATGCCACATAACTCATGTGTAAGAAGTTTACATGTCGTGAGAGGAATAGCAAGGCTTGCCTTATCTATAGTTGTTTGGTAGTACCTGTACGAGCGAGTTCATCTGCTTTGCAGTTACCTAGAAATTTCTATGTCCAGGAATCCAGAACAGAAGGATTCTGAGCTGCTTTGTCATCTCATTTACAGATCTGCGGCAGTTGAGAACTGTTTCAGATTTTATTTCAACAGTTTCTGGGGCTTTAAGCGGCTTGACTATCGGATAGTATGCAAATATTCATAGAAGACATCTCATTTACCTAAAGCCAAGTTAACGCTTCATGTATAGCAGCAATTTCAGATTGAAATACACTGCAATGATCAGGAGCCTGCAGGCTAAATTAATGCTTAATGCTACCGAGTAGACTCCTCCACCTACTTTGCTATCTAGTTTTAATCTATCAATAAAGACCTCAATGGCATTGTGAGGTGAACGGTTTCCTAGTTCCCACTAGTTCCCTCTTTATCGAACTTCCTTTCAAAGGATGTTTTTGTGTGATGTCCTTCGATGGACCTAGGTATGGGAGGGAGACATTTTCTGAGTTTCCTAATGCACCTTCTTTCCACTGGGAGGTGACTTTAGGCGTATGGCTGTACTAAGATACTCACAAAGTGCCTTTAACCCGAAACAACCTGTCGTTGCCATATGGCAACGCAAACACAAACTCTTAAAATGTGCTTATTTTAGTTTAAATCGCTTTATATTTGCGTTAACAGGTCATTCTGAAAATTTAAAAAAAATTTACTCAGGGTGATTCGGGTTAATGTACCTGTATATTAGTAGGTATGCATTTAACGTGTTTTTCACCATTTCCAATAATTTAAAAGTATTTCTATTTACTGATTTAGTAATCTTCTTCTTTTTCTAGCGTATCGACAATGATTTTTAGTTTTGCATTTTTTGAGAAGGCTCTTAGTTTCATTAAATTGAAGTCCCTTCCATTGAAATCCTTAGTCGTTTAGACCTACTAAAGAAAAGTCAAATTTTAAAGTGTCCATCCATCTTTGTTTTTGTCGTCCTCTTGATCAATCCTTGAGAATATCCACTTTTATAGTAATATTTTTGTTAAAAAAAATAAATAAATGCCAATTTCGAAGTTTTTAATTTTTACTTAAAATTTTTTTAATCTTGTAAGGAATTATCTACTAGTAAGGAATTATCTTACAGGAATTATCTTCTAAAATCCAAACATGCCTACATTAAAGGCAGATCTACAGAAACAGCTCTGCACTCTCTTGTTGGTACCATCGAAAAATCACCTGAGAACAAAGAATACGCGCATGCTGCTTTTCTAGATATAGCAGGGGCATTCAATAACGTCCTTCCATGTGCAGTCACCTCGGCCTTGTCGGAACTGGGGGTGGAGGATTTTCTCGTGAGTTTCATACACCAGATGCTCTTGGGCAGGGTGGTGAACTCAGAACTGGGGGGATCCTCCACTCGCAGGTTTGTAAGCAGAGGCACTCCGCAGGGAGGAGTTTTGTCTCCACTTTTGTGGTCCATGACGGTTGACCAGCTGTTGCGTATCATGGAGGGGGAAGGCTACAAGGTTGTTGCTTATGCAGACGGTATTGCAATCATTTTTAGCGGAAAGTTTCCCCAGACTCTCTGTCAAGTCATGGAGAGAGCACTCTTAATTCTCTTGAGATGGGCATCCTCGTGTGGTTTAAGTGTAAACCCCGAGAAAGCAGATCTCATCATTTTCACTAAGAAATATAAAACCCCCAACTTAGAACCTCCACGTCTGAACGGCACGAGGTTGCTCTTTAGTGACAGCACGAAATATCTAGGCGTTATTCTGGATAAGAAGCTTATCTGGAATGTTAACATTAAAAAACGTGTTAAAAAGGCAAACATAGCACTATTTACCCGTAAAAAAGCTATAGGTAAAAAATGGGGTTTTTCCCCCAAAATAGTACGCTGGATTTAAACAGCAATTGTTCGCCCCATACTTATATATGGCTCACTGGTATGGTGGAGGGCCCTTGATAAGACAACTGCACTTCAGAAGTTTGCAAAGGTGCAAAGAAGCTCATGTCTATGTATTACTGGGGCACTGTCCTCAACACCAACTAGCGCCCTCAATGTCATGCTTCACCTTCCTCCTCTCGATATTTTTGCCAGGGAGTGTGCCAACACAGCAGCCTTCAGACTGAGAGAATCTGGTAATTGGACAGGTAACAACTGCGGCCACACAATTATTCTGAACTCGTCTGCATCCGACAAAACAGACTACTGTGTGCCGTGCTAAAATCTTGAAAATAACTACGTAGTTCTCATCCCTTCACGGCTTGACTGGGCAAAAAAAATCCCCCTTAATACCTCCGGCATAAAAATCTTCACAGATGGATCCAAGCTTCGAGAACAAGTATGGGGAGGTATCGAGATGGATCTCGAAATCGAAGCGTCCTTTAGACTTCCTAACTATTGTAGTATCTGCCAAGCGGAAATTATGGCTATACATGAAACCACTAATATAAAAGGTTAAAAAGACCTTGAAGGAAAGAGTATTTCCATCTTTTCAGATAGCCAAGCTGCACTGAAAGCACTGAACTCAAATATTGACAGCTCTAGATCTCTTAACGAGATGGCAAGGGTACTCAGTATTCACCTCAATATTCACCTCATATGAGTACCCGGACACAGGGATATCAAGGGCAACAATTTGGCCGTCGAATTGGCAAGGAAAGGTACGACCTCTAACACCCTCTTAAATGAGGACTTTATTGGTATACCCATTTCCTCCTATAAACTCCAGTGCAAGAACAGATCCTTAGGTCTTGCACAAGAACGCTGGGAACACCTTGATACATGTAGGATAACTAAGCTTACATGGCCTACCTACAACTTAAAACGCACAAACTCACTGCTTGAGTTAAGCAGGGTAAACCTGTCCAAAATAGTAGGAGTCCTAACGGGTCACTGCCTAATCGGAGCGCATGTTTTTCGGTTGGGACTTGCATCAAACGATTTCTGCAGAAGCTGCAGATGTGAGGAGGAGATAGAAAATGTTCAGCAACTTCTCTGCAAATGTCCGGCTCTAGCTAAAAGGAGAATGGCAACTCTGGGCAATCCCTTTTTAAATGGACTTGCCGAAGTCTCATGCCTGGAAATCAAGCATATCCTTCATTTCATTATCCGCTCGAGCTGGTTTGAGGAGAGAAATCTCTATTAGGTTTTAAAGAGATTATGTGGTATCACAGCGGGCCTGCACTGGCCTAAGTGTACGAGTCGTCTATCGGCTCAGCCACCTTGACCTAACCTAACCTAAGGAATTATCTTCGACTGGGCCGAAGTTAAAATACCCCCACGGACGACGATTTTTCCAAATTTCATACCTTAAGTTTATATTAATTGTTAAAGGTTTTGTGCAAAATTTGAAGTCATTAGATTAATTTTTGTGGAATTAAAAGAGATTTTACCATTTTAGTGAACTCACTTTGTATGGGAGGTAGACGTGATTTTTATTCGACTTTTACAAATTTTATACTAGAAATGCATATTGAAGGTTAAAGCTTATGTGCAAAGCTTTAAGTCATTAGATTAGTTTTTGTGGAATTGAAAGAGATTTTACCGTTTTGCATAAGTCACTTTGTAAGGTAGGTAGGCGTGGTTTTCATCCCATTTTTACAAATTTCAAAACAATATTAAAGACGCTGTGCAAAATTTGAAGTCATTAAATTAATGTTTTTTGATTTTAAAGAGATTTTACCTTTTTGGTTAAGTCACTTTGTATGGGATGTAGGCGTGATTTTCATCCGATTTCTACAAATTTCATATTCGAGGTATATAATAAATATTAAAGGCGCTGTGCAAAATTTGAAGTCATTGTATTAATTTTTGTGGATTATAAAGAGATTTACCGTTTTGGTTAAGTCACTTTGTATCGCAGGTAGGCATGGTTTTCATCCGATTTGGCTCATTTTCTAACTTGACCTCTATTTTTAAATAAAAAGCTTATATATTGAGTTTCGTTACGATAGCTAAAAAGTTGCTGCTGATATCGTGACCAAAGACGGACAGAAGGACATGGCTAAATCGACTCAGGAGGTGATGCTGATCAAGAATATATGTACTTTTCTGTACCGGCCACGCCTCCTTATCGGCGTTACAAACGCAGAGACAAAGTTAATATATCCCCATTTAGTTTTTAAACGCGGGTGTATAAAAAGTCTAAGTATATAAATCTTTAGTTTAAAAAATTATTTCTCTTTTTTTTATCCAAAAACAGACCTTATTACCCACTGTGCGACGTTTTTGTACATATATAGAAAGAGCAAAGAAAATTTTCTGAAGTGAAAGTGTATACTTTGCTAAAGAATTTATTTAAATTTAAGATACTAGAAGAAGAAAGCTTTTTTTTCTTTTGTATAGAATATACCAAAATTTTAAAAAATTGTAATCTTCTTATCACTTAAAAAAAATACAAACTATTAGCTTTGATTGCGCATACCATTTTAAAAATTTTAAATTTTTTTGTCCCCAACCAACGCACTGTGAGAATATTAAGGCAAAAAAGTTTTATTGAACTGTTTTATTTTTGTCAAACACAAATTTGACTCTCACGGTATCAACAAACCGATCTCCACAATTTGCGGACCCTAACTTCGCCATGTTTCTATAACATGAAGTGAAAATTTTGTTCTTAGACCCGGTCATTCCACTTACCTTGCAAGTCATCAGCACGATCAATTTTTAAACCTTGCTGGGCCACAACCGCCAAGCTCATCGCGTATTCCTTGTCGCATTTGGCTTTTAATTGTATAGAACGCTTCATGGTCTCCATCAAACGAAGTTCGGCATCTTGACGAACGATTAATGCCTCATGGGCGGCGCGCCCCTGTAGGGCAGAAGAGAAGCCCATAACTGAAGTGTCAGCGTGAGTTAGTGTAAAATGTTAACACAATATTTTTTTTTGTTTAATTTTCCCAACGAAAAAGTAATTAAATTTAGTAGTTAAAACGTAGAGCGGAACATTTTAGTTTAGCTTTCATGCGCTTAAGTAGCACACAAAATTTGAGAAAAACAAACACTTGTTGCGCCGCGTTTAATTTGAAGAAAAACCAGAAAATTTGGCTACACTTTGTTATATTGTGTCTTTTTTTAGCACACTTTTTGAGTTACACGATTTGTTGGCATTTTGTTGTTAATTTTTTTTTTGTAGATGTAGTTAGCATTTGCTATAGCCGTGAGGATATAGCGAATAAAGAGGTGGATCCGAAGTGTTACCCTGGTTAGATTACATATATTCGTCGCACATACAGATACTAGTCACAGTCAAATGCTTTATACGAAATTCACAACAACAAATTCACAACAACAACATCTGAAAAGATTTGAAACTGTCTTAAAATCAAATCTATAAAAATATGCAATTTTTATGATTAAAAAAAGAAAAGAAAGTATTAAAAAAACTTTCACACTTGTTTGTTGGCTTCTTAGCGAAAATTATAGCTTTTCTATTTGATTTGCACACACATAAAAAAGCATGTTTAAATGTTTGCCAAATGTTGAAATTATTTTATAGAGTTTAGTTTTTCAAGGATATTTTTATATTTTTGTATTTTTCATTAAAAACTAGTTTGTTTGAATGTGTTTCTTATGAATGTTTAAAAATAATTTAAATATTGCCGTATTATGTACAAAACTTCACACATATGTACATAGAGATGTTTTCCTTTTTTTTGTCTTAGATATTGTTGTTTCTGTATAAAAACGTTTTTTATGTTTTTACAAAAACATCAACAATGTTATTTAAATTATAAGACAAACAATCGAAAGACGAATATGAAATGTTTGCATCTCACAGATACGCCGCAGTCAAATCAAGACGAATCAGCTTGATGTGCACAACTACAACAAAAACAAAAAATAATAAAAAAGACAAAAAACAAGCCAGCAACAATTTAAAAAACAACAACTCAACGAACGGCACTAAAAATAGAAAATAAAAACAAAAACAAAACTGAACAAATGGAAAAAAAACCAAGAAATAAATCTTGTACTCAATCAGATAAACATAAAAAACGCCGCACGATGCTGAGCCAAACGTTACAGTCGTACCGTACCGTACCGCACCGCACCACACCACACCACACCACACCGTAAGCTTAGCAGCTTATAAGCACTTTGCGTATCTTGAAGATGCAACAATGTATAAAAATAACAACGCACAAAAAACAACAGAAGAAAAGCACTAAAAAAGTAGCACGATTCTTCAGCATTCGCAGCTTGTATCTGGCGAATACTGCTTCTTGGTTGCCGCTCTAAAGTGCCTCTACTGCCGAAATTGTCACTTTAGATTTGCGTAATCAGGCGTACTTTGAGTACGGTTGGTAATGCATCGACGACAATCTCTCGTATCTTCACTTCAAATCCAGTTAGTAGCTTTGCGGATTTATTTTTTTGCTTGGTTTTGTTTTTCTTATTTTTTGCAGTTAACTTTCTTTGGCATCAATTTTCTTGTTAGATTCTTGGGTGAACACTGTATAATATTTTTTTTTTAATTTATTTTTATCTTTAATTTATTTACCAAGTTTAACACACACACCCGCTGCACACGTAACGCTACGAACAAGAGCTGAGCACCGAATGAGTTTAATTGGCTTCGCGCTCTGTTGTTTAGGCCAAAGATACTCAACAAACATTGAGATACTTTCTGTTTATTGAGTTTTTATTTGTGCTTATATCCGTAATTTTATGAATATGGCAACTTTTGTTCGCTCTTTCTCTGAGCCAGTGTGCATTTTAGAGTGACCACATGGTTTTTTCTAAAAATTTCTAAATATTTTTAGAAAATAAACAATCTTAGAAACGTTGGTGCGTATGTATGTTCGACCCTCATGGCTGAACTACTGAAGCTATCCAACTCATATTTACACCATATCAAGCATGCATTTTTTATTAACATAATATATTGCCCACATTTCTGCATTTGTCGTTTTTTTTATCTCTCTTTTGGTTTAGAAGTGATCAAAAACAACTGTGTTCGCGGTAATAGAAATGCTCTGAAAAAAATCAGTTTTTTTGCACTCCTGAAAAGTTACTGAAAAACACATAACTGTTTTTGCTGGCGCAGCGACGATATATTCGTGTGGTGATCCGGATTGTTTTTATAAGTGTTGGACGCCCCTAGATGGTGCTGGGGTTGTTTTTTCCGAAAATTATTATTTATGGAATGATTTGGCTTAAATGGAAATGACGCTGTGGTGGAGATATTTACAAAAATGTAAGCGTGAAAGAATGATTGAGTTCATATTTGCACAATATATATGTTTTGACGAGACGAGGAAGGCACAGAACAACGTCCGCCAGGCTATCTAGTTAATAATAAAGTTATTATTAATCATACTATGCAATCCATCTTCCAGGCAAAACCTTAATTCCAAACAATTGTATCATACCATAAAATTATCCACACCGTATTGATCATACCATTCCAAAATATCATACTATACCATACCCAACATATGATATCAGCATACTATACGTCATCCCATAACAACATAAGTTAATAAGTACCATACCATACCATACCATACCATACCATACCATACCATACCATACCATACCATACCATACCATACCATACCATACCATACCATACCATACCATATCATACCATGCCATACCATACCATACCATGCCACACCATGCCACACCATACCATACCATACCATACCATACCATACCATACCATACCATACCATACCATACCATACCATACCATACCATACCATACCATACCATACCATACCATACCATACCATACCATACCATACCATACCATACCATACCATACCATACCATACCATACCATACCATACCATACCATACCATACCATACCATACCATACCATACCATACCATACCATACCATACCATACCATACCATACCATACCATACCATACCATACCATACCATACCATACCATACCATACCATACCATACCATACCATACCATACCATACCATACCATACCATACCATACCATACCATACCATACCATACCATACCATACCATACCATACCATACCATACCATACCATACCATACCATACCATACCATACCATACCATACCATACCATACCATACCATACCATACCATACCATACCATACCATACCATATCATACCATACCATACCATACCATACCATACCATACCATACCATACCATACCATACCATACCATACCATACCATACCATACCATACCATACCATACCATACCATACCATACCATACCATACCATACCATACCATACCATACCATACCATACCATACCATACCATACCATACCATACCATACCATACCATACCATACCATACCATACCATACCATACCATACCATACCATACCATACCATACCATACCATACCATACCATACCATACCATACCATACCATACCATACCATACCATACTATACCATACCATACCATACCATACCATACCATACCATACCATACCATACCATACCATACCATACCATACAATACCATACCATACCATACCATACTTTAAATAAAAAACTTCCCTAAAATAGCTCACACTTTCCATATATAGATATTGTTTTAAAAGAAAAATGGCCCCTTTGTATGAGCAGATTTGTTTTGACCAGTGATTTTTTTTAAGATTAAATTAATCTATAAAATTTTTTTTATAATACAGGTTGTTATAGAAACAAATTTAAATCGATTTTAATAAACAATGTCCACAAAACCTCACTTTTAATTTTAAAACAAACTTTACTAAAGTAAAATAGTTCAAATTCCAATTAATATCATTAAGGGTGCTAATATATGTTTTTGACAAATAATTTTTTTTTTAATTAGTTTTATATTTTTAGTTATTAGAAAATAAGATCCAAAAGCCAACTCAGAGCTTAAATGTTTTCGTGGCGTATTTAAGTGAAAACTTCTAATTGCATTGTGCTTTAAGGGGAGATCCTCATGCCAACGGCAGTTTTTTAATATTGCTTAAAAAAGAAATGAAACCATGTATTAAATCCTGATAAAATACATCGTAATATTGATGATAAAGTGAATTACTTCTAGAAAAATTATTTATATTTGAAAAACCATAAAATATGGGAGATACTGCCTGATTTGTCGAAAGAAAACTCAAGAATTTTTCACAACGATAACGCAGAACAATGTTATAATTGTGAACGAATTGTTGTCCACAAATTGAACAAATACCATCCAATAAACAAAGTATTTACGTGATATGGCATCGACCGACTCGGAAGAAATGTTAGGGTTGTCAAAAACAAAAAGAAATCCCGAACGAGCAGATTTTTCAAAATTTCTTACACTGATAGTAACCACTTTTTAAGGTTTATTTTTAATTTTTAATTTTGTTTTTTACAATTCATAGAAACAAAAAACTTGCCCATACAGAAAGTGGTTTTATGCCCAAACCTTTTCAAAAAAATTTCAGATAGCCTAAAGGTTAACACTTTGATAAATAATTTTGTGGAGGGTACTACAATGAGCCAAGGAATATTTTAGACCGAGCTTATCAAACACTTTTTGTGTTGTGTGGATACCCAGCCTAATATTCATAGTAGTATATCATAATTTTTGTTTATTGCAAAACGAAATATATTTCATATATGTATTGTAAATTTTGAACGATTTAATTGAATCAAGTTGCAGTCCCGCTGGGACTACTACATGCTGGGACCCTGACATGCAAAATCCAACTTATATTTTTTAGCTCAAAAAATCCCACTCAGCTCAATACTTAAATTAATTGAGTAAATTATGCTCATATACTCTCACCGATGCAATTTTACTTCACTCCCAGTAAATTTTCCTCTCTGTTATGTTCTAGCCCATATCATATTTTATAAAAGGCCAACGATGTTATATATTTACAGCTACACAAATCGACGTGCAAGCAACAACAATAATACATTCTGCAACATGTGAGTCAAATCATGCACCTTTACAGATTGCAATGTTTACTGGTTTTTGTTTTTTGTCCAAACTGCTTTGTTTACCTCCCACTTTGCTGCAATATATGAACAACCAGAACCATACAAAACACAAAAGAAAACAAAAAATATGGGGAAGCTTTCCACACGCACCGACAAGTGATGACTGAGAAAATGCTTGCATGTTGCTTAGCATCAGAAATTATTAAATTTATGTGGCTAGTCAGTCGAACGGGTACAAATATTGTACAGGCACATCGACAAAAAGAAAGAGCCATAAAAACGTCAACAGTCCAGCGTAGACTAAGGAATTCGAGGAGTATACGTATCTGCGGATTGCATTTGTATCTGCTTGAAACAAGTAGTTACATTCATTCATTTATTACCAATGTGTGTCTGTGATACTTACAGATACGTTTCCTGACTTTCAAATCAATGCTCGTCGGCGTAGCACGTTAAAGGGGTTTGCTGTGTTGTTGGTGTTGTTTTTGTTCTTCTTTTTTTTTGGGTGGTTTAGCAAAGGTGGTTTATTCCGAACAATAACCGGTGCCATGATGACTCGATCAAGGCATGCATGTATTTGCTTTTAGTGCTTTTGTTGGCGCTGCTACCTTTGATTTTTGACTCGTCGGTTTAATGCTCGTGTTGGTTTAATACTTATTCAATTGGATAATGGTGAATAAACCATCGTGATGGTTTAATGCTTATTCAAATTCAAATGTAGATTAACAATGCATAAGCGTTCTCAGGCGCTAACACAGGCCGCCAATCCTAATGATTTGTGCATCTGTGTGTGTAGGATTTGAATTTGAGCATTGTGAATGCTAGAGTTTAGCAGGAAGATAGAGATGATGGTGATAGAGATTTTTATTGTGATACATTCTTGCATGCGTCCAAACAATTTGTCATAACATGTATACTACTCCACTTAAGATACTTCCACAACATAGTTTTTGAAGGTGACTGGACATAGTCCCAAGGGACATAATCTCCAAATTTGAAATTGGCATACAAATTTGGGATTGTGTCCCCTTATTTTGCTGACATAATCCCAAAAATTGGATTTGGGATTATGACCGCTTATTAAAAACACCATATTAACACCAAATGGGGGTGATGACGGAACATAACCCAAGTTTAAAATTGGAGATTATGTCCGCTTTTCTCGAGGGCATAATCCCAAAAATTGGATTTGGGATTAAGGCCAGTCTCAAAGAGGTCATAAGCCCAAAAAAAAAAAGAGGACGTAAATCCATTTGATTTGCCTTGTATGGAATGGTGATACCAACATTCCCTACAAGGACAATATCCGAAGCGGTCAGAACTCCTTTTGGTGCTATGATCAAGGCTTATAAATTGTTAACTCTTTTAAGATCAATTCTTTCTTATAAATGCAATTTTGTTGATCATAAAAGTTATGGAAATATAAAAATTTATCGTGAATTTATCATAAAACTATCATGATCAGTGTTTTATACATGTTTTATACAGAATTAAAGCAAGAATTGTGAGCATAGTCCATAATACATGATCAAAACTTATACATGGTTAAGAGAAACATATTTTGTATTTTATGAACAGCTTGATCATGACTTGTGCGCAAAGAATTTTCTCCGTGTATAATTATACACATTTTGTATAATTAAACTCTGTTTTCTGTTCACAAAGCAAAACACTTTAAATTAAGCCCTCAACCCAACAATACATTGTTGCTGGTACACCAAATTTAGCTCATAATTTGTAAGTTTAACGTTTACTTTGTAAAATTGTTAATTTGTTAGCGATTTGCGCGAAATGATTAACGATTATCCATACCTACAGCAACTGCAGGCGTAGACTTAAAGAAAAAGTTGCTGGCAACAAAAACTGGGAGTTTGGGGAGCTAGTTATAGTAGAAAGATCTATGAGATAATGTGTTTTCTGTTTTGTTTTTTTTTTTCCTAAACCAAGTATAGCCTAACTTAATTATCGCTGCCATTGTGCGATGAGGTTAGGCGTTGGTAGATGTGGCTACGGATCTCATGTTTGATCGTCAGTCTGTCGACCATCACACAGAATGTTGGGTGAAATTTTTGCAGGCGTGTTGTTTTATAGCTCATAAATGTTTCTAAGCTCATATATCATGAGTTAATTAAGATTGTGTCGGAGTCATCAATGTGGGCTAGTATTGTGATGTTTATCTTCATTTCAAGTTGGCAAAGGATAAATTGTTCGCAAAAAGGTTCGTTATTGAGTAGACTAGAGTAAGTGATCAACAAGAAAGAGAAGGTTTGTGATGAATTGAGGTTTGTGGAAGTTTGACAAATTTTTTGGAACAATGATAATATTAAAATTTTGGAAGATTGAAGAACACAAACTTTAAAACCAGGGCCAGGGTATCGATGACATTTCATCTTTTTTCTGCTGCTTCTAAGACATTTCCTGGCTATTTTGAACATCCATTTGTGTTGTGTAATTTTTCATAGTTTTTTATCGGCATTAGTTTTCAAGTCATTTTTACTATTATTGTCATTTTATTATTTTATTGCCATTTTTGGACATTTGTAATTTTTAGAGCATTTTTCGGTTTCTTAGGACATTTCAGTGTAGTTTTAAAATAATTTTTTTTCTTTTTTTTTCGTAGGTAAAAATGTTAAAATGCAAATTTTTAAACATATTCCTTTAACAATAGAGTCCCTTCAACCAAATAAATTAACTCTCGAAAAAAGAGTAGCTTTGTTTATAGACCTTGATGAAAACAAAGCTCTGCTCGTGGTGAAACTGACGAAAGGGTATGTAGAAAGATGAAGCAAGTGTTAAATAAAAACTCGGGGTATGCTAGTTTTTATTAACTCTATTTATAAACTCCATTACTAAAATATTAGGGGGTAAAAAATTGTACCCCAAGATGCCCCAAAAAATTCAAAAATGAATGCGACCATCTCGCGTACAGTTCTTTTTGAAAATTGCCTCCTAGCTATTCAATATCTCAAATTTTAATTGTAAAGGAGTTGCCACGCCCTCATTTTTAACACCCAGAAAATATTATAAGTGAAACGGCAAGTGTAAATTGTGGTCAAATAACAAATTTCGAGTTAGTAAGACCAATAACTCAAAAGCTATCCGATATCGCAGATTTCAGTTGTATGTGAGGTGCCACGTCCATTTTGTCCTCCAAAGCGTCCTTCTTTGGGCTAATACGAATATCTCAAGCCCAAAATCATGAAAATCGAACGATCCGTTCTCGAGTTATGAGTGCACACACGGACAGCAGTCTCTTTTATGTATATATATTTAGTTTCAATGAAACACCCTGCATTTAAGAGGGTGTTTGAGACAGACACTAACCACAGAACAATTTTTTTTAAGGAATCGTATCATCGTATTGTATGAATCAAGGAATCGTATCACAAACATTTAGAATTTTGTCCTGCTAGATTGGCCAAATCACACACTGTACGTTGGTGCGTATATATTTTTTACCACCACAGCTAAGCCCCTGAAGCTATCCACCCTATATTCACACCATATGTTCGTGTGGTGCGATTTATTTAATAATTACACACAGAAAAATTTTGCATAGTAAAATCATTGTGATACATAGTTGATTTCATTTTATATGATTGTATATTTCATGAACGCAGCGACATAAAAATCATTATGATTTCATGTAAAATCATGATTTCATGTAAAATCATTATGATTTCATGTAGAATTATTATGAAAACTAGTAAAATCATTATTGCATCATGTTAAAAGTTAATCAACACGATTTCATGTAGAATCATTATGATTTCATGTAGAATCATTATGACATCATGTTGAACCATTATGAAATCTAGTAAAATTATTATTGCATCATGTAAAAAAAATTTTGCGTGCTGAAGAAGTTCCGTTGTTTCTAGCACATTAGAAGTTTTATCGCGAAAAGGAGCTTCGTTAAAAATTAAAATAGTTTGTAATAGCTGAAAAAGTAAAACAAGTGGAATGAAAAGTAAATACAAGTGGAAGTAGTCGAATCCATAAACTTTGACGCAGATGAACAAGGTAATGTGATATGTGACTTATGTTTCTATAACAAAATAATATCAAAATGCTGTATTACTTTTTAATAGAAACAGAAGCTTCAGTTGACTAGGAAAGTTTAAGGTACTTATCTAAGGAAGATAAACAGGAAGCTATACCAACCATAAGACTTCGTGCACGCTATCGAGAAAAACTATTTAGTTAGAGAAAAATTGAGGTATGCTTTGTAATTATAAGTCGAATTTTTCAATAAAAAAAACTAAATAAAACCAACATGAAGTTCTTTTTATTTCAAATTGAGGTTAGGATTCAGCTGCATTTCATAATGATTTCATAATGATTCAACATGACCATCATAATGATTTTACATGATTTCATACTGATTCAACATGAAAATTTGTTGCGATTTTTACATGAAAATCACAATGATTTTAATATAAATCTTTATGAAGCAAAATCATAGGGGAAACATGTAAAATCATTCTGTTTCTAGTTGATTTTACTATGATTTTTTTCTGTGTGTATTTATTTTATTTTTAATTTATAATTAATTAATTTTTTACGATAAATTTTTGTATAATTTTTACGTATATATACATTCGGGTGCATCGTTCTTTTTTTTAATTCACTTCTAATAGCATTTTTTCTGGTGCTTGAATTTATAAATAAAAAACCTGTGCAAGGAGAAGGTCCACAATTGATTTCTTCAAATGGCTTCGACTTTTTCGTAGTTGTTTGATAAATATTGATCTCTATACAGGCGTATGCACTGAAGATCTGTGAAACAATTTTTTTATTACTGAACTATATGTAGACTATGTGAAAAAAAAAAATTTAAATCATAAATATATATACAATTCTATTTTTCAGGACGATATTTTTAACAGATTTTAGGAACAATTTTTTCAAATTCGTGAGAATATCGCACTTTTTGAAAGAGTGAGTCAAAAAAAGTGATATATTTAGTATAAGTTTTAGTAGTACTATTCAACACTTTCAATTTAGGAGTTTTAAGAAGTCTCTAACGGCTCTGGAATCAAAGTTATAGTATTTTTAAGATTTCTTAATTCTAGAGTTTTCAAATCTGAGAACGCTCATTTTTCATGTCTGGATATTTCAGATCCAGAGTTAAGTGCGTAGAATGTATTATTTTACATATATTATCGATTTTAAAGCATTATTTCTGAATTAATATTTTTTATTTCATTCTTATAGTTATTATTATGATAATTGATTATACGGTGCTTCAGTGGAAATGTATTTTTACTCTTCTTAAGTGACATAGTCTAGGTTATAGGTCTGGTCGAGTACAATACGAAACCAAATTTAATTCAACTGTTAAAAAACCGATTTTTTGGTACTTGGCACGTAACGCAATCAGCAACTCAGCAATTTTTCAACCGATTTTTGATTTAAAAACGGTTTTGGAAAGATGAAAAATGTGTAAGGCACTAGAAGTGAATTAAGAAGAAAAAACGATGCACCCTAATGTACATCCCAGTAGTAAATAGACACTTGGCGAAACCAATTATTTCTTAAATACAATGTAGCTGCGGACCCTTCGAAGTTTGTTTACAATTCTCAATTACATTTATTCGGATATGGCCGCTAAAACACTGATGACATTTACCTTACACAGTAAGCGATAATGGGAGTAGGTTTGCACAAGATAGGAGACAACAAAAATATGACGCACAAAATTGGAGAGAGCACAAATAAATTTAACGAAAATTCTCTCTACGCCAAATACACAACGAAACCGAAAGAGAACTTATCGAAAGGAAGCAAACAAATGCAAATGACGCCACAAATTATTTCCACAAGAATTTTTACAGTTTAATGAAGGAATTTATTACCTTTTATCTAGCACTTCATAGTTAATGTTTAATAATACTTTGTTATTTTATACATAAAACTTTGTTCTGGTTTCAACATAAAAATAAATAGTTTTAGCACAGTTGACTGCAGAACATCCTGTTTGAAAACATGATGTTACTACACAGACGAATAAAATCAAACTGTTGTTTGAACAATAAAAATACAATAATGTGAGCACAAACAAGAAGTGAGCACAAACAAGATTTTGTTTCGGCTAACAATTCTGGATTACAATGTCATCACCGACAAATTTTTACAAGCGGAATGTTAAACCGTTTTTAAGTTGAATCGTTTGTAAGGATTTCATTTCTGACATCAGTTTTGATCTAGCTATGCACGTTTTTGTACAGGAATTTTTGGAAAAATTTTACAAAATTAAAGGTGTGATCGGGTAAAGTGCATCCCTATCCCCGCTTTTTTTGTTTGTTTTGTTAATAACTTTTCATGCCCGAACTAAAAATCACCCAGGCAACATCGGTTTTTTTACCCCCATACAAATCGACCCAGCCTATTTTACATAAATCACAAAAATGCTCAATATTTAATAGGTATTCATTTGTTTAGTTTTTTCTGCCCCCCCCCCCCCCCATCCCATGGAACCCTCTTTTTTCTCCACACATCATTTTCGATTTTGAACGAAGATTGCAGAAGAACTATATGCGTAGAAAGAAGAAGTAAGTAAATGTAACACCATTACTTAAAATTTGTGATCAGCGTCACAAAATTATGCCAAGATCATCGAAATTTTGAGGCACTGCGTATTTTTGAAAGGAAAGGGATAGTTTTTTATTTAGAGGAATTGATTGGAACAATACGTGAATTTTTGATTAGGCGAAACAACCGTGAAAGACAATTGAATTGCTTTTAACCGAGGCTAGTGTTATGCCTTAACTTCGGCAAGCATTTCCAGCCCTAAGTTGTTCCATTCCTTTAATTCCACATTTTCCACAATTTAGTTGTGGATTTTTAGTTTTCCATAATTCTTAAATGTACACTCTAAAAAATAAATATAAATTTACTATAATTATTATAGTAATTTTTTGTTGAAATTCAAACTGATGTGTAATTTTACTATAAATCTTATATTGATCTTTGAGTATTTACCATTAAACACTATTCTTAGCAAAATTAAGCTATAAATTTTTAATTTTGCTGCAATATCAACTACAATGCTTTATATTACTACCAAAATTGAACTAATGAAACAGATGTTGAATATTCAACATGGACAATATTTTCAACAGATATTTAGTCGACTTTGCTTGTCAACGTGTACGGATCATTATATAAGAGTTATATGATTTTTAATTGAAAAAATTTAGTGTTAACTCGATTTTTAGTAAAAGTTTTACTATGTACTGTTTTACTATATCTGTGTTTCATTTGTTTTTTTCTTTCGGGTACTAATCGGTAGGAATTTCTTTATGCAAGTGTGTATGTCTCATTTTGGTGTTTATAGTGTTAATTTAATGAAGGATAAGCAGTAAATATAAGTCAAATTTATTTCTGCACGTGTCGTCAAGAGTGTAAAGTTTTAAGATATATTAAATTATGTTTTAAACTAAGAATGTCAAAACTAAGAATGTTGCCTTTACTAGAATATCAATAGATTACATCAATTGTAGTAAAAACAAATTCTAGTTGTTGAATTTTGCTAACATGAGAGTAGTACTATTGTTATGGTACTACACAGATGATAGCAATTGATGTTTAATTTTACTACAATATCAATATTTTTTCATTTATATTGCTACATATTTAACTCAAACATAAACACGTTTTGTTGAATTTCACTACAAGTCAATAGTAAAAAATATGTTTAATTAAATAAGGGTGTGTAAATTTACTACAGAAACAGCCGCAAAACTGTTGCCTACAAGAGTTGTAGTAAAATTCAACAAAAACTTTTTAGAGTGTAGGAAAGAACAAAGAAAGTGAAAAGAACCATGGGACCTCTTGGTTGAGAGTCTAGCGCACTCTCCACTAGACTACAAATGCCGACAACTGCCTGTAAAGTTAAGGACTTGTGCACTTTACAAAAACAAAATACACGTACGTCAAAAATCTGCACAAGTGCTTTTCTATTATTGCCTTAAACTTGAGCACTTGAGCAGTTGCGCACTTGTGTGCGTTAAAAAATTTCGACCGCTTTCAAATAGTGATGGTACACGAAAACCTAACGACACAACTCCACAAGTCCTCAACTGCACTGGCAAGTGCACTGAATCGTGAATACCCCTATAGTTAAACATCGCAGCAGATATGGACTTAATTTTTAGTGCATTTTTTCAGTAAAATTTGTATATCTTATTAGCTAATTGAATCGAAAATTTCGAAAACAAAAGAATAACATTAATTAGCAAATTAACTGCAGAATCGCGCTGTGCTCCAATGCAGAATCAGTAAAGTCTTGTTGCGGCACCGAAAGCGATTTTTATTGAAAATAATTGCCTCAATGCATGAAGTGCCTAAAAAAGTGAAGAAAAACAAGAAGACCAAAATTAAAAATGAAAAATGTCAAAGAATTCGCCTTTATTATTTGCATTCCGTAGAGTGCGTCTAGAAAACCGTTGTTGGGTGAGGAATGCTAACCAAGTTCCCCACATTTGACACTTTCTTGTTCAGCATAGCCAAGTCGTCAGAATAAAAGACATTCTTGCACACTTGTTGACGATAATGATGACTATGACTGCACCGACGATGCACAGTGTGTTTTTTCGGTTTTAGGATTACAAGAGATAATGTTGTTTTTTTTTTGGAAAATCATAAAAAAAATGTGTGTCGACAGATAATTAATTCAACAACTTGAAAATTTTACTGAAAACTTCATACTCTCACTAGTTTTTTTTTAATTCGTAAAAGTTGAAACTTTTTACAAACAAAAAGTAGCATATTCAAATCAAAAAATTAAGGACAAATGGAAATATTAATAGCTTTAGCAAATGGAATATTTTGATATAATTTGTTGTTTATAAAGGACTTAGGCCCCTGTGTCTAAGAAAAATAAAGTTTACTAAAAAAAATTAAATATGAATATAGAAGTTTGCTTATAAATTCTTGAAGGAGTTTTTTTTTTACAAAAATTCTGCGTTTAGTTGCGAATAAGAAAAAAAACGTTCAATTGAAAAAATGCTTCAAAATCATATTTTGTCTGAAAACGCTCTCATTTTCATGACAATTTGCAGGAACTCTTAAGTTTAAAGAAAAATATAATTAAATTCATAAATTAAAACAAGTTGGGACCAAATTTATTTTTACTACCCTATTTGAAAATAAAAAAAAAATTTTAACTTGAGTAATTTAGTATTCTAGGTGTATGGGAGATGTATATAACAGTTAACCAATTTAAATAATTCTTTTCGTGGCGTTTAAGTGTAGTTAAATAAAAACACAACTAAGCTATGGGAGGTTGCAGTTGGCATGGTATTCAAATTTTTTGTGTTGTACTTAACTTGGGCTACAAATCATTTGTACAATATTTCATGACTGTAGCTATTACAGTTTCTGACATAATGCAAATGTCATCCTAAAATCGAAAAAAGCGCAGTGTGCGATGGCACGATGGTGATGGCGACGATGAACTGCAGCAAGTGGCTGTTGTTGATTCTTGAATACTAAGTATACGTATTAAATTGAACTGCACTAAATGTACTTAAACACACATAGAACAAACATTGACGAAAGTCGGGGGGATGGAGCATTAATAGTTATTATATAGGTCTGAGTGTTTGTGTTTGCTTATTTGTCTGTTTATGGGTGGGTTCATTCAATGTGTGTAACATGCCAACATAAATTTTCAAGAAATGTTCATAGCGTATCATAAAACTTTAATTTCTTCAACAACATTAAGATAAAATAATAATAGTTCTTTAAAACTTCAATATAAGATATTAGACGTTTTATGATAATCAGAATGAAGTTAGTTCCAATTTTTTTTTTTCTGTGGAAAAATTTCAAATTTAATGGCTGGCAATTTGTTAATTCTGCCATATTCTTCAGAAGTGTAAGTTTATTTCAAGTTGTACGCTTTGAAGAAAAGTTAAAGTTGGATTTTTATGGGCCACATATTGCTAAATTGAGTTTGCAAGATAATTGATTTACACAATTGATAAGTGTCAAAATAATACCTGGAGAACCTACACTTAATTAAAACAATATTTAAGTTAAGCGGCGGATCTAGAAACTGCTTGTTAGGGGGTGATGTGGTGAATTATCGGAATTTCATTCTTCAATTTAAAATAACAATAGTGGAATATTTTCTTTAAATTCTATTATCAATTTAATTCTAAAAATAATCGTCTTTTAAAAAAATTTCTCTTATTGAGGAACACACTTTGGAATTCTGTAAAAATTTTACTTTTTACCAATAACTTTTATAGGTTCCAAATTCAAAAAAAAATGTATAAAATTTTCTATAGAAAAATTTTGTGTCCATATGTTGTCACGATTACAGCCGCAGTTTAAGAGCTATCGTATTGAGTTTTGGTATATGTGCTGATATTCAAAATACAGATCAAATTCAAAATTGAGCCAAATCCGATAAATCCGATTGTCTACCTCCCATACCAAAACGGTAAAATCTCTTTAAACTCCACAAAAGTAACTCTAATGACTTAAAATTTAATCCTTAATATGCAATTTAAGTATGAAATTTTGCAAAAATCTAATGAAAACCATGGCTACTTCCCATACAAATGACTTTTTGAAAACTGCAAAATCAATTTTTTTTTCACAAAAGTATAATCTTTCGAGAATATGCTGTTGAAATTTTTTCAAGCATACTGAGGTATTTCCGTTTTAGTAGTTTTCGAGCGCACAGTTTTTCCATACTCACTTATCTCAAAACTACTTTTTTCGGCAATGTGTTGTATAAAAAACAAAACTATTCAGCCAAAGTATATGAAAATTTTAGTACAGGGGCATTTCACGTGAAGCGGGCCACGAAAATAATGTCAGATTCTGGATTTTGTTCATATTTGGACTAATTGTACTTCCATACGGCCTAAATAAATGTACAACACTTTTTTTTATCAAGCCTAATTGCCAGTTTATAAGCCTTTAAAGAATTAAAGAAACTTAAGGTACCGATTTGTTAGGACATAACATAAAAAATAAGTCAAGTAGTGTTTTTTGAGGAAATTATATGTTCTTCTTGACAGTTATAAAAAATTTTAGAATGTAATTTATTTTCAGTGTAGGAAACCGGAGGTAACATTTCAAATCGGGTTTTACTTAACTTCGGTATTTTTGATTTTTTTTGTTATTTTTATCACAAAATGTAGCTAGTAGTCCATAAATAATACGTGGAAAGTTTTAGAATGGGATCTGCATTCGTTTAGGAGATACATTTACTATAGTGTAAAGGTGCCGCACTTAGCGAAAAGCATAAAAATAAGCAAAAAATTAAATAGTAGTCGAAAAGGTACGATTTTATTTTAAAATTTTTACAACTTTGCAATGCTCACTATAACTTGTTCTTTTAACACTAATGCCATTGGTTGTGGGTATAAAAGAATGATACTTTTTAGTGCCTAGAATAGTCACTGCACAATCAAATCGGTGCTGCAAAAAACTCTTTGTGTTTGAAGGTCTTCCTTAGAGCAGTAATAAACAATCGTTTCGGTTAAAGCTGATTTTTCCCATTCATACAACCCTTCAGGGGTGGTGATTGCTATATTTGCTGGTAACTGTAGGCTTGCACATGTTGCTAGTCTTTTAAGATTCCCACCAATACCATCGCATGGCCCTTTCCCATGTGACGTGGCATGAAAATGTGTTTCAGCTTCGGTATCAAAATCTTCTTTATAATAGTAAACATTTATAAAGTTAAATTTATTCTGGAAATGTTGTAAGGCTTCGTCGGTACCATAAATTATTTTTTTTTAACTGCTATTCTATTATCTAAGAGATGCTGGTGTAATATTTTTGAAAACCATAAAATGAAGCTGTATCGTATTTAAAATCATTTGATATTATTACTATACTGCCCTCCTAAGAAATAAAGTCATATCTCCATTTGAGTAGTTTTGAGATATTCAGCTTTTTCTTTTTTTATCATTCCAAGAAACACACTAGAATGACCATTTTACTTAACGTTTTTCAGTCATTTTCAGTTGAAATGGGTAATCTTAGCTTAACACATAAATCAGAAACTCATTCACGGTTCCGAAGCTGCCCTTATCTCAATTTTGGAATTTTGGCATTTGTGACCTTCTTTCTTAGGACGGCAGTATACTCCCGTATCTTATTTGATTTTCATCTCTGTAGTAAAATATTGACGTTAAAAGTGTAGCTTGTTCATTGTTCCAATGGTAAGACTGTGCTGCATCTTGTATTACAAAACTGTAATTTTCCGCAAAATCGCAAACAATTGCAGCACCGATTTGATTGTGCAGTGACTATTCCAGGCACTAAAAAGTATTATTATTTTATACTATTGTAATAACCAATGGCATTAGTAAACAAGTTATAGTGAGCATTGCAAAGTTGTAAAAATTTTTAAATAAAATCGTTCCTTTTCGACTACTATGTAATTGTTTGTTTATTTTTATACTGTTCGCTAAGTGCGGCACCTTTGCACTATAGTAAATGTATCTCCTAAACGAATGCAGATCTCATTTTAAAACTTTCCACGCATTATTTATGGACTACATTTAGAGAAAAAAATAAAAAAAAATAAAAAAAACCGAAGTTAAGTGAAACCCGATTTGAAATGTTACGTCCGGTTTCCTACACTGAAAAAAAATTAAGTTCAAAATTTTTTATAGCTTCAAAAAGAACATATAATTTCCTCAAAAAAACACTACTTGCCTTTTTTTTATGTTTTTGGATAGTAGCAGTAATAGCTTTTAAAAAATCCGTTTCTTAAATTTCTTTAATTTTAAAGGCTTATAAGCTTGCAATTAGGCTTGGTTAAAAAAAATAGTTATGTACATTTATTAAGGCCGTATGGAAGTACAATTAGTCCAAATATGAACAAAATCCAGAATCTGATATTATTTTCGTGGCCCGCTTTACCTACACTCAAAAAATTAATCACTGTCAGGACAAAAACTTTTAAAAAACTGTTACAAGAAAGTATTTGTCAGAACAACTAATCCTTTGTAAAACCAATAAAGTCTTTAAGCCAACAATTTCTAAGCTTTTTTTGACAACAGTGGCGCATTTGAATTCCTGCAAGAGTTAAAGTATTTCCGCCAAATATATAGTTGTTGTGCCAACAGTTTTTACTTGTGTCCCACCGAATATTCGGCCTCGTCTTCGGTATTCGGCATATTCGGCCGATTTTTTAACCTTCCCAAAGTAGCCGAATATTTGCCGAATGTTTTTGCTTTTGGACGTAGAATTACGTCTAACAGCGCGGTTTGTATGGGGGTCATTTTCACAAATTTTTTCAAAGTGATATATGACACAGCCTTTAATATTCATCGTACAAATAAAAAAAATGTTAAAATATCAATTTTAGTGGGAATAAACGAATATCTAATAAAATAGCAAAATCATATATTCGTATGAGAAATGCACAAGCTGCTTCAGTAGCTGCTTATGTTGTTTTTATGGTTGTTGTTGTTGTTGTTGTTGTTGTTGTTGTTGCTGTGTGTTCGTTTGGTTCTTAATCACGTCGTTCGTTGTTGTGCTGCTTTTGTTCTTGTTACTGTTGTTTTTATTTATATGTATGCAAAATATATATATATAAATACACATCAGTTGCTTTAATTTTATTTCGTTTCCCAGATAACCAATCGGTACGGTTGAAAATGGTGTGCACTTCTTAAAGCACTAAAGCGGATCGTTTCGTTGTCAGCAAACTATGCATTGTGTGTTTCATATAAGCGTACCATTTATTAAGTTGTATATTATTGTTGATTTACTATGATTTAAATACAAACTCTAAATGTTTGACAGCTTAAATCATTCTTGATTTTAAATACAAATTCTAGTTGTTTGATTACGTCAGGTTAAAACAATATATTGATCTAACGCATTTTTTCCAAAGAAACAACAACAACAACAACAACAACATTTTCAATATGAAAAGGAAAACATCACTAGCTGATTAATTAGTTAGCTGATTGATTAACTAGTTAGAGCAATTAATTTTTCTAGCCTGACCTTAAACTCAATAAACGATTTTAAACTATCAAATAACTAGATTTTTTATTTAAAATCAAGAATGATTTAAACTATCAAACATTTAAAATTTATATTTAAATCATAGAAAATCAAGATAATAGTTAACAAGGAAACTTCAAGTTGTATATTAATTTTATTTGTTGTTAAACAGTTGTTACCTTTTCTTAAAATGGTTTTTATTAAGTTGCAACAATAAACTAAGGGGTCGTCCATAAACTACGTTACCAATTTAGGGAGGGGGAGGAGTTTTGAAATGCACTACGATAAGTAACGGTAGGGGGGGGAGGTGTTTAGATATTGTAACGTTACCAAAAATTAAAAAAATCGACGAAAAACCTCTAATTAATAACACAATCATTTCAAAAATTTTTAACCTTACATGTTTATGTTTGATCGTCTAAATTGATGGTTAACTTTTGTTTCAACGATTTCTTCCACCACCTTTTCCCTCGACACAGGAACCTTTTGGTATTCCTTCACCATCTCAGCACACGTTTGAAAAATTTGGGTCTTTGCTTTTGCTTTGACGTTAAGGCCTGAATGTTCTTGATCAAAGGAGATACCGTATGACATGTACTGTCCTTCTCAGAAAGAAGAAATCGGTTCAAGGTCGTGTCCTACCTGCGGCTTGTATTTCGTAATTAAAGCAATAAATCGGAATAAAAAATACTATTTAAATAAATCAATTTTCAGAAAGCATTTACACAAAAACACAGAACTTGGTGCAGCTCGGGTGCAGCCTTTGAGGGTACCCTGTCAAAGACCAGGTGAATTTCTTCGCGTTAGAAATGAGGATTCACCTGAATGGGTCGACACAGAATCCGATGAAAAATTCTATTTTGAAGAATCCTCAACAAAGCTACCAGCTTCTTCTATCCCAGTGATTGAGAGCATCGAATCTTGGATCGCAGATGGAATAGCTTTTACAGATGATATTAATTATTGATTTTTTCCAATTGTTCCTTTAATGTATCAAGTCATACTAGTCACTTATACTGGTGAAAATTATCAGAGCTAGTCAAAATATATAGTCATTCGAATGAATTAATTTCATATGTCACGTTACTTTATGGGAGGGGGGGAGGGGTTTTGAAAAGCACTACGAAAAGTAACGCAGGGGGAGGGGGGTTAAAAAACCGGAAAATCAGTAACGTAGTTTATGGACGACCCCTAAACAGTAAACGGCAACTCAACTGCACTACCTTGACTTCAATACAAGATTCAATGCATATTTCAGAGTTTTTTGGCGAACGGGTGAAAAAGAGAGGGAAGAAAGACAAGAACGAACGATGCATCAAGCGAATATGACATAAATTTCAATTCGATTCTTAAGAAATATAAAAAAGGACTTTACAATTATGTAGAGAACGGTTTAAAGGTACAAAACATATCGTTTTCATACTAGCAAATCAGACGCTGCCGTTTTAAGTACCGTTTAGCTGGAACAGTGACATTCATGGCTTGTTGGGTTGTAATACAATAGAGAATATAGGTGCATGTAGCTAGAGAGCCAGTATGTGGCTACAAAAGAATGTACTACTACTAGCCAAGGTTGCCAGTTAAAACTTTTAAAAAACTGTTAAAACAATTCCGACAAAAAGTTACTTTTTTGACAGTAAAATAAATTAAATACAACAAAAACTACCATGGTAAAGATAAAACAAAAAAGTTTCTACCGCAATAAAACAGTATCAAAAAATCCCACGATCATTAAAAATTACCATAAAAATACCACGCGTTTTTAAAATACCACCACAAATTCCATATGCATTTAAAATTGCCACAAAAATCTCATTCGCATTAAAAAATAGCACAATAAGTTCCATATGCATTTGTGGACTACTCGGGTTTAAAGGGGACTTTCGTAAACACCCCCATGCGGGCGAATAAGTGACAAACTGCTTACGGCAAAGACAACTATTGCCGAGTGAAAAGTGGGACAAAGAGATCTTGCTACCAGAGCAAGAGAATCATTGCTCTCGGAGCAATAATTGCTTTCGCCGCAAGCTCGAGAATTTTCGTGTGTGACGAGTGAAAAGCGGGACATAGTAAGCAAAGTTCTGTTTATTTTCTGTGGACGATTCGGCTCATCCCCTCTAACGCTGCTCAACCGCTATTATCTTGCTCTTCTCTGTGCGTCGTTGTTTTAGATTTGCTTGGTAATTGTTGTTGGTTCAGTTAGCTGAAATTTTTTTAGATGTTCTTAATTTTTACTCGACATGAACAGCTGATTTTGACAACAAGCTAGCTTTTCTCTGCTTTCTACTTCATTTCTCTCCGATTTTATTTTGTTAACTAAAATTTTAATTTTAAATTACTTTTAAAGCATACATATATGTATATTAGGGCGGGTAGATTTAAAAATCGCCCACTGCTCAGTGAAAATCATATTCTAGGGATCAAAATAAGAAACTTTGCCCGAGGAACTATACCTCTAAAACGAATTCTAATGCCCCAACTTTTCCGTATGCCCCAACTTTACAAACAAATGTTTGTATGGGGAATCCCCCAGAGGGGTTTGGACCCATCCAAAGTTAGAAGGGGTCAGTCATACATTTGGACTCGATTGGGGCACTCTAAATGGGATTTTTCAAAATTTGACCCTACGGAAAAGTTGGAGCATTAGAATTCGTTTTAGAGGTATAGTTCCTCGGGCAAAGTTTCTTATTTTGATCCCTAGAATACGATTTTCACTGAGCAATAGGCGATTTTTTGCCTCCCCACAAATCGACCCGGCCTAATGTATATGCTCTTTACTACAGGAAAAATAAATAATTCAAATTTACCCATATATATTTCCATTAATTAAACATAACTTTGAATTACATTTAGTTTTAACCAACAAAACAAATGAACAAGAACAACAAATTCATCACCAAAAATATCAAACGAAAACTTTTTATAAAGCAAAACAAATTTTAACATGAATTTAATTGTGAGCTTTTTAGATCAGGTAAGTTTGAAGAAGGACAACAACAACAAGTTTGTTTTTGAATAATTTTTATTTAGAAGATGAAATGCAATGAAAAATACAATGAAAAATTGTTTTAAAATTATAAATAACAAAAAACCAGAAGTTTTCTCTATTACTGTATAAAAAGGAATTCTACGTCTATACTTACGATACTATTGAAACTGTGTCCTTTTTTTGTTGGCGTTTGTAGTCTAGTGGAGAGTGCGCTCAACCCATAGGTCCCTGGTTCACATCCGGGATCGGGCATGGTTCTTTTCACTTTCTTTGTTCTTTCCTGCATTTAAGAACTATGACAAACTAAAAATCCACAAATAAATTGTGGAAAATGTGGAACTAAAGGACAGGAACAGCTATGGGCTGGAAATGCTTGCCGAGGCTAAAAGCAATTCAAATTATTTTTCACGGTTGTTTCACCAAATCAATAATTCGCGTATGGTTCTAGTCAATTCCTCTAAATAATCTATCCCTTTCCTTTTAGCTCAAAGACCAAACCTTGTTTGTATAAGGCGAATGCCTTGGTTCTTTGATCTTTTTTAAAAATAAAAAAAAGAGGTGAACACTCCATTTGATACCAAAATTTCACGAATTGAAGCCCCATTAATTTTCTCTTACTTTACAAAATCTAGATCTAGAACGTCAAAATAAAAAATGCCTGTTTGAAAACCAGAGATAACGATGGAACAAATTTCTGGTAATTGATAATACACATATGAATGCTCCGATTGATACAAAAATTTCACAAATTAAAGTCAAATTCATTCCAATCACTTAACATAATTTCAATCAAAAAGCTACCAGCATTTAGTCTAGAACGCCAAAAGAAAAATACCTATGATGGGGTGAAATTTCACCCCATCCGACTGGAATGGGTTAATATTTTGGCAAACTTTTATATTTGTTTATGTTTATGAATAATTAAAACATATGATTTTGGCTGGCTTTAAATAATTTTTTTTTTTGGTTCACAGAAGTTTAAAGTTCTTAATTTTAATATATCTATAATAAGGATTTTGAAAATGCAATCACTGCAGTATTTTATACATTATTCAACTTTGAACGTCAAAATCTTTAAAAGTAGAAAAGATAGCGCAATTATAAATTCAGAAGTAAATCGCCTAGGAGTTAAGATGATCAAAATCGAGCGGTGTCTTAAAGCTATACGAGTCCAATTGTCAAGACATAGCCGCTTGAAGACCTTTCCTTTAACTCCAAAATTCGAGCTGATGGTGAAAAGCAAAGCAATATGCCGTTCAAATGATATATTTATTGACTAGTATAAAAGCCTATCCTACGACTGGTCATCCGCACATTTGCTTTTTGTAGCCATTTGCCGAAATCACTTTTTTCTTTTTTTAAAGCTTGATTTTTTATTCAATTGATTTTGGAAAAATACAAATGTACAACTTTAAATAACACTTTACGTATTGAAGCAGTGTTGAAAAATTATTTCAAGTGCAAAAGTGCAAAAAGTCGAGTTTTTGAACAATCATATTCATAAACAACTTTACAAACTGGCCTTGCAACCATCATATACGTAGCAACTCAGGTGTCGTTTCGTGGCTGATGCAATTATATATTTTGGCACAATCGCCTCAAATCAAATCAAAAGAATTTCATTAAATTCGTCATAAACTTTTCATAAAAGTATGAAAAAGAGGTAGTTAGATCAAAAACGTACTATTGTAAAAACCCAATATTGTCACTGATAAGTAGCAAACATATATTCTGTGCATACTTTCAGGCTGAACATTTTTAGAACAGTATGTCTTGTAAAAGTACTTTACTGTCAAAAAATAATTACAGTTTGAGAAATACTGTGTGCGGAGCAGCATTTTGTATTAAGATGTGCATACTTTCAAGCTAAACAGTTTGAAAGATATTGGGCACGGAGCCTTTCTTTTTATATATTAAGACAACACCGTGCGATAGAACTTGATCAAATGAAGAGTACAATTTATTTAAAAAAATTGTTTTTGTAAATGTCCTCTTAAAATAAAATCCTTCAATATCCTTGGGAAATTCCCAACGAACCTCTTTGCTAAAAAAAATATGTTAAAATAAGAGACAACATTTTTATTAGAAATTTTCAAATATATTGAAGTATTAAATTTCAAAAGAATATTTTCAACATGAATTCGGCAATATTAACAAAACAAAAAGATTATCCTTTTTCATTTGATGCCAGTGGTTTTCATGAGTAAAAGATTTTAAGCATTTAAAGACATTTTTTGCAACAAGCACCTGTCTCGTAACATTGAATTCCTTAAATAAAAATTCTGACGTTCTAGACTAAAATTGATAATCTCTTGTTTAACACGAATATAGTTTATTTCGAGTATGAAGAATTTTTTTTTATAAATTTGATAAAATTTTAATGAGATCACCTTTTCGCTACCTTAATATAGAAAGGCCCTAACTCATTTTTTGTTACTTTACAGGAGATGGAAAAAACTATATAAAAATTATAATTTTGCGGGTCCGAATTTTCTTGAAATGGATTATTTATTTAAGACACTAAACAATTCAATGCTGTAGCAATATTTTTGCAGCAATTTTTTTTCTATAGCAATTTTTTTAAGCAAAAATCTGTAAAAACAAATTATTTTTAAAAAAATAAGTTAGGGCCTTTCTATATTAAGGTAACGTTTTATACCTTTTATGTTTTGTCCCGAAAACTTTTTTTTTTTTTTTTTTTTTTTTTTACCATGCAATAACAATAGAGTTCAGCTACTACAGCTTTTTCGCACTTTCTCCGCATTAGATCATCTTAAGAACCAGCCCAAACAACATTACAACATCTCAATAAGGCCATTCACAGTTCGAATACGCTGGTCCGCCATTTGTACGATCCGCTATTCGTATGCCAATTTACGAAAGCGCATTTTGCCTTGCTGTTGCTTTACACACAAACGCAAATACGCAGGCACGCGGAAATAAAAGCAGCCCTTAGACGTGTTTTTTGTACCTCGTATTTTTATGATCTGTCAACAGCCGCATAATGACATACATCACAGGGCTGCACAATTTTTTAATACGACGGTCACATGGCGAGGTGCTCACAGTTTGAACAATAACAAATGCTATAAATACGATTTGTTAAAAGTACGCTCAAACCGTGAATAGCCCTAATGATATCGATAAGAGTGGTCCAAAACAATCTAAAGTGAGAAAAATTTACCCACCATAATATGGGTTGGGCTCAGGGACAACACAAGACATAACAACTAACCATGCGTTAATATAGATCTAATCATACATTAGTTTTCAATCTACTTTTGAGTTGACCTTTCGATAAGTTAACATCAAAAAAGCTACAGTTGTTAACAAAGGTACTCATGCGATTTAAAGGAGCAGTAGCCATATAATTTGTGCTACTAAAAGGTAAGTAAATTAAATTGTTAGCGTTTCTACTGCTTCTACGGTTAGTGTTAAAATTTATAAGAGTTAGGAGTTCTGGTGAATCGAACCCACCAGTTATGAGTTGGTGTAAGTAGACGATATCAGCAGACTTCCTTCTCTCATTTAAAGATTGCATTTTTAATAGTTTTAAACGATCCTCATAAGGAGGAAGATTAAAAGTGTCAGTTCCGCTTAAGCCCCTTAGAGCAAACCGAACAAAACGTTTTTGAATTCTTTCTATTCGTTCAACATGTACATTGTAACTTGGCGACCAAACTTGACTTGCATACTCCAAGTGAGGACGGACAATTGAATAATACAGCGTTGTAGTTGTTATCATACTATTAAATTCTTTGGCCCAGCGTTTTATAAAACCGAGCATAGAAGACGCTTTTTTACAAATGCTATCAATATGAACGCTAAACGATAGCTTAGAATCCATGCATATACCAAGATCTTTGACAGAATCTACACGATTTAAAGCTGTATCTTTTATCTTATAATCAAAAATTAAATTATTCCTTTTTCGCGAAAAGGTCATAGTTTGGCATTTATCTGGATTAAGAAACATATTATTTTTAGAACACCAAACTTCAAAGGATTTTAAATCAGACTGGAGTAGAACTGAATTGTCTTTAGAATCTACTGTTCTGTATATTTTCATATCATCTGCATAAATGAGCAGATGAGAGTATTTGATGATGTGGGTTACATCATTAATGGCTAAAATAAACAGAAGTGGACCAAGGTGGCTACCTTGAGGAACACCTGATGCAGCAATAAATTCACCAGACAACACACCTCGAAATCGTATTTGATAAGATCGCTCTGTCAGATACGATTGAATCCAGCTTACAAAAAATTGTGGAAAACCCATTAACTTTAGTTTAAATACAATTAATTTGTGTGGTAGTTTATCAAATGCTTTACTAAAATCAGTGTAAATACAATCGACCTGGTTACCTGAATAAACTGAATTTAAGCAGAATGTTGTAAAATCGAGGAGATTAGACACAGTGGATCTGCCAGTAACAAATCCATGCTGACGAGTTGTTATGACCCTCGCACAATGAATCTTCACACGATCATACACGAGCCGCTCGAAAAGTTTTGGAATCGATGAGAGTTTAGCGATAGGCCTATAGTTGTTTACATCATTCCTACAACCTTTTTTATAAATAGGACTTATAAAAGATTTTTTCCAAAAAAGTGGAAAATTACATTCCCTAATTGATTTATTGAATAATATGGAGAGTGGTTGGCTTAGAACGGAACCACATTGCGTTAACACTGCGGCAGGAATTCCGTCAGGTCCAGCATTGAAATCTTCTTCGATCGATCCAATATACTTTAAAATATCCTCTGAGTTAAAAGATATAGGGCCCAACGAAACCCTGGGTGTAGAGTTCATATATTCAAAATAAACTTCATCAGGACTAAAAGAGTCTGAACAGAATGACTCTTTAAAGAGAGTGGCAAATAGGCCACAAATTATAACGGGATCGTCAGTAAATCCGTCAGAAGTCTTAAATGATGAAGGGAATCCATCAGATTTTTTTTTGGTGTTTATGAAACCCCAGAATTTCTTTGGATCAGACAATATTCTCAGCTTAATATTGTCTAAATAATTTTGATATAAGGTAGCTGAGCAACTTTCAAAATCCAGAAACAAACGCTTGTAGGTTTCTAGGTCATTTAAGTCTAAGCTACAGACATATTTCTTCCATGCCCTATTCCTGTTGTTGCGAAGAGTCTTTAATTCCCTTGTGTACCAAGGGTAAGCACAATTTTTCGCAAATTTTAGGCTATACGGCACGGACTCAGAAAACATAGTAAAGATTTCCATATAAAAAAAATTAATTGAATCTTCAAGATTATTACCATTAAAATATTCTAAAATTACATTAAGTTTATTATGAAGTAAATGATTCAACCTCAGAAAGTCAGCTTTTTTGAAATTGAATTCATAAACTTTATCTATTGAATTGGAATTCACCATATTTTCCCTGTCGGACTTGTACCATATGCTCAGTGGTGGATGGTAGTCATCAACAGAAGTTAGAGCATGAAGGGCCCTCTTAACAATCACGTTGTTACAGTCTGTAGTTAAGACCAGGTCAAGAAGTCTTTCACGACTATTATAAATACAACTTACTTGTTGTAAGTCAGAACATATATTATCAACAAATATATGCTCTTGGCGTGTCTTCGAATTAGATGCACAAAAATATGTATCATCGTCTGAAGATTCCCATTTCAAGTCAGGCAGATTAAAATCACCCAACAATAAAATGTCGTCACTAACGTCAAGAATATTTATAACGTATTCTATGCAATCCGCAAGGCTTGCATAAACTTCCACACTGCTCTTTGGAGGAACATAAGCATTAACTACATATACATAAGAATTACAATGTACAATCTTAATGCATATAAGTTCGATATTAGAAGAGCAGGGAATATCGATAATGGAACTAACGAAGGAGTTCCTAACAGCTAATAAGACACCACCACCGACAGCAGAAGTATTGCCAGCGTATCTGTCTTTTCTATATACTTCAAAGCTATTATCAAACAATTCCAAGTCAGTAATGCTTCCATTTAACCACGTTTCAGTCAATGCGATAATATCTTCAGACAAATTTTGAGACATTAAAAATATGTCTCGCGTCTTAGAGCGTAATCCCCTTACATTTTGATAGTAAAGGGATAGCCTATTCAGTTTTTTTGAGTTTGACGAACAGGTTGAGTCGTCCTTCTAGACTTATTCTTAGGCAGAAACTCTGAAACGAATATATTATCGGTCCACAAATTAGAATTTAAAACATTTGCAAACTCTTCAGCTGGAACTGTGAGAATGAAGGAAGCGTGGGAAGGTTTATTCCCTATTTTTTTACATGAAAAAAAGTCGTTTTGACTCAACAAGTTGTTATGTTTGATAAACGTCAATACGTTTTCAACAGTTGTGTCAGGCTGAAGACGTGAAATAAATAAATTTTTCCTCCTTGACACTGCCCTTAAATTTAAATGATTTGTGGATTCAATAGGAGGTAAAACTGGACTATTAGTCAAAGGAGAAATATTAGTGGCTGACGAAGAAGAAACTGGAGTATTGTTATTCAAAGATGCTTTGCGACGCTTATTTTTGTTCTTATTTTTGTTCTTCCTCTTTCTTTTTGAAATAGAATGGTCTTTTTCTGATGAAATAATAGTTTGAGTCCCGGAAGAAACAGTTTGTGACAAAGAAGGTAAGACATTTTCCGGAATAGATATTTCATCATAGACGCTGGTACTGGGTGCGGCTCTAATTTCGCTAAAAAATGTGACAATTTCTCGAAAATTGTTATTTAACGTATTAAGACTTTCGCCGAAAAGCTTTATTTTTGAATAAAGTTCATCTGGGGAAAGTGCCCTGCACGAAGCACAGTACCAGCGAAGACCTGATCGTACAGATACTAAATCGTCTAGACATGATTTAGAAATACCGGCACAAGATGCATGAAACATTTGCTCACATGGACCAGAACAACTAAACATGGGGTACAGAATATTTTGACATTTACATAGCTCGTTCAAAGAACAAGCGACAATATTTTCCACAGAAAAATATTCCATGCTTAAAGATTGAAAAAGTAAGCAGATGCCAAATGTGCTTTTAGGGCTATTATTTTAACACAACGAGCGCACAGTTAAGTTCAAACAAAGAACAAAAACAACAATCACTGAGACTAAGATAAACAAATCACTGCACAAAGAGGAAAGCAAAACACAGCAAGCATGCAAAACAACAACACTTTGTTAATATGTTTAAAACATTAAATTGAGAACTAAAAGGCAAGCTATTACTTTACGTTATTTATATTATGTTATAATAAAACACAAATGCAAATATTACATTAATAATTATTATTGTTTATTATAATAAACACACTCACATGTATTACGAACAAATAATTTTTGGAATAACATTAACAAACAAGAAGTACACTTATTAAAACAAATTAACACAACCGACACCGACTAATAGACGAAGTCAACTTGTAACGAAAACTTGATTTCTTTTTTATAAAACTTCAAAAAAATTGCCCATATAATATCATTTGATCCATGATTTGATTTCAATTCAACGAACTGATTAAATAGAGCTCTGCAATAAACAAATAAAGAGTTCATGTTTTTGCACTCTGGATCAAAGTTATAACGTTCAATATCCTATTTATTAGCCTCAATCTGCACTGGTCAATCTGGATCAATCTCTCACTCTTGAGTTTCAACTTCAATTGATGGACTTACTTACAGAAGTCAGGTTGAACTGCTAAAAACAAGTGTGTAGAGATCTTTGTATTTTTAGGAAAATCACAATCAGTAGAAAACTAAATCAATAGAAAACAAAAACTTCAACCAACACATTTCGATAAAGTTTTTTTTAAATTTTTTCATTCTCAAATCGGCACAAAATTATTAAAACTTTACTTAAGTGCTTTAATAGAATTGACATTTTTTTCCCCAACAAAAGTCTACGAAATTTATGCCCTCATATTTAATACTAAATTGATATTAATTGAAGTTAATTGGTCGTTGAGAAAGAATCTCGTTTGCTTGCTTTGAAAGATTCTATGGAAAGTGTTTATTTAAATAAAAAAAAACAAATTTATTTTCTCCATTAAGAAGAAGATTCGTTGCTCGTTAAAGCTGGTTCGAAAGAATTTTTCTCTTTTTGACTATTGAGTTTGTTTAGAGAAAAGAATTGCTTATTTTCTGCTTGACATTATTAACTGTGAAAGAACTGTATTTATTTAAGAATAATTTTACACCTAAAAGCTTGACTTGAAATCCTTAAAAATCCTAAAAAATCGATCATCCAAATTTGAGATCTCGAATTTTTATTTTTTTCAGGAATTTGAAAGGAATTAATTTGTCAAATCTTATTTTATAACCTTACATTCTAGAGTTCAACAAAATAACAACTTATAAAATCCATGTTTTACTAAATACCTTGGGTAAGGACTTAAGTTTAAAACTTTACTTTCCTAATAAAATAATTTTGCTTGAATTAAATCATAAGCAAATTTTATAAGTAGCCTAGTCGAAAAAATCTTGAAAAGACCTATCCTTAACTATTTCTAAAAAACTAATGTAATTGTTCTAATTTGGACTCACTTCACTAATTGATGTACAAGTGGAGCACTTAATTATTTTATGGCACAAATAAAAGTTCAATATGGTTTATATTGCATCAAATTAAAGGTACTTCAAGACGAATATACCAAATGGTCTGCATACAAAAAAAAAAAGCAAAATAGAAAATAAGAAGAAAACTCCTCACACAAAAGCACTATGACGCACAGTGTAAAGTTTTGCTCCCTGGGTGATAAAAATTCTGTAACTTTTGAAAAGATGAAGATATTTTCGTTTGGTTTTTTGTTTTTGGTTGGAAATCGAGCGCAAAAAATAAATATTTGTATCGTAGAATTTTTATAGCATTAAAAGTGTATCAGTTCTAACCAATTTGTAAGTTTTAATAGTACTAAATATAATTTTATAAGTTTTCTTAACCCTTTGGCACTCAATGTATCTTAAGAGAGACAACTACTCAAATACGTATAAAGCTCAAAATAAGTGTAAAATTTTCCCAAAAATGCAATGCATATTAGAAATCGATGTAGAACTAAAGCAAAAAACAGAAGATTTCAGATTATTTAGGGTTGGCTGATTGTAGGGCTGCCCAAAATCAACGAAAAAAATTTCTAAAATTCTACGATTTTTTAAAGAAATTTAATTAGAAATATTTTTTTCGAATTTAACAAGAACAAACCAAATACAAACTTAATTGTTTGCTCTCTTATTACGTACTTAGTAAGTTTTCTTACTTCTTTTAACAATTTTTAAGTACATTTTTTTTACATATTATCGGAACACACGAAAAAGATAAAAAAATATCGTAATGTTTCCTTTAACTAAAAAGTTTGTTCAACAGGTGGTACCAATCTAATATGGTTGGAAGAAGGAAAAACCAAATATTATTGTCTCGTAGTTCGTTCATGGCTGGAGAAGGCTTGAAATTTTAAAAACTTACCAAAAGTTGAAGAATTGGTTCAGAATAAGGTTTCTGGATTTAAGTTGCTGTGTTCAACAGACAAATGAATTTATAATTGAAATAAAATTGGTTACTAAATAATATCTTAATTGTTCTACGGCCACGTACCCACAAATTCAACTATTTTTTTTTTTGAGTTTATTGTGCTGCCAATTCTAAATTTACACATTGGAAGTGAAGTCCTTTTGTCTAATTAAATAGACTGCATTCTGACTTCAGTCTTCATTGTACGTTCAAACTTTCTTGAAATTTTATTCAATGCAAGAGAAAAAAATAAGACATCTACTGTCACGTGCCGGACGGGTCGAGTCAACCAACGTTGCAAATCACTGTGTTCGATTACAAACTTTAGCGAAAGTAACTAACACAGGGAAAATGTATTTGAAAGCCAAATGTTAATAACTCATAAACATGATTTCGGCGTAAAAAGATTTTAAATAAAGTCCACAGTTTTTTTTTTTAATATTATATTTACACATCGTCACGTGGAGACAAATCATGTCACGTGCCAGACAGACTGACGATGTTGTAGTTTAATTGGATAATTAAGTAATTAGGTAGTTAAGTAATTATGTAATTTAGTAATTAAAAAAGAATTTAATTTATTTTTCTTTCATTGCCTCAAACATTTTTTCATTATCTGGAGCCAATGCCTTTCATTTTTACTAAAACAAAAAAGTTTACGAAACATTTACTAAACATTTACGAAAAAGAAAAACTACATTTTTGAAACATTACAGACGCTTTGATCATCATAATAAATGAATTTGTATATAACTTTCTTAAATTAATAAAATTAAAATGTTTCTCTTAGATAATATCAAGAAATAATAATTTTTTAATAGGGGTATTCACGATGTGGTGTATTTGTGATAAGTTTTTACAAAATTTACAATACTTACAACTTATTGTGAACGAACCTTCACTAAAGAATTGTATCTTTTAAATCAGCTGCTCTTTTATGTTCAATTGTTAGGAAACACTTATTTAGATCAGCTTTTAACTAAAGGAAATCATACAAAAATTGAAACGAAACAATAAATTATATTAATTTCTATTAAATAAGCTCACAGCGTTGCCGGTAGCTTCCTCCATGCTGAGTAGAAATGCTTTTGCGATCAGCTGATCTAATACACAACGAAATTTACAAAGTATACAATAGGGCTCTATCGTTGCATTTTTGTTACAGGGTTGTATTTTGAATACTGTACATTTTGTTTTTGTAACTAACCAAAATTTACTATAAATATTAAATTTATCAAAAATACACAATACGAGGGCAAATACACCACATTGTGAATACCCCTAATAAGTTTTAGTTTTTTTTTTGGTCACTTCCACTTTTCTGTGGAACGCCCCTTAAGCGTTTGCTTACAGGACAGTTTCAAAGTTAAAAATAATGTTAAATTTTAAGCAATTGTGCAGAGAATAAAAAAGGTCCAACTTCCGGTACTTATATCGGTACCTAATTTTATGATCTTAAACAATAGTTTGAGGTACGATTTATGGGATTCTGTTTATTCCGAACCCGATCCGTCTAAGTCATATGATCTTTTTATGGACATTTTGTCAGAAAATATGAAAAAGTGCTCTAAAAGAAATTTACATAAAAGTTCTAAAAGGAAAAAGCTTAAGCCCTGGATGTCTTTTGATTTGCAGGCAAAAATTAATTCAAAAAACAAATTATACAAAAAGGTATCCAAAAATCCTAACGATATCAATCTTAAAAAAGTTACAGATGCTAATGAGAAATTATATCTGCTGAGTCAACACGCGTTAAAAACAACTATTATATTTATGAATTTGATAAAATCAAAGGTAACGTAAAAAGAGAATGGAATTTAGCTAGTAATATATTAAATAGATCTAATCATAATCATATCGATCAAATTGAAAATGTGGTAGTTGATGGTAAAGTGGTTAGCAACTCTGTTGAATAAGCAAATGCGTTTAACAAATTCTTTGCCTCCGTTGGTAATTCCGCTATTGTGGACAATGGTCTAAGCAACATAAAATGTGAGTGTTTGGATAAAGAAATATCTCATAGCGAAAGTATGTTTTTGAGCCTATATCTTCTTTTAAGCTATATAAAATTGTCCTGTCATTAAAAAGGCCTCATTCGGCCACTGATGGTTGTTTCTCTAACACCTTTTTAAAGAATATTGCTTTTAATGTTGTGGATGTACTTTGCCATATTTTGAACAAAAGCATAAGTACCGGAATTTTTCCTGACCAGTTAAAGTGTGTTGAAGTTATTCCTCTGTTTAAGAAAGGTGATAAGTCTGAATTTAATAATTATAGGCCAAATTCACTGCTTCCAACGTTTTCTAAAATCTTTGAAAAAACAGTAAAGTCAAGAATGTGCAAGCTTCCTTACTAGGCTAAAATTTTTTAATTATACTCAATTTGGTTTTAGAGAAGGAAGGTCTACCGAAGACGCTCTTCTTAAGTTTTGCTGCAACATCTATAATGGCTTAAACAAAAAAAAAACAATAGCTTCTCTCTTCATTGATATTACTAAAGCCTTTGACACCGTCAATCATGACATTTTACTGTTAAAATTATTTAAATGTGGTTTCAGAGGCTTCTTCCATGATTGGTTAACATCCTATTTATCTAATAGACAGCAAAGAGTGAAACTAAATAATAAGTTTAGCTCCTTTTTAAAAATTAACATTGGTGTTCCCCAAGGTTCTGTTTTGGATCGTATTTTGATTTTAACCTATAAACTTAATATTCTTGCAGCCTTTTTCTAGTAAAACAATAGCCTGTGCTGATGATATGGCTTATACTTACGAATGTGATACAGCTTTTAATCTTGTGGCTGAGATCAATCACGACCTAAGTCTCTTAACCGTCATCGGTCCCTCGAGAAATACATCTAATCGATCCCATTGTATGCGCGCGCATACACATATATTTTTAATTGTAAAAAAGCTTAAAAAAAATGAACAACCATTTATGTTTTGTGATTTATTATGTTTATTACATTGTTTACTATCATATCAATACATTTGAACTTCATAAAGGTAGATTTAGAATGAAATTAATTAGAATATTACATATATTAGAAAAAAAAATTTAATTTTTAACTTATGTCAATTATTTGTACATTTTTCGCATAAATTGAAATTATGTTCAGCACAAATGAAATTTCTACACTTTTCACAGCGTGTAGCAAAAAGATTTTTGTTATTTTTATATGTGCAGATGTAGCATCGGCCTCGTTTTGATGTACTTGATAAATGGCGAATCTCCCGAAAACACTGGAAGCATCATTTCTTTGAGGTTGTTTTTTACGTTTAGTGATCTGTTTTTCAACGAAATTCAATCCAAGCTTCTCGATAAAAAGGCGACGACGAATATTATGGTTCGTTTTAGAATTTTTCCAATTCGGGAACAATGCAATGAACGTCACGAATGCATTCAACGCACTAACATCAAGCATGTTACAAAATTCTGCCATTGGCCACCGATTGACTTTTCGTTTGCATGTGTACTTAGCCACCATTTGATCCATAGTATCAACTCCACTCTTGGTTTTGTTGTAGCCTTCAATGATGTTAGGTTTCTTCTTTTCACTATTCTCATTTATGCTGACAACATTGTTGTATGTGCTGAGCAATGTCACAAATCGGTACCGGCGAGGAACATATGACAACATAACTGCTTGCAATTTATGTTCATATACAACTTCTGTATGATAAATTGACTTTTGTCAGGTAGAACTGAAGGAATTTCAGTCCTATTTTTCCTTATTGTTCCCAAAATAGTCATGCGATTCTTATGCAAATCTTCTGCCAATTCATACGAAGTGAAAAAGTTGTCACACGTTACATTTCTGTCAGAAAGTCCTTCCACCAAATCCAAAACAACACGCCGTCCGAGATTACGTTCAGGAGTGGCATTGCAATTCCGACTAACATAAATTTGTGTGTTGTATGCATACCAGCTTTTTGAGTCGCATAGCACCCAAATTTTGATGCCATATTTCGCCGGCTTGGATGGAATATACTGACGAAACGGACATCGCCCACGATACGGAACTAACTGTTCATCTACGGTAATGTTTTTTCCTGGTGTGTATACAACTTTCAAATTATGATTCCATCTATCGTATACATTTCGAATCGGTGCCAATTTGTCACGTACAGAAGGACTTGTAGATGCAGTGTTGGCCATACGTTGTTCGCGGTCATCAAATCGAATGCAACCATGCATACGCTTGAACATTTTCAAAGACATAGTTGCTCTAAATATTGGCCGACCAGTTTCGTCATTCACCGTATGACCGATACACACTAGAAAGCAGCAACAATCCAAAGTATTCGTGCAGAGCGTCCAAATCAATGTTTCCCCAATCGTCTTTGTACTTTCGCACACCATATAAATTCGTCATGTTCAAAATAATATTATCAACCGGTTCAATGAACATGTGTGGATTCATTTAATTTTTTAAATATACTATTTCTAATGTTTGTAATGAATATATACCTCGCACTCATAGAAAAAACTATAAAATACCTTGGTTTACACCGGGGCTTGTAAAACTTTAAAATCTCAGAAACAAATTTTATAGATTATATGCTCAAACAGGTATTATTGATAATTTTTCAGATATCGGCATTACATGAGGGAGTTCAACTTTTTAAATAAATACCTCTATAAACAATATATATTAAAGTTTGAAATGAAAATTAAATCAAACCCAAAAGAGTTTTGGCGCTTTATTAATTCTAGGAAAAAGAGTTCATATATTCCTTCTCCGATGTTTCTTAATAATAAAACTTCTAAAAGTGCGTCTGAAACGGCAAATTTTTTTGCTGATTTCTTTGAATCAAACTTTATGCCTACATTAGGTTCTCCTGTTTCATCGTCAGACAATGTATCATCCTCCATTGATTTTGGTCAACTTGAGTTGTCGATTCTTGACATTAAAAATGGAATTCTTAACCTCAAAATGTTAAACAAGTTAGATATCGATGGCATATCTCCGTTTTTTCTTAAAAAATGCTGCTCATCTCTTATGAATCCATTGCAAATTTTGTTTAATAAATCTTTACACACAGGTGAATTTATAGCCAATTGGAAAATTGCTTCTATTACTCCGATCTCAGGAATCCGATCGGAGTAATAGAATAGATCTCAGGAATCAGGAAATAAAAACAATATCATTAATTACAGACCGATTACTAAACTATCAACTATTTCAAAGCTCTTCGAAAGAATTGTTAAAGAAAAGATCTTCTTTGCAGTGAAAAGTATAATTTCTCCATATCAACATGGCTTTGTTCCTGGTCGTTCGACTGTTACAAATCTTACCGTTTTTTCTGAATACTGTATCAATGCCTTTCAAGAAGAGTGTCCAGTTGACACTATTTATACAGACTTCTCAAAAGCCTTTGACAAAGTTGCTCATACAATTCTGAATAATAAACTATCTAAAATCGGCTTTCATTCAAACTTTTTAAACTGGCTCAATTTTATACTCAAAATTTGTATCTTTATTTTAAATTTAAGCTACTTATAGTATATTTTCAATCCTATTTACTTCCAAGAAGCTGCATTCGACACTAGTTCTCTAGGAACTACGGAATGTAGTTATCAACACCTTTATTGGCTAATTCATTTTGTTTAACTATTTATTAATATTTATTTTGTGTATAATTTATATATTTATCATTGTCAGTGCGCATGTTAAAAGTTTTTTATTGTTCATCTTATTATTTATGAGGTTATTGTCAAAGTTATGAAAAGTTGTTGATTAGTAGGAAATAATAAATAAATATATACACAATAAAATAAAATAAAAACTTTTACTGAAATTGAAGAAGCTCGTACAATTGAATTTAGAATCGTAAAAAAAATATTTAGATAACATGCTTTGGATTCAATAGTTTTGAGCGTTCAAAGGCTAAAATCTTACATTGTGTGACGTTCATGTTGAAGATAAAAAAAATCGTCATACTAATCGATTTACTACGCAAACTAAAACAGAGAAACGAAGAAATCAAAAGTAGCAGCGTGAGCAACACTTGAAGCTCATAAAGAAAAACTCAAGAGGCAAATGTTGGGCATCAACATGATGAAGAAGTTTTTGAGCAGAAGGCAGAGATGGTGTCGGTTTTTCTTAGACTTATCCATCGGTGCAGTTAATGTATACATCTGGCAACGTTGAACTCAGTCAAAAGCCCAATGATCGTCCCTTAGCTCCCATCACTTTTTGCCAGCACCACCGTACACATAAAAATTGAAAAAGCTGACCCTCTAAAGTGTAGTATTTGTAAAACTGCTGATTTTCGAGTACTATGCAACAGTAACTGCATTGACAGGCGCGGATTCAAGGGGTTAGGGGATTCAACCCCCACCCCACCTGGGCCAAGGGTACAAAAAGAAAAACAGAGATTGTTTTTAAAATTTATTTTAAATATTCACACCCCTATACTGTAAACGTTTGAAGCTGTTTCTGTTCCGGTTTTTGTTTATACTTTTTTCGATATCGCGCCTTTAGCTGAAAATAGTTTTACATACAACCGCAACTTGAAGTCACAAAAACACCGCATTTTTCGTTCGCACTACTTTCGTCAATGCGCACCTGCGTCGAGTATTCAACCGATTTGTACGCAGAAATAAATGAGGTGCATGAAAATCTGGAGGAGAAATTTCAATAAATCCTTATCAGGGCCATGAAAACAGCTAAAGCAGTCAATGTAAAACTGAAAGCTCCCAGTCGTATTCTCGCATTTTCGTCTATCAACTTTCATTCTATTTTTGTATCAAATCTTTAGACAGCTGTAATCAAGATTTTTGGATCATGGTAAGCTACTGACGAAAATTCAAAATATCTTGACAACAAAAAGCATAAAACTCAAAATCGTAAAACGATGCAAGCTTTTGAAAACCAATGGCCGAAAGATATTGTGGCAAAATTCGCAGTTGAATCTGCTATGTAGAAGAGGTGAAAGTATAATAAAAGAAAATGTTTGATGTTCGCCCTCAATATTCACGCCTTATAAATATGTACAATATACATAAATATGCATAAAGCCTGGTTTTCACTAGGTCAGTTTTCAATCACAAATGTTGTCAATCTAATGGAAACGTATTGTCATTAACATTTGTTGTCATATATGACCACTGATTGTCATAAAAAGTCACAAATAAGTGAGAACAGATAGAATTTTGCTTGTCAATCAAAATATCGTTGTATGACAAGAAAAATCGAAATGCCAACATGTTGGCATTTTGTGTCAGTTGTTGCCTACAAAAAAATTTTGTTTTAATTATTTTTCATTTTACTGCTGGCAAAGTTATTTAAATATTGTTATTTTAATTGGTTTAAAAGGAAAAGTGCACTTAAACAGGGCTTCAACATTATTTTATAAATTACACTAAAAAGAAACATTTTCTAACAATCTCAAATATAAAACATCAGCTGTTGTTGATAAAAAAAGCACAACTGAACAAACCGATGGCATTTTCGATTTTATGTCAGTTTTTGGGTTTCATGAAACGCAAACATCAGTGATTGTTGTCATTGAAATTGACTTAGTGAAAACCAGGCTTAAGCAATATGTTAATTTTTAGAAGAACTCTATCGCATAGACATCATTATTGTCATGACCAGGGCTAGGATTTCGATAGCATGTCATCTTTTTTCTGCTGCTAAGACATTTCCTGCGTATTTAAAACGTCCATTTATGTTTCCTAAATTCCAAATATGAAAGTTTTTATGACATTTTTTCGTCATTTTCCTTCATCATTTTTAGTTTTCAGGTTATTTTTACTAGATTTAGGGCATTTTTTGGTCATTTTTAGAGATTTTTAAGTTAATTTATTGTCAGTTTTGGACTTTTTAATTTTTAGAGCATTTTTTGGTTTTTTAGGTCATGTTAGTGTAATTTTTAAGTATTTTTTTTTTTTTGTTTTTTTCGTACTAAAAAATTTCAATTTGCAAATTTAAACATATTCCTTTAACACTAGAAACCCTCAATCAAAAACATTACCTCTCGTCAAAGGAGTATCTTTGTTTATAGACTTCGATGAAAAAAAGCTCTGCGCGTGGTGAAATTGACGAAAGGGTATGTAGAAAAATGAAGCAAGTGTTAGATAAAAACTCAGGATATGCTAGTGTAAAATAAATTTTAATTTAGTAATGTTTTATTTTTAAGGCTAAATTATTTGTTTATTTTTTATGCAATCTGCAGTTGTAAGGTCATTTTTTTACTTGCATCTGGTTGCAGTAAACAGTTCGAATTCATATGAATTTATTTTGTTCACCCTGGAAAGTACATAAAAATCAGCGCAAACAAGCGAAAATGATCGATAACAGAATTTTTCACCAAACGTGAGATAATTATGCGATATGAAAACCATTAAGGGCCAATTTTTCAGTGCGAATTTAAACTCTAGTCAAATTAAAAACAGCTTAACTCACCAAAATTGGACGTTTAAACTCCGTTTAGGCAAAAAAGAAACACATTATATGATAATTTAAGTCAATTTAACTTCAACGAATGCTAAAATATCTAGATAAACCGAGTTTAAACATCCAATTTTTGTTAGTTAAGCTAGGTTTAATTTGACTATAGTTTAAATTCGCACTGAAAAATCGGCCGTTAGTAGCATAATTTGGAGTTAAATCCTAACGAATCGATTTCATTTATAGTAAAACGTAAAGTCTTTTAAGAAATCATTCCCGATGCCACCCATTACTTAATCGTTTTCCTTCAGCGCGTTTGTGTTGGGAGTATTTCAATGAACTTCATGTTGCTTCCCCGTGGTAAGGGGACATATAATCAATAATTTCTTTAATACAATCCCAGTAAAAAAAATATACGATCGCTCCCATGAAGAGATACAAGGAAGCGCTCTTTTGCTGTTTTATTGGATCAAAAAGTTAGCACTTGTGCTCCTTTACTGTTTTATAAGATCAATAGGCGAGCAATTAATGAAAAAAAGAACATAAAGTTATGCATGTGATTTTTAGGAAACTCTATAATTATTTTTTGTGAACAAAAAATACTGTAAATGTTCCTTTCATTCGATTCGCGTCGTTTCAACACCGAGGTCGTGAAGTGCGACCAGCCAACGGTAGTTGCATTTTGTTCATCCGCAATTAAAGTACAGTTTTTAAATAGAATCAAAACCAATCCTTGTTTGTGATGGCGTTATAAATCTCACGATTTGGCCAAATAATTTCCACGTCAACTTAGGGTCTTGAAGAGTCTATGTGAGCTAGTCTAGCTTTCGGAGTAAACCTAAATCCCAAAAAAAATGTTCCTTTGCTGTTCTATTTGGATCATTTATTGATCGCTTCTTTTGAGCTCCTCTGGGATGTAAAGGGAGCGCTACCCTTCCTAGGACATGCAATGGTAAAAGAGAACACAAAATACACCTAGCTTGGATCAATAAAGAGCACTCCACTGCTCCTCAGGGAGTACTCCCAGATCGCTCATAGGATGATCCACTTTTTAACTGGGATATAGCTGCGAGGCCTCTGAAGACTGTTTAAAGTTCTCTATTAAATATTTTCGGACATGTTCTCTAAAACACTGACTTTGCCGCTACAACACTGATCACATCTATCACAGTAAGCGACGATGGGAGTATGTATACAGAAGATAGGTGAGAATTAAAACATAACACACAATTGTGACAACAAATAAATTTAACAAAACTTCTCTCTACGCTAAAAACACAATAGGGGGTATTCACACTGACTTGGGTAGTTGGGTATGGGTAGATTGAGTACTTTTGGTTATTGCGAGCACCCTAAATTGCAATTCAGTACTTGAAGAATAATTTTGGGCAGTGCTGCATGTTTATTTGATCTCCCCGGCTTACAGTCCACCCTAAACAAGTGCGCGTGCGTGGTTTAACTGTCAAAATCGGCTCATGCACATACATTTTGTATGAAGCCTACCGAAACACGCACCGGACTACCGCAACATGAATCGAATTTCCAATTTTGACAGTGCGTTCGGATGTGAAGTTGGCTGCATAAAACCAAAGTATTAGAACAAAGAGCAATCAGCTGCTATTAATTAATTAATCTCAATTGCAAATGGAAGTATTTGCAATATTAATAGATTTTTACACAATACTAAAAGTTTTTTAAGATTTTTAAACCATCAGACTGAGCTGGTTCGACAGCAGCAGGTTAAGCGTAAAATAAAGTTGCGTGGCGCTTGGGTACGCAGCGCAACGCGCTCTTGTTTAGGGAGCACTGTTATATAGATGAGTGACAGCTGGAAAAGGGTTGCCACCATTTTTTGTCATTTTATGCGCGAAAAATGTAGGCCATAAATTGGGAGTAAAAATGTTATTCTATTTATATACGAGTAATTTTTAACGTTAACTTCGCAGCATCTTATCATTTACTAGCTATCCAGGGTAAAACATTGTCCTGTCACATACCGGCTTACTGCCACATAAGAATTTTCATGCCAATCGGAAAAGAAAAAATTTAATTTTTTTTTATATCTGAACTGGCATAACTGTAGTGCGACTACTCCCATTTTTAGTTCAGTTTCCGAAAGTAACTAAATGCACTAATTTACCAAATTTTAATAGTTTAATACGACCAAAACCGTCTAAAAAATAGCATTTTTGTTGTTTTGTAGGCGGTAAAAGGGAGTTTGGCAAAATTTTCCTAAACTATCTCGTAGGCGAAACAAATCGACTGCCAAAATTTCAGCGCAATCGGCCCAGTAGTCAATTTTAATGATTTATGAAAAAGTGGGCATTGCTATAGAGCAACCACGACCATTTTTAGTACTGTTCCCGAATCTAACCATATAAACTAACTTACCAAATTTAAGTCTTATACGATATCGTTTTAAATAAAGTGTTTTTATTGATTTGTGGACTGTAAAAGAGGGCGTGGTTACCCATTTTTAATACAGTTTCAGACACTAACCATACAAACTAAATTACCAAATTTTAGTCTTATACCGTCCAAAATATAAGTTTTGGTCTTATACCGTCCAAAAACCGTCCAAAATATAGAATTTCTATTGATTTTTGGGAGGTAAAAGGGGGTGTGGCTTTTTTTATTAACCAAGATATTAACAAATATTGTAAATTTGGTTGCCGTAGGTGTTACCGTTCCTGAGATCTTAATTGACACCGCACGAACGATTTTATATGTATAGAAGGGCGGTAAAAGTAGGCGTGGCAAAATTTATATATCTAGTGGCCACATATATTTATTCGGTCTCTTAGCAAATATAAACCAAACTTCATTATAAAACATGCACAACTCAGGAATTATAATTTCTGAAAAGTAGACGTAGTTATAGTTCGACCACACCAATTTTTTGTTGAATTGTCGATAGTAGCCATATGAACTAAATTACAAAATTTCAGTCCAATACAACCAAATTTGTCTGAAATATAGCGTTTTTATTAACTTGAGGGCGGAAATAGGGTGTGTGGCAATATTTTTTGTGTATTGTTCGAGATATTAGCCTTGAAAACAAATATTCTAAATTTGATGCCCTTAGGTCAATTATTGCCTATTTTTGCAAAAGGTGGTAGCACATGGAAAAAGTGCTCAATTTGGCAAGAAAACAATTTACCCAAACAAGTCAGAGGGTCAGCTAGAGTAGATTGGTAGATGGGCACTTGGGTAGAATGGTACTTTACAATAACAAAATGTACGACATTTGCAAATCTACCCAACTACCCAAGTCAGTGTGAATACTCCTTAAGAAAATGATAGTGTTCTCTATCTACCTAGCTGTAAAATCGGCATTCATATTCAGAATTTATAACTGAATAACGGCATAAGAATGCCTATGCCTTCAATGAATGCAAAATTGTTTTCTAAATAAAATTTTTAATTCACATGTATTTAAAAAAAAAATATTAACTATTAAGTTCAAATGTTCATTTTCGTTATTCAGAATAATGAATCAATTTTTTTATTAATTTGAATGCTATTCACAAAGAATGCAATTCACAAAGAATTTCAGAGTTTTTAATTATTCTGTTTTTATTCATTATTCATTTGTTATTCGTTATTCATTTTTTTATTCATTTGTTATTCATGTTTTATTTATTATTTATTTTTTATTCATTATTAATTTTTTATTCATTATTTATATGTTATTCATTATTCATTTTTTATTCATTGTTCATTTTTATGCATTATTCATTTTTATCATTATTCATTTGTTATTCATTATTAATTTTTTATTCATTATTCACTTGTTATTCATTTTTATCTATGGCTTTGAACTCAAATAAATAAAAAATGAATAATGAATAAGAAATGAATAAGAATAACAAATGAATAATGAATAAAAAATTAATAATGAATAAAAAATGAGCAATGAATAATGAATAAAAAATTAATAATGGATCAAAAATCAATAATGAATAGAAAATTAATAACGAATACAAACCGAATAATGAATAAAAAAAGAATAATTGAAAATTTTGAAATTCTTGTGAATTGCATTCTTTGTGAATAGCATTCAAATGAATAAAAAAATTAATTCATTATTCTGAATAACGAACATTAATAATTGAAATGAATAATTTATCATTTTTTTAAAAATGAATGTGAATGAAAAATTTTATTCATAAATAAATTTTGCATTCATTGAATGCATTCTTATTTCGTTTTTCACTGATTCACTTCTTTGTGAATAAAATCAAATTGAATGCATTCTTTTACAGCTCTGTCTACGACAAAGACGCAAATAAATGCAAATGCCGCCACAAGTTATTTTCACAATAATTCCTACAATTCAATCAACGGATTTATTAGCTTTTTTCTAGAATTTAAAATTTACGCTATTTAAGGCTTCGTTATATTATTAATACAACTTTTTTCTAGTTTTAAATAATAAATTTTACACATAAACTTCACCGCAAAACTTCCTGTAAGAAAACACGATGTTGCTACACAGACGAATAAAGTAATTTTGTTGTTTGAACAATGAAAAAACTATCGATCTTAAAAACACAAACAAGATTTTTTCACATCCCGCTTACAGCTCTGCATTACAATATCATCACCGACAGATTTTTACAATCGGTGATTTCTACTCTTCTCTTTTTGTGCTCAGCTAGCACAGCGTAACAAAACACAGCTAGCTTCATAAGGAAACAAAGAGTAATATATTCTCAACATAAACAAACCAATATTATTTAATAAACACAATATTTTGGATTCAATGCTTATTGATATATTTCGTTGAATAAAATACAGGGTGTCCCAGACTTAGAGGACAATAATGCGGTGGGTGATTCCTCGAGATGAGACGAGCAAAAAATAGTATGGGTGGGGGTGGTCGCAAATGCCTCCCTAGAAAGGTAGGAGGGAAAAACAAAAATAATAGGTTTTAATACGTTTTAATTCATAAGTAACATACCTCCACACCAATTACTGAACTTAAGAACTTTTCGAAAAGGAAATTAAATTTAATTTTCAATATAAGCACAAAGTTTTGCCATAAAGTCACAACTAAAAAGTTATGAGCACCTAAAGTAAAAAAATACGTTTTTTTCTTAAAAAATTTAAATTTAATGTCAATTTTCTCGAAAAACAACCAAAGTTTTAGTGATTTTTTATGACGTTGTTTTTTCCCTTGGTCTATTCTCTATTAATCCGCTTTACATTGCTTTATTCTCAGAGCAGCTATTTTTCTTCTTTTCATTCTTTCCGCTTTTTCCTCTCCCAAGGTTTTTAAATGCAAGCACTGCGACTTCGTTAAATTTGATTACAATAACTAGTAAAACAGTTAGATTTAACGGAAATTTAAAAAAGTTTATTCGATTGCTAATTTTCATTATTGACATGCCTGAATCGATACAGTCTTTCATCGATCGTATAGTTATAATGTTCTCCTACTCAGAGTAAGCAGATATTGTTTTTTGTCACGGTTTTGCAAATGGCAGTGAAATCCAGGCTAGAAGAGAGTACGAGAATCGGCTTCCCAACACCCAACTTCCCTAAGTTAGAGTTTTTAATGAGACATTTAATAGGTTTAGAACCAGCGGTTCTGTCCAGCGAATAAGAGGAGAGCTTGGCCCTGGTAGATGACGAAATAGAACGAATAGTACACAATGATCCCACTATTAGTACGCGCAGGATTGCAAACAGAGTTCCAGCACCAAAATCCAATGTTCACTGGGTGCTTCGTCGTGAGCGTTTGCATCCTTATCGTTATACGTTGGTCCAGGAGCTCCAGTGAGGAAAAAAGTGGTTATATCCGAAACTCGTTTTTTTGCGATAATTGACTGCTCTGAGAATATAACTATGTAAAGCGGATTAATAGAGAACTGACCAAGGAAAAAAACAGCGTCATAAAAAATAGTTAAAACTTTGGTTGCTTTTCGAGAAAATTGCATTTAACTTTGAATTTTTTAAGAAAAAAGTATTTTTTTACTTTAGGTGCTCATAACTTTTTTAGTTGCGACTTCATGGCAAAACTTTGAGCTTATAACTTAAAAGAAATTAAATTACCTTTTCAAAAAGTTATCAAGTTTGGTAAGCGGTGTGGAGGTATATTACTTATGGATTAAAACGTAATGACACCTATTATCTTTGTATTTCCCTCCTACCTCTCTAGGGGGGCATTTGAGACCACCCACCCACACGATTTTTTGCTCGTCTCATCACGAGGAACCACCCCCCGCATTATTGTCCTCTAAGTCTGGGACACCCTGTATAACATATATATTAACAATATACTTCATCGATACATGTACTTTCAAGGGCGTCCGCATGATTTGTTCTAGGGGGGATGCAAAGGCATAAAGGAGTCTAGAGTGCACATAAAGAAAATGTAACCTATATAATTCTATTTTCTGAGATTTTTGGTACTAATTTTATCATGATACACCGGTTGACACACGCTTATACACATAAGAAAATTATATGTATTCCAAAGATGGGGTAAAAATGTTTCTCGTATCATGCCCGAAACATTTTCAAATTTAATTTTTTTCATTTTCATTTAATTTCAAAAAAATTTTTCTCAACAAATATTCTTTGGGCCGCTTTCTCAATGTCCGGTTAAGCACTAATCAGAACATTAACCAGCAGTTAGGAAAAAAGATCCTTCTCAATGTTCGGTTAAGGCTTAACTGTTAGTTAAGTGCTGATTAAGTTAACGAAAAGTTGTGGTTTCGGTTAGCTGCTAATCGAAGGAACGGCTGACAAGATTACAAAATTATTACGGACATTGAGAAAGTGGGCCTTAGTAATTTAGTAAATTAAATTATGTGATGTCTCATTTACCCTTAAATAAAATCGCATTAATTACTATTTAGCCCCAAGTTTTCCTCTTTTAAATAAGAATACAAAAATTTCCTAATATTTCATTTTTAAAAATGAATAAAACCAGCAAGATTTTCTGACCATTTTTCCTAGTTTTAGAGGCCTATTTTATATTATAACCAATTGCGAGCGGCCTGAAATTTATCAGATTTGGATTTAGGAGGTAAAAATCTATATAATCCGCAAAAATTAAGAATAAGAGTTGTCGCTATTCTTGAAATGTTCCCCGCATGGACATCAACTGACTTATTTCTGTTTTTCAACATGCATCAATTCTAGCAGCATGTAATTACTAAAATCGAGTTTGAAAACATACCTATTGTATGAATTATTTAAAACATTTCTTTTTTTTAATTCAAATTGTATGAAGAGGTGCATGTATAGATGGTTTTTGGGCTCCATTCGTTTTCTAAACATATTTCAGAACCTCCCTGCAAGGCTTGATTCTAAATTCTGGATGTAATATAAGAACGTGACGCGAAAAATTTCAGAAAAATCTCAAAATAAGTGGACGCCTGTTCAAAAACCTGAATTTGAAGAAGTATAAAATAAATGTTTCAAATCGAGTTTCCTATATACATTTTAGTCATAAAAAAACTTTTGAAAATAAGATATTCTAATGTAAAAGCGTTTTCTTTTCAAGAATTTGCCATCCGATTTTTTTTAAAATTAGTGTCTGATCTAAAATTAGACTACGTTATTCAGAATTTCCTAATTTTTTCGCTTTTGAATTAGAAGCTTTGCTTCAAGATTGTTAGCAATTTTATTTTATTTAAATAGCAATAAATAGCAATTTGTTTTATTAAGTTTACAAAATATTAAAAAATTATCCAAATTGGATCATCTTTATAACAGAAAAACGATCTTTTTTAAGCCGACTTTTGGGAAAATATTTAGTTTTTTAAATTTATTTTACTTTGTTTTCTTCTTGTGTTTAATGACTTTAAAACATAAATTTGCATATCGTCCAAGTTCATATGCGATATTGGCTTAAATGCCTCTTACCATCTGTTGCTCCGAAGAATGATCTTCGACTAATAGGGATATCATTCCTTATCATTCCTAAATTTCTTCGCTAAACTTCGCATTTTCTTCCATTACATTCGTAGTATTTACTTATGTTTTCGTACTATTTAGTATTAGTTGAGTTTAAAAATATTTACAACCGAAACTGGTTTGTTGAACAATTACCGAATATAAGGAAATGTATGATTGCAAGGTGGCCGTAGTCTACTGAAAGAGTACGTGGCCCGTAAGCTAAAAACCGTGGTTCAAACATCAACTCATACACTCCTACAACTAAAAGCGACGTTTTTATTAAAAAAGTACTAAAATCCCTAAGTTTGAGCGCAAATTACAATTGCAATTACAATTTAGAAAGTTTTTTGATTCTTCCGTAAAAATTTTTAATTGTAGCTTACGGCTTTTGGACTTAATATAAATATATTTAAAAAATTGTCACTGCCTTCCCCCTGCGGACGCCCATGTGCACTTTCTTATTTAAAATTTTTAAACAGATTTACGGATCTTCTTGAAGAAAAACGAAGATCTTCTGAAAATTCCTTATTCCCCCCGCATACATATATAATCAATTACATAAATATTTTTAAAATCCCCCTGAAATATTTTCCTGGATCCGCCACTGTGCATGGATATCAGCTGTTGAACCTGTTTTAGATTTTGAGCGGTTTTTTTTTGTTATTGTTGTTGTCATGGTTTATGTGATCATCTGTTGAACCGAACCGAGTCCTATAAAACTGAGCCGCCGCCCAGCTTGGCGTTTCCTACGCATTCGCCTGATGTTGATCTGGTTTTGCATTATGTTTTATGATCATCATGCTGCAGCTGATGCTGATGCTGATCTCAACTAGTTCTTTTGCATTTAAGTTTCAAGTGTACCCTTTTGTAGTTAGTATCGTATCCACTGATGTTCCACACTTGCCCAGCTTCGTTTGTGCACAGACAACGTTTTTGTTTTATGTTTGTCTTTTTTTTTTTAAAGTTTTGTTTCTTTTTTATTTAAGTTGAACCAAAGGTTGTGTACCTCATGACGGTGCTGCTGCTGCTGCTGCTGATCATTATAAATATGTTGTTGTAAATAAAGTGGACTTTGATTCCTGTACAGAACTGTACCAAGATATATAAGTTAGTAGAAATGTTGTTAAGGCTTTGCGATTAGTTAACGAGTTTTTTGATAGAATAACAATAAGCTAAATATAATTCGAAATTGATTACCAAATCAGCCAAAAAATGGTAACAACTGGTAAAAGTGAAACTTAATAAAATTTCAATTCCAAAAATGCTTAATTTTTACATATCACTTATGACGAAATGTGCATGAAGAAGAAATGTAATAAGATTAGAAAAAAATTAGGAAAATAAGGACTAAAACGGTATGAATGTATGTATTTTAGTATACAAAAAATATAATCAGAACGCTTAAATTTTTTGTACGACTTATGGCCTTATTTTGTAAAACGAACGCAGTCACTTGCGTTAGATTTTTTCATTTGGCAATATATTTATATATATAAGAAAATTTCAGTGAGAGTGAGAGGGTTTGTTCTAAATCATATGGAAATGGAATTGCAAACAAAAAAACCCCAAGTGAGGTGATTGAGTGCTTTTATATATCGGTATGCTCATATCGGTATGAGCAAAAACATTTTATCCTCTATACAATGGAGTAGCATTACAAGGATCTATTATCAAAAAGTTTCTCAAAATCAAAATTAATTTATTATTTGAAATAATGCCATATTCAAATAAGTATTTTGGAAACATATTAGGGATATTCACAATGTGGTGTATTTGCCCTTGTATTGTGTATTTTTGATAAATTTGATATTTGTTGGAAATATTGTAAAAATACAAAAACAAAATGTACAGCATTCAAAATACCCTGTGGCAAAAATACAACGGTGTAACCCTATTGTATTCTTTATAAATTTCGTTGTGTATAAATCAGCTGATCGCAAAAGCATTTCTACTCAGCATGGAGGAAGCTATCGGCAACGCTGTGAGTTTATTTAATAAAAATTAATATAATATAGTGTTTGGTTTAAATTTTTGTATGATTTTCTTTAGTTAAATGATGATTTAAATTAATATTTCCAAACAAAAGAACATAAAAGATCAGTTGATTTTCAAAAATACAATGCTTTAGTGAAGGTTTGTTCACTATACGTTGTAAGTATTGTAAATTTTGTATAAATTTATCACAAATACACCACATCGTGAATACCCCTGTTTTATTAGACTTGATACAACACTCTCAAAATAAAGTTTATTTTTTTAATTCGCTAGCAACATAGTGTTGAGTAACAAGTACATTACACAAGTACTTACACTAAAGGCATTAACTTTTTTCTTAAAATATTATATTAGTGCAGAAAATTAGTCCTTTATTTTGAAAAATGCTTCGAAAAATGGTCTCTTGCCCCAAAAATCTACATTTTGGTAAAGAACAAACTTCGGATAAAACGTTCATTAATGCTCATTGACATGATGTAAATTGCTTATAACTGTTTCTCTACAAAAATTTACGAGGGTCGTTTAAAAAAATATTACCTACAAATTATTAATTTGACCTCTTAAAACACCAAGAAGGTCATTCAAAGCTCACAGTTGCTTATTGTGCAAAAAATTGTGTGTTGAACTTTATTTTTATTTATGTTTTTATTTTAATTTATTTATTTAAATCTACCGAGTCGAGCCCTTACAGATTGCAGTAGTTCCTTAAAGCTAGGGATGAAAAATATAATTTATAAAATAAGATTTAAGCAGAAGGAAAGTGAAAGCTTATATTACTTCAAACATTCATTAAAAACTCTAATTAAAACTGGTCTTTCAAGGTCTAGATCGAAATTAAGAGAACTACATAGCGTAAGGCATCTTGAGACAGGATCGCTACGACCATAGTTTGTCCTATAAACCTTGATAAAAAGTGCACAATATTCTTTATGTGGTCTAGCGGGAGCATGAAAAGGGATAAGAGATAGGAATCAGTGTTCCCACTAAGTATATCTTTAATAAATAAAACACTCGATAGCTTTATTCTAATTGAAAGCTTTTGTAAGAGAAGCAATTGACCTCTCACTTCATATGATGCCATATTATCTTGTGAAAAATTCCAACGAGTCGCAAATCTTGTGAAATTCCTTTGTATTTTCTTAATCCAATCAATATCTTTTTGATATATCGGGTGCCAAATTACTACCCCACATTCAAGAACTGATCTAACCAGGGAGATGAATGTAGTTTTAAGTGTGAATGCATCTTTGAATCCCTTTGCTCTATACAACTTTGATAAAACCGAGTAATGAATTTGCTCTAGAGATTGCATAGTCCCTATGGGGGCTAAAAGTAAGCTTTGAATCGAAATAGACTCTGAGATCTTTGATAAGGGACACCTTGGCAAATTCGAGGGTCTGATGCTTATAGTCAAGGTTGATTAATATAGGCTAAGTCACATGAGAGAAAAGCACTCTTTTTTCGCCTTTGTTTGAATTGTCAAAGTAGCTGTTAGCTACAAATTGTACAGATTCAGTTTTTTTTATTTCCTTTCATTCATTCTGACAGTTCGACCGAGCCTCTCTCAAGTGACTTAACCTAAATTAATCAACCTTGCTAATAGTTAAAAAATATTGGTGAGAGATTTCGTCAAAACGTTAAGAGCTTGCATTTCGAGAGATTCAGTTTCATACCATTACGAGCACACCAGGATAGGAAAGCATTGATATCTTTTTGAAAGCTCGTGCAGTCGTGCAACGTGCTTATATGTAGCTGCATATATTTTTAAGTCATCGGCGTAAAGCAACACAGAGCATTATTTAAATATTTCGACTACGTCATTGATAAATAATGTAAACATCAGGGGTCCCAGATGACTCCCTTGCGGAACCCCTGACTTAGCGTAAATAATGCGCTAGTAGCAATCATCAACCTTAACCATAGGTTTTCTTCCTGCTAGAGTGTAAAGCTGTTATTTTAAGAGCTATAGAGTAATTAAGCCAAGTAGAATTTGTGGGCCGTTTTTGGGCCTTTAAGCCCAGGGGGCCTGGATTTTTTTCCAGTACTTACTAAAGCCCTACGTCGGTGCATCTATTTGAACGTACACACACTGTGATTTATTGCATTGCTCACAGTTGACTGTCATCTAATAACACTTGAGAGTTTGATTTGCTCAACAGCAAACGAAAGCCTACAACGACAAGCAATACACACTTTCTCTCTCGGCAATCCAAGCATGGCGTGTTTTTGTTCGTCAACACCACAAGCAATGAAATTTAATCGTTACGGGGCGTCTCGACAGGCAATAATTCATTGCTTTCCATCTGTCAATTGGCAATTATTGCTAATCGAGACCACTCAATTGCCATGGTTGGCAATTCATGACGAGCATATTGCTTTCCATGTATTGCCAAGCAATGAGCTGTATTTTTTCTTGTTTGACAGCCATTTTTCATTTTTCTCCAAAATTTTAAATGTGTATATCTATAAAAATCAAGTTGCGTGCAGAATAAATTTATAAAATAATAAATTTATATAATAAATGATAAAATTATATGTTATTTCGTAACATGACAAAACCCACCCTTGAAATATTGCCATTGCTTGCAATGGAATTTTATAGATGGTAGGATGAGCAATAAAATAAATAAAATAAAAAAATAGAAAGCAATATATGGCAATAGATCATTTGGATCATTTTGATAATTTTGATAATTTTAATCAGCGGTAGTCAGCGCCTAACTAGACATTTTTTTACACCAACTTCAAGATTTTCAAGATTGACTAGGTAAAAATGGGTCTCTGAATCCGAATCCGTGGTCAGAATTTCAAAATTATAAAATTTTGAAATAATAGAGTTGCCACCTAATAATATGTATTTTTAAGAGTTTTAAACATTTATCAGTGTTAGGGGGGTCGCTGATATCGAATCTGAAGTCAGAATTTTAAAATTCAAGATGGTGGATAGGGTTGCCACCTTCATTTTTTGCATTTTTATGAATTCGGGGCTGGCAAAAAATATGATACACCAAAAAGGGGTCGCTGAATCCGAATCCGTGGTCAGAATTTCAAAATTATAAAATTTTGAAATATTAGGGTTGCTTTTACTTTTTAAAATAAAAATGAATTCGTTCAAAATACTTTTTAAAATAAAAATTAATTCGGAAAATATACGGGGAGCGATAAAAATCAGAAACAGGCACATAAGGCCGTTCTATCGTATATGATAGAATTACAGAAAAAAGTATTAAATTTGGAAGCAAATTTTTTAGGTTTTATTTGATGAATTTTATTTAATTTTTTTTTTTATATTATCTAAGTAAAAAATATTTAAGGTTTCCCATTTAATGACTTTTTACATTTTAGATATTGTCTTTAAAAAAGTGTTGCGTTTTAATTACTTTCTTCTTCAAAAATAATACCTCAGCCTAACATTCGCAAGACGAACTGGGGAATATACAAAAGGGTTTTAGTAAAAAATGTGCCATCGGGTCTAATTGACAAACTTAAATCGGCAGCTGATCTAGATGATCTAGTCAATATATTAACCAAAGCAATAAATTGCTCTTTTGCTTCCTCATGTCCTAGAAGGACAACAAAGGAGAAGCTAAGACCAAAGTGGTGTTCTTCCGTACTGGACGGGCTGAGGACTGAATGTAGAAGGCTCTTTAACGCAGCTAAACGCTCGAGAGTTGAGTTTGATTGGGCACCGAAGGCATAACAGCTTTAAGCCCTATAAATCACCAGGGGCTGATGGTGTTTACCCTGTAGAAATACAGGGTCCGCCAAATAACTTTTTTTTTTTGAAAATTCTATAAAAAAACTACTGAATATTTTTTCAAATTTCTTTTTTTGTTTGAAAGTACAATTCTTCCGGTTAATAATGGAAAATTATATTATTCAAATGGCTGCCTTGGCTGGCCATGCAGTAGCCTACACGATCGGTCCAATTTTTAAGCACATTATCGATTGTGTGCAGCTGAATTTCACCAATGGCTTCACGAATATTGTCCTTTAAAGCGTCAATTGTCTCTGGCGTAACACTTATCTTTGAGGGCACCCTACAAATAATAGTCCAACGGTGTCAAATCGCAGCTCCGAGGTGGCCAAACGACATCAGCTCTGCGGCTGATAATGCGATCTTCAAAAACAGGGCGCAAAACATCGAGTGCAGCTTCGGCTGTGTAGCACGTAGCGCCGTCCTGTTGAAACCAAATGTTGCCAATATCCCCCTCTTCAATTTTTGTGAACATAAATTCGTTCAGCATGGCCCGATTACGATCGCCATTGACTGTAACGGCCACTCTTTTCTCATTTTCGAAGAAAAATGGCCCAATTATGCCTCTGGACCAAAATCCGCACCAAACAGTGACTCGTTTTGGGTTCAGCGGCTTTTCAATGTATTCGTGCGGGTTTTCTGTGCCCCAAATGCGACAATTTTGCTTGTTTACATACCCGCCAAGATCAAAATGAGCTTCATCTGAAAAGATGATTTTTTTGCAAAATCGGCATCTTCTGTAAGTCGATTGCAGGCCCACTTCTCAGGGTTGTTCAAGCGTATACACAACCATATTCGTTCAACGGAAGGATAAAACAAATTATCTGTCAAATCAGACATGAGCTAAGTGTTACCATTCACGAAATAAGCACTAGTTGAAAAAAAAACGTTATATGACGGACCCTGTACAAGAAGCTGCGATATATATTTTGCCTTGGCTTCGCATTATTTTCAATGGCTCCATAAGCTTGGCATATATTCCCAACGCTTGGAACAAGGCCAGAGTGGTCTTCATACCTACAGCAGGGAAGATATCACATACCACTCCCAAAGATTTCAAGCCTATAAGTCTAACGTCATTCCTCTTGAAGACGTTAAAACGACTACTAGATCTGTATCTACGCAGCAGTATCGACTCTGCTCTCTTATCGGCATCACAGCATGCATACAGTAAGGGAAGGTACGTGGAAACGGCTTTACACTCACTGGTTAGGACCATTGAAAAATCCTTTTTGCATAATGAATTCACCTTACTTACTTTCGTTGATATAGAGACATAGCCATCCACAGGGGGGAAGGTTGGCGCTCGCCCCCCCCCCATGGCAGTGAATTTTTTATATATCTTTATATTAAATCAAAAAGCCGTAAGCTACAATTAAAAAATTTTACGGGACAATCAAAAAACTTTCCAAATTGTAATTGTATGTTGCGCTCAAACTTAGGGATTTTTGAAATTTTTTACTAAAAACGTCGTTCTTATTTGTAGGAGTGTACACTTAAGAAGGAACATGTATTTTGATAAGGTGCATCAATAATCAATCTAAAAGTCGACTTTGAATTTATTGTAACTTACGGCTTTTTTGATTTTATATGACGATATTTTCATTATAAATTCATTATAAATTGTAACGAAGCTACCGGAGGTATTCTCTGTCGTGTCCAGTATTCTTCCAAATAAAGCTTTATTTATAAATGTTTAAGATTTTATTTCTAAAAATATTTTATAAATATTTTAGATTCTATTTCTTAAAATATTTTATAAAATACTTAGGCGATGTGGTGAGCAATGCGGCGGTGATTGAGGTTGTTGACGTTCGACTCTCGTTCGAAAGTGTGTGTGATGTTTGGCGGAAACTCTGGTGAATCGTCGTTGTGATGCTTATGTCCTAACCACGTGCTCCCCGGCTAGAGTATGTTCTTTGCGATCTGACGATGCGCCTATAAGCTATAAGGTCCATTGCGATCTGACGATGCGCTATAAGCTATGTGATCTCTTGCAATCTGACGATGCGCCTATAAGCGATGTGGTCCCTTGCGATCTGACGATGCACCTATAAGCTATGTGGTCCCTTGCGATGTTACGATGCGCATATAAGCTATGTGGTCCCTTCCGATCTGACGATGCACCTATAAGCTATGTGGTCCCTTGCTATCTGACGATGCGCCTATAAGCTATGTGGTCCCTTGCTATCTGACGATGCGCCTATAAGCTATGTGGTCCCTTGCGAACTGACGATGCGCTTATAAGCTATGTGGTCCCTTGCGATCTAACGATGCGCCTATAAGCTATGCTGTCCCTTGCGTTCTGATGATGCGTCTTTAAGCTATGTCCGTGTCCTTTTTCTCACCTGTTATCCTTGTCACCTTTTCTTCAGAACGTTCTTACCGCAAATTCCTTCGCAAAGTTCTTCGCAAATTGTTTTGTTTGCTTGGTTCCCGTACTTTCCGTACGGAGAAGGGGATCCAAGAAGGGGTTTTAGCGCAACGAAAAATCAAACACTTCCTCTTGAGCTGACTGTTAGCTCCACTCTGCCTCGAGTCTTCGCACTGACCGCCGCTTATTACCTTCGCTCACACACACATACATCACATTTACCCTCGCCATGTACCAACATATGCTTGTGCATAGTACAACGCTGTCGTTGCCTGCGACGCCGCTGATGGCTTGAGCGTACGCCGTAGAAACTGTTTGTTCAGCATTTAGGGTAGGTAAATGCACTGTCGTTCTTGAAGGTCTCGCAGTTTAAGTCATTGCGCTTGGCGACATATGATATGTTTAGGCAAATACACTATTTCAAGGTCTCGCATTTGAAAACATATCAAAACCATTGCGCTTCATGATGTACGATATCCATAAGTCATTGCGCTTTGCGACATATGATATGTTTAGGCAAATGCACCATTTGCAGGTTTCGCACTTGAAAACATATCAAAGTCACCGCACTTAATGACGTATGGATAGTGTGTGTGTGGTCGGGATTTGTAGTGGTTGCGACTTCAGGTCACAACAAGCTGCTTTGGTTTTAGCTCCTTCAGCTAAGTCTGTCCAGATTTCTTCACCAAGTCCTATTGTACTTCTCTTCGCTTTGGTGACTCGTCAGCTACGCCCAACCGCTTGCTTTAATTGTCTGCCAGGAACTCACTGTCTCGTTGATACCAAACCCGCCAGAGGACCTTCGGGGAATCTGCCTGTCCCAAGCCAGGAATGGAAGGGTGAGGGTTGGTTATTGGATGGGCAGTTCATGGGGCACGGCCCATGAACTGATCTCATAATGAGTTCTTTCTGGAGGCACGGCTCCTGAATGTTCGTCTGATAACTGTAAAAGAAAAGGTTTACCTAGAGCCTTGGATGTTGCTGCCAAATTCTTGGAGAAAGCATTGTTTTGATATTAAGTTATCATAACACCGTAGTTGTAATATGCTTTCGATGGACGATCAATCCAACATAACTTGAAGAGCGGGGATAGTCATCCATCAATGATGAGGAGACCTGATCTATCGTTGTTCTGCAGACCTATCTTAGAATAAAGGTTATTATGTAGGAAACATTTAACCTTCGGACCGTTGTATAAGCAAATTTGTATACAACGGCTCATGCTTCTTAGTTTTCTGTTAAGGCTTTTATTAGTCTTAATTTAGGATAACGACGTTGCATAAGTAGAATTGAGGTTTACCCGGTTTTACTGGGAAACCTATGGTTATTTTTTGACCTAGCCAAGTACAATTCGAGTGGCTGAAGGTGTCACAGTCAGATATAAATGTTCTAAGAACTTTTGGTCTGTAGACGGGATGTTGAAGAGCCTTGTCAGGTGGAGCCTTTTGCCCGGGTTTTGACTATCATATGGGTTAGGCCCACGTGTGGTTTAAATAACGCTCTGGCTGTGGTTAGGCCAGAAAGGCCGGTGTGAGTTACACTTTAGTTGAACTCGGGCTGGTGATTCCCTTAAATTACTAAGAGAATGATGGTAGATTGAATCTCGCCAATTTCAAACAGTAAATGTTAGGAAGGTAAGCAACTACCGGATCAATATACTGTTACCTTTGGAATTTGAGTACAGGCGACGGGGAAACCTAAATAGTCTGATTTGTGACCACTGAGATTGAGGAACCGGATGATAAAGAGACAACGGGCCTATGATGTTTCTGCATTAGTCTTTCATGTCGGAGAGTGATGAACTCTGATATGAATGGGATGATTATTGCGGTTCAAAAGTAATGGGTTAATTATCGGTATTGATTACTGAGATAGCCCAAGGTTATTAAAATAACCAAGTCAAGTATAAATTCAAGTAGCTGAAAGTTTTACGGTCATGAATTGCGTCAATCTGACGACAAAGGCGCTGTTGTATATTATTAGGGGAACCTTTCAAAAGTGGTCTTTCTTGAATTCCGAAGGGGCGTTGACCGACGCTTCATATTTGTCCCAAGCATTGGAGCACCGTTGAATTAAGCCTTCGTGGCAGGGGTCAACGTTAAAAAACATAGTGTCTTTCTGTCTCGTTGATACCAAACCCGCCAGAGGACCTTCGGGGAATCTGCCTGTCCCAAGCCAGGAATGGAAGGGTGAGGGTTGGTTATTGGATGGGCAGTTCATGGGGCACGGCCCATGAACTGATCTCATAATGAGTTCTTTCTGGAGGCACGGCTCCTGAATGTTCGTCTGATAACTGTAAAAGTAAAAGGTTTACCTAGAGCCTTGGATGTTGCTGCCAAATTCTTGGAGAAAGCATTGTTTTGATATTAAGTTATCATAACACTGTCGTTGTAATATGCTTTCGATGGACGATCAATCCAACATAACTTGAAGAGCGGGGATAGTCATCCATCAATGATGAGGAGACCTGATCTATCATTGTTCTGCAGACCTATCTTAGAATAAAGGTTATTATGTAGGAAACATTTAACCTTCGGACCGTTGTATAAGCAAATTTGTATACAACGGCTCATGCTTCTTAGTTTTCTGTTAAGGCTTTTTATTAAGTCTTAATTTAGGATAACGACGTTGCATAAGTAGAATTGAGGTTTACCCGGTTTTACTGGGAAACCTATGGTTATTTTTTAACCTAGCCAAGTACAATTCGAGTGGCTGAAGGTGTCACAGTCAGATATAAATGTTCTAAGAACTTTTGGTCTGTAGACGGGATGTTGAAGAGCCTTGTCAGGTGGAGCCTTTTGCCCGGGTATTGACTATCATTTGGGATAGGCCCACGTGGGGTATGATGCGCTCTGGCTGTGGTTAGGCCAGAAAGGCCGGTGTGAGTTACACTTTAGTTGAACTCGGGTTGGTGATTCCCTTAAATTACTAAGAGAATGATGGTAGATTGAATCTCGCCAATTTTAAACAGTAAATGTTAGGAAGGTAAGCAACTACCGGATCAATATACTGTTACCTTTGGAATTTGAGTACAGGCGATGGGGAAACCTAAATAGTCTGAGTTGTGACCATTTGAGATTGAGGAATTTGATTGCATGAGTGACAGGCCTATTTTCCGCCTTAATTTTTCGTGTCAGAGAGTGATGACCTCTGATATGAATGGGATGATTTTGTGCGGATCAAATAAAGGGTTGTATTACTTGGTATAGTATACTGAGATGACCCATGGTTATTAAAATAACCAAGTCATGTTTTAATTCGAGTGACTGAATGAGTCACGGTCATGTATAGTGTCTTTTTGACATCAGGGCTGGGGTTCTGTGGCATGTAATTAGAGGAACCTTTCAAAAATGGTCTTTCTTGAATTCCGAAGGGGCGTTGACCGACGCTTCATATTTGTCCCAAGCATTGGAGCACCGTTGAATTAAGCCTTCGCGGCAGGGGTCAACGTTAAAAACATAGTGGCTTTCTGTCTCGTTGATACCGCACAGTGGTTTTCGGAAACATACGTCCCCATCGGAGTACTCGTGGTCCCGTTGGCGCTTAACCTATGTTGCCAATTGTTGGTAGCTTCACTGTTTCGCTTTTAGTTATCGTACTCATGTTTTCGGTAGCATGTTGACACCGCTCAGTAGTGTTGCCATGCTCTGCTACTCATGCTCTCGTCGACATGCTGATACCGCTCAGTGGTTTTCGGAAACATACGCATCGTGTTGCTGGGGTCACCCTGGGCTCTCAATGTTGCTAATTGTTGGTACTTATGTTGCTCTTGGTCTTTAGCTTTGTGTGTGCTGTTCTTGTTGTTGCTTAATCTTGTCGCATTGACCGTTGCTCACACCACATATATATTATTTATGTTGGCACTATTTATGTTGGCACAGGGTGCTTTGTTCCAACTGTAGTAAATGTGTTGTTGTTGCGTCTTATGTGTTTAGGAATAGTATCGTGTTGTTGTGTTTAGCATGTGCGGCAAAACTGGGGACATGTTTTGCCTCGTCACAAAATGTTAATATATATTTGAAGAGAACTCAAAAATACTTTTTTTTAAGTATATTTATAAATAAAGCTGAGCTAAACCATGCATGCATTTTTAAATAGAATGTTGTACCCGTCGCAGTAATAAGTTACGATACCATTTCATTTACCCTTGTTTCACAGGCTATTCTTACACTCAAAAAATTAATTTTTGTGTAAACATTACTAATAACTGTATCCATTCTACGAATTTTATTCATAGTTTTCAGTCAAGAGTAGTATTTGTAGATTGGACGTAGTTTGGTACATATTTGGTAAAAATACAAAAAAATAACGTGGCAACCCTATGTTGCTAAATTCAAGACGGTGGTTGAATTTTAAAACTCTGACTTCAGATTCGAAGTCAGTAACCCTCCAATATTGTTTCCTAATGTTTAAAATTCTTAAAATAAAACATTTTTAGGTGGCAACCCTATGTATAGAAATATTTTCGAATTTAGAAATTCTGACAACGGATTCGAATTCAGCGACCCATTTTTACCATTCAGTTCGCGCCAGCCCCGAATTCGTAAAAATCTAAAAAGCTAAGGTGGCATCTCTATCCACCATCTTGAATTTTAAAATTCTGACACCAGATTCGAAATCAGTAACCCCAAAATACTTTTTCCTCATGTTCAAAATTCTTAAAATAAAACATTTTTAGGTGGCAGCCCTATGTGTAGAAAAATTTTCGAGTTTTGAATTTCTGACAACGGATTCGGAATCAGTCACCCAATTTTACCTAGTGTTTTTCCCAGCGTCGATTTCGCATAAATAAACAAGAAATTAGGTGGGAACTCTATTCGCCATCTTGAATTTTAAAATTCTGACACTAGACTCGAAAGAAGTAACCATGTTTAAAATTCTTAAAAAAATGTTTAGTTGGCAACCCTATGTGCACAAAAATTTTAGAATTTTGAAATTCTGACATCAGATGCAAACTCAGCGATCCATTTTTACCTAGTGTTCACTCCAGCCCCAAATTCGCAAAATAAACAAAAAATCCCCACATATTTTTTAATTAATGAGCAACACTCTAACATTCCAATGGAAATCGATATAAACTGAGAGCGAATTTATGCTCTAAGCATAAAGCTGGGATAAAATGTGAGCAAACCCACTTTTCTATCTCCCGATTTATACGCTTGGTATAAAATTAACCTAAAGATAGTTTTCCCCGAATTTAATCATAGTTATGCCCTTTGTGGACAAAAGGGCCCTAAGAATAATAAATGAATAAAAAAGTTAGATACAAAATAAAGACGCTTGTATTTTAACCTAGATTATTCGAATAGCCTACATGTAGGTTGCGCACTCTTCATGTTATAACTTTTTTATGCAACAGTTAGTCGTTTTAAATTATGACATGTAGATAGAGTTAGTTAGAAAGAGCGCAGCCTGCATGTTATCTAAAATCAAATGCAACCTATGGCATAAAATTGCATATTAGTAACAGCGGAAAAATTATCAACTTCACATGCAAATGTAGAGATCAAGACTAAAGTAATGACAGAAAATCCCCCTTACTTCTTGTTGTGATTGCAATACTTCTTTTTGACACCAATTTGACACTATATGCCAAAAATAAGGAGTAAAAATAGCTATTAATACTACCTGACAATTCTATCATGGTCAGACATATGGTTCTTATGGAACAAAACGTTTTGTCAAACCGTTTCGTTCAGTTTCCATGAGTTGACTTGTGTCTATTTTGAACAGCAACATTGAATTGCATTTAAGCGAACATTTTCGTCTTCACTCGATACGTAGCGACTCGTCTATTTTGGTTGGACCTTATAATAGAAATGCAGCTGTGCAGATTTCTGTCATCCTCTGAAGTCCTTAATAGCACTGGCAAGTGCGCTGAATCGTGAATGCCCCTAATGTTAACATGATAACATTAAAATCACCAATAGTGTATCAGTATCGGAACTTTCCGGCAACGCTTATTAGTGTACTCATATGCAGCGCCCAAATATAAAAAGTATTCTTTACCATGGTAGAAGAAATTTCCAATTGGAGCAATAAAATTTATTTTCTTTTGTTTGCATTCGCCACACAGCTGACTTTGACGGATATGGCAGTATGAGAAAGAGAGCACAGGCAGCGCTGCAGCTACCTCTATTCTTCTACCATGTTCCTTACATAATACTATACAGGTATATGAAATAAATAAAGGGTCCAAACATATAATTTAAATTTAGGGCATTCCTAAACAGATTTAAGCCAGATAAGCAAAAAAATCGCTATTAAAGCTTAAGAAGTGCTTCCATATAATACTGAAAATCGAAACAAAAGCGACCATCGAGAGAAAAATTCACAAGAAAACGAAATGCAAACGAAATATTGCAAAAGTTTTTACTAGAAAGTGCCTGAAAAGCGTTCGTTTACTGAGAGAATTGTGTAACAGATAGGATGTCATGTTTTCTCTCTGTTAAAGTTATTACAAGAAGAATTTCATGTTGTAAAAAGATGAAAATGGTTAAATGGTAGCGGTGTATGTAGCAGCTGATTTTTTTAAGATTCTCTTAGTTTTAACTGACGTATTTGACATTTTTTATTATATTACCAGAAAAGCGTTTGTTTACTTTTTAAAGTTCAAGTTAATTATCTCTCAATATTTTTACTTTTGACGATTTTCATTTTTTTACCAGAAAAATAAGCGAACAGACCTATTATAAGGCTGCTACGAAAAATGTGGTAATTCGTAATATAAAATAAAAAACGTATTCAAAATGGTACTTATGTCATACTTGTGCAACATTGACTAATACATATTTTGTTTTCTTGTTTTTCTTGCGTGCTGTGGTTGGGTTGGTGTTTTTAGTTAATCATTTATTAGATTATTTTAATTAATAAGTGAAATTAAGTAAAAAAAGTAGTTTACACTATCGAATGCAAAACTTTTTTAAATAGAGATGAACATATTAGCTTTTATCTGCCTCTTTGGTACATTAGGTTCAGGTAAGATCAGAGTGATTCAACAACCACACCCCTATCTCCATTTATTATTACTTTATTTCTTTCACAGTTCTGTCACAGTTTAATCAACTTGAATCGCGGAGCTGCATTATTCCCAAAATTCTGCAAGGCTCATGGTTTTCATGGGAAGAGGGCTTTCCTACACAGAACGTGATTGATGCTACATCTATGTCTAGGCGCGGCTATTGTGTGGATATGATGAAGCATCATGGCGATGAGTATTCTTTTGTCTTCAAAGAACGCGCCGCCAATTGCTATCATTGTGTTCGGACGTTTGTGCGTACTCTCAATGTTTTCGAGAAATTCGAAGGTGCTCTTATATTCACTGATGAGGGGTTTGCTGAGAAAAACTTAAACATTTGTCTTTTATTATAAAGGTTCTTGCGTATCACTACCTGTAGAAGTGGAAGCCAATGTTCAAAACGTATGCAAAGGTGTGAAAGATGATCAGCAGCTGATAACGTTATTTAATGAAAACTTTGTACCAATAAATTGTCGTTCATCGTTGGAAGGTGTTTGGCAGTTTTCATATCAAGTAAGTCAGTGCAGTTGTTGTTTAGAATGCCATTTATGGTATGGACAATAAGTTGGTTATAAGCTTCTAAAATATTTGAAAAACTAATTGTCACCTTGGGAAAACTTTTTATATAACAAACAATTTGGACAAGTGCATTCCAAAGACCTTTTGTTGATTCCGCAATCATTTCACAACAATCGTCTCAAGTTTTTCTCAAACAAGTTGTTTACGCTTGTAAACTTGCTAAGGGCTTATTCCGAGATGATTTGGTGGATGTTTTAAGTTATAAAATCGTTTCTTAAACTCTTAACTTTCTAATTATTTAAACGATAGCTTGATAGCTAATTAAAAACCTAATTATTTTCGCTGGTTAACAAGAGTCATCTAAGAGTATAACTATTGTTTTAGAATCGTTTTCGATATACTGGCGTTTGCGACCAGCCGGATGCACGAATTCAATCTTGCCAAACTGCAGGCACACAGTTCTTAATACAGAATCAAAAGTTTAACATCACATATCAGCAATGTGAGGGAATGGATGGAACATTTAGTGGATTAGTTGAATACAGCTGTCTTGGAGATTGGTTCGTTGGAAAGAATCACTACTTTGCAGTTGCAAACACAAAAGAATCGCGAAAAGATGAAAAATACCGTTGCTTTTTGAAGAATCGTGATGATGATCTTTACATAGGTGTGTCTATAACCGCTGAATGCAATACCTTAAAAACTCCCGAAAGTTCTCCTGAACGTCTTAAGCTTACCCCTGTAAAGGCAGAATATGTAGAGCCTGGTTGCACTTTGCCTCAAAATTTTACAGGCGAATGGGTGAATACGGCCAATATTGATGCAGATATTCAAATAAGCGAGACACACATCAATGAGACCTATTTTCCCGATAAAGCGCGTTATCGACGAACAATATATGTGTGTCGTGAACGTCGTGGAAATCGCATTATGATGGCCCGTCTTACTGTAGATGGCTGTCAAAAGGATTATGTTTGTTTTGATTTTATGCCCAGACATCATAACATAATTCGTTACCGCAAGGGTTTGGCCGTTATCAAAGATGATTTTAGTACAGTTTGCTCCTGGGTGCAATTCCAAAACGCTGAGGCGTGGAAATACGATTTGTTTTTGGCGAAAAACCCGGTGGCTGTACGTTGCCCGGTTGCGGGTAAATTTAACTTTACACAGCGCGGAGAGCATCCGTTCAGAACGAGGTAAGTTTCCTTTTTTCTGTCACTTCATCTGTTTTTTTTATTAACTTATTTTAATACTATTTTAATTAATTTAAAGGATACTGGGAGGTGTTACTCTAAGTCCACGTCCTGACATTCGTTGCAAACAAAATATATCTGACTTGTCTGTTTGTGACACAGATCAAAAAGAAATGGCTGTTGACGAAAATTATTGTCTATCCGTTGATCATTTGGGACGCCCTGTTGATATTTACAGTGAATAGGATTTAGTTAAAGAATGCTCAACATTTTTTGTAAAATAATTGGTGTTTTTTAGGTGATCCTGATTATAGAATGAAATGCATTGGTTTCTGGAAGGAGAATCTTAAATCATATCTCATTACTTACGATGATTTGGATCCCTTATCTAAATACCGCTGTTGGGTTTATCAGCGAGCTGATTTAAATCGTGTCTTAATGTCGCAAGGTAAAAATATATCTCTTATTTATATATACCATGTAGTATAGGCACATATTTTTGTATGATTAATGCCCATTTTTAGCTGTTGGTGCTTTTTGCAAGCTAAACCAGGATGTAGCATCATGGAATCATACGGAAGGCGCTGCAGTTGCCATTGATGCAATCGAATATGAACGTGAGCGTGATCAATGCCCAATGTATTTTGATGATGGTGAAAATCCGTGGAAACATTCCGAATCCTGGAACATAATTTTTGACTGGGACTTTTCCCGGAATGACGCTTGTCGTTTATTTTCATATCCTTTTGTCGAATGTGCCTTGTATGTTTTGAGTCTAACTATATTAAGAAACTTTATTTAATAACGATTCATTTAAAAAGGCTAAAAACTAAGCCTTATTGGTTTATATAGATAGAGCTCACAAATGTCTTCTCAACTTTACACATTTGCAAGCTTAACTATCCATATAATTCCATAACTTATTTTGGTTCGAAACTTTACACGTTTTGCTTATTGTTTTTATAGTATATATACAGTACAAATCACGAATTCCATGCTAAAATTCCGTCCAATGTAATGTCAATAATTACAAAAACATTAGAATCTAAGATGAAAATCATTTTATCTAGCTCTCGAATATAGAAAATAACAAATTTATACAAATAAAAGTATGGGATATGATTAAATTTTTAGTTTTTATTTTAAGCTATCTAACTAGTCTGCAAAGTTGCTGCAGTAGAAATAATAGTCTCTATATAAATAAAAATAAATGCAATTTAAAATTAAGTCAAATTCAGTTATTTTTTATTATAACTTAGATAACTATTGTTTAAACCGTCAATATGAAACAAAAGATTTAGGAGTTATATTTGATGTTACAATTCAATGCTCATATAGATTTCAAAACAGCAAAAGCTTATTCAATGTTAGGTTTTAAAAAAAGAAACAACGGACTTTAGTGATCACTCATCTGTTAAAGCTTTTAATGTTGCATTTGCGTGAAGTGTAATGGATTACTGTTCAGTTGTATGGTAATTTTTCTTCAAATGGCATTGAACAAATTCAAAAACTTTTTACGAAACACACATTTTTAACCCTTTCAGTAGATTTGCCCAATATATTGGACACGTCAGAAAGTAATTTTTATAATTATTTTGCAACGCTTTTTTTTAATCAGATCGTTTGGTTCTGAGAAAAAAAAGATGAACCAACAAATTAAAAATAAATTTAGAGAGATATTTGACATTAAAGTCAGTTTTATTTTCGATTTTGTGCCGAAGAAAAGCAAAAAAATTTGTTTGGCTTATTTTTATAATATATGTTTTTTTTATCTTTTTAATATTATTGATGAAAAGAATATTAATAGGGTTTAATAAAAAAGTGTAAGCTTGCAAAACGTAAGTAGCGCAAGTAAAAATCAAAGTTATGCTTTTTGCATCTTTTTATGACCTAAATGATAGGAATATTACCCCAAAAAAGTATTTTTTCTTAGCTTAGCCTAGCAATTGAAAGGGTTAAGTAGAAAATTGATCTGTTCCGAACTATCTGACCTTTTTCAAATTTATGTTGTTCGTAGGGATTTGAAACTGTCTGTTTTATGAGACAACGCCCACGAGAAATTATGCATATAATAAACATATAATAAACAAATTATGCATATAATAAATTTATGCATATATAAAATATGCATATAAATTATGCATAAAATAATGTAGATGAAAACCGTTTTAGATTAAATTTGTTTATACTCTTTCATTAATTGTAAAATTCATTAAGTTATCTTTATAATAGTCTGCAAGATATATAATCAGAAAACTTAAATAAATAAATAAAAGGAGAGAGCGTTGCAACGGTTTCTTAAAGTGAGGTTTGATGCTTAACACTGCTTAACAAAATAACAAAGTTTTCTTGTGACATTAGACAAACTATATTTTCAAAAATAATTTAGAATAGCGAAACACAAAAATTATTTCTTATTGTTTGCGAAAAAATCGCAGTGCGACACTTGCCGTTTATGCTATCTATAAAGTAGATTTTATTTTAAAACACATAGTATAAAGATATTTTGCTGTTTAAGTGGGACACTTAACCATAGCTGTTAAATAATGATTACTAATCATAATCATTAGTAATTCGATTTTTTTAAAAGGTTGAGTAATTGATTAAGTACGATTCTTTTCTGTTTGTAATCGTTATCTAATAAGATTTACGAAATAATTACGATTACTGCAGATTACAAAAATACTCAAAAAGAATCAAAAGTTATCAAGAAAAATAATCCGACTACTTTTAGAAACTATTTTGATTCTTTTTAAAAATTTTAGAGTGAGTAAAAGAGAGTAAAAAATCGCGATATACTTCAATCATTTGACAGACGTGTGACATGCTGTTTTTGCTTTCTCATTTAAGCTCTCGCCCTAACACTGCCCTAACACTGTCTAGTTAACAAGAGAATAAAAAGAGAAGGTAAGTGCATTTCGGACTTCGTTCTCTTTCGTATAGCCAAAATTGTCACAATTACCTGTTTTGCGAACCCAAAAGAAAATCAATGACCGCATTCAGTGGAGTCAAAAGTTGGTAACTGACTGTTGTGTTAGAATTCGCTGAGTGGTACAATTACATCTACTGTCTACACGAAAGTTAAAAAAAATTCAAAACATTCTGTCCGCGGTTCACTATCAGCGCTACTGTCCACGAAATTTTAGAGACAGTGGATTTTGGCACTTGCACAGTAAATGTCAAATAGAGGGATTAAAGTGTTGGTTTTGTTTTTAGGGATAATTTTCCGATTTTTCGGGATATCTTATATTTTAGGAATAAGCAACACTATTAACTTGTTTATGATTGCGAACAACTTGTTTATGGAAGTGAAGCTAAATACAACCCAAATATTAAAGACAATCGCGTCGGAAGCGAATTTCATCTGGGGGGGCAGTACAAATGGGGGGGCAATACAAATGGTGGTGCAAAAAAAGTTCACCAAAATTTCTTCACATGAAACATGAAGAAGAGAGAAAGAAGAGGAAAATATATAATACAAAAATATTATCGTTGTAAAAAAACTGATATTTTGAATAACTTTTCCTTTTTAATTGTTTATCTAGCTAAAAAAGTGGGGGGGCAACTGCCCACCTTGCCCCCCCCGCTTCCGACGCCAATGATTAAAGAAAATTAAATATATATAATTAATAGTTATATGATTAATAAATTTACAATATTTTATATTTATATTAAAATATTTATTAAATAAAACCGCAATTCTTCTATTCTTCATTTAAAAACTTATATCAAACTTTATGTCAAATTTAAATTTAAAAACAAGGTCATTTGTAATACTTTACTCTTAAGATTATTGCTTTATATAGAAATAGAACTTGTTCTTATTTTACTAATATGTTGAATTAAAATAATAACAACAATTGCAGCGACAATCTTCGCATTGGACGAAATCTTGTTAATCAACCTGCACTTGCACTTGTAGTCACTTGCAACTTGCTGTAAATTTCGAGTTTTTTTCGATTAAAGTATACATATATGTCTCTGCTTGCAAGTAAACATTTCGAACATTTAACAGCTACACACAAGATTTTTTCTGATATTTGGCATGTTAAATAACATGAATTAATATTTTTAAAATATTTTTTAATGATAAAAAATTTCATTTAAACTAAAAATGATATATTAATTCAACAAATAACATTGTTTGGCAAAAATAAAGGGAACAAAATTTGAGCTACCTGTTCTAAGGCAACCATATATTTACTTTTATTAATGCCAATACTTTTATTATTTCACTTACTTAAACTCAGTGATGTGCGGCGTAGAGAACATGATGTCGACAATACTATTGTCGACGGTGTCGACAATGTCGTGTAGACAATTGCTTTTAACGACGTGTAGATAATTAATGTAAAAGGCTGCATGTTTATTGTAATATTTAATTAAATTGAGTCCAAGTTCGAAGTATTCCTTATTTTTACGCCTTCTGGGCATGGCTTTTGTTTGTTTAATTGTAAAATTTATTAATTTGTGTTAATTAAACGACTTTTCAAAAGGTTTTAAGAATCAGCATAATCTAAATGGAACTTGCATTTTTGCAGTGTTGCATTTTGTTGACATTGTTTACATAATTCTCGACATTGTCTACATTGTCGACACATTCTGCATTGTCGACACCAAAAAGTCGACAATTAAAGACGACGCGTCGAGGAACATCACTGCTTAAACTATTATTTAACACTTTCTGTTAAATAAATGATAAAACAATGCTTAAACGAATAAATATTTGCATTTGGTGATATTTTAGCAAATATCTCCTGTCGAAAGTGTTACAACATGGGTGCATGTCACACTTAGCGGACACGGACAAATTTGTTGTTGTTTTCACGGGTAAAAGAAGCGCTCTCAATTTCCAGTTTTCTATTTTACCCGCGAAAACAACAAATTTGTCCGTGTCCGCTAAAGGCCCAGTTATAATAGACGTAATCTAAAGTAACGTAATGTTGTCAACTGTCATCGTGACGGGACGTAATGTAAGAAAACGTTGTAGCAATTATAATAGGCAGTAACCAGGCAGTTGTTTGTCGTAAATAATTGCACGTTCCTGTACAAATACAATTAAATCTTCGTCATCCATAGCTGTGGATACATAAAACTATCACATTAATAACAAAAGCTCAACAAAAAGCGCAGTTCAACAATATAAAATAGCTCAATAATCGAATCTAACCTCAATGTTTAGACGTAATGTAACTGTGCGTTTAGACCGCCTGAACGAACGAAAGAAACCTTGTTCGTTCGCTCGGTTTAAACATTTTGCCCGAACGAACAGTGTTCGCTATAAATTTATATTGTGTTATATAAAGGGCCAATTAAAGTGTTTTAAGCGAAAAAAACCCTATATTTAAAGTTTAATTTTAAAGCGACTGTTTATTTGAGGTAATTTTTTTTTTTAATAAAAACTATATAACTTTTAATGCAAATTTTTCCACAGAAATCCACAGAAGAGCTTGTTCAAATAAAATAAAAAATATTTTAGGTTCTGCTGAAACTTTTTGAGTTTTTAATCGACGATTTTAGAAAAATGCGGATATTAACTAAAATGATAGTTGAAAAATTGATTTGTGACTAAAAGCGATTCCTTAAAGTTATAACATAAAAATTATTTTTCTAAAATAAAAATCGAACGACTAAAAGTACTAATTGTATTTGCTTAACAAGTGCATACAATTTGGTAGCAATTTTTATTTAATTGACTTAAAATTTTCGAAATTTATTGACAAACGAAAAATGTGAGAACATTTAATTTTTGTTCGTTGAAAAACTTAAATAGGCCCCTAAGTTAAACACACGTCTTTTTTTATAATAACTAATACGAGTAATATATTGTTATGGAGTGGCAAACCATTTATTGTTGAGAAACGGAGTATAAGTTTTAGTACTAATATAAAAATAAGGAGTAATCAGCCCTGCATTTATTGATGTTCGGCCAAATGCACAAATTGCTGTTTACACCGCCTGAACGTACAAGATGGCGGCCAATATTTGTTCGCGATTGATTGTTCAGGCGGTCTAAACCCACAGTAAGGTAGCGTAGAAATCGAAATCCAACGGATCTTTACGTCCCGTTACATTACGTTACTTCTATTATAATCACTTGTATAAGAAAAGTATTGATTGAAACAGTAAGTGACAGAACACACTGCTGCAGTTACATTTCACTACATTACGTTACGTCTATTATAACTGGGCCTTAAATGTGACATGCGTCAAACCGTGTGATACACGGGCTGGAGCAATTCGACCTTTCACTAATTCCAACCAAATCGAAGAATACAATTTGATGGGTTACTATGATATCGATAAGAAATTTATCGATATTTCGTTTTCAATCAATCTTGCCAACATTGTAAAATTAATCAAAAAATTTTGACAGATGGATATAAATTTCTGCAATCTTTTGTACAAATAATTAAAACTATTTTACGATTTTGCCTGAGTCCTGATAGAAATAAAAGCACTTATTATATTAATATTCTAAGCCATGGCATTATCGTCGGTCTTGCGTAATGCATGCAAAATAAACGGTAAAAGAAATAAGCTATAAGCTGGCGATGCAAAAAATTATATAACTGGAAGGTGCTTTGATTTATTTGAGTTCTTTTAGGTGCCCGTTTTTTGAGACAAGCAAGTTATTCTCCCTTGAAGACATATGCCACATCAATTTTACCTCAAACTTGTAAACCATTGGCGGTACTTAAGTTTGATACGGTTAGTTTGCGGAACATAAATATCCGATCTATTTAAATATTGGTTTATGTCTTTTAGCCTCAGCCCTTGGCTCGGAGTATATCTCTTAGTGCACCTAGACTAGCCGCCGAGCACAATCATGCTGCTATCTGGAATATCGACCGTATGATTATCGTGGCGATGGTGGGAATTCTTCCAGCTGCGTTTTTATTTCCATCACAGGGTATGGATACTCTATTAGCTACTTCACTTGTGATACATCAACACTGGTAAATGTACCTTTTTCACTAGTCAACAATTTATAAATGTAATTTATGTGCAGGGGAATGGAAGCTATGATCGTTGACTACGTTCGCCCTAGTGTAGTAGGCACGGCATTACCAAAGATTGCAATGGGAGCTTTATATTTGTTCTCTGTTGCTGTTCTTGGTGGCTTGTTCTTTTTGATATACAATGATATTGGAATTGCCGAATCTGTAAAGAAACTGTGGGCTGTCCAGGGCTATGTAAAGGAAGAAGAAGTGCCAGAAACAGTGCCGGAGCCAGTCGAGGAGGAAAAGAAGAAGAAATAAATATGAAAATTTAATTATAAAAAATTCCAAATAAAAAATAAGGAATTCCTAAATTGTGTTTGTAAAAAGCAAACTACAAAATAAGATTTCGATAAAAATAGTTTATTTTCTAATTATTCTAACACAAAATCAACAATAGCTTAACACGACTTACAGACAATATATTCATTCATTCCGCATCTGAAGCAAGACTATGAGGTCATGACTTTTGAATGTTATTTATGTAAAACATTCTCAGTGCTTCCCATTGTTTGGTGTGCAGCAATATATGTGGACGACAATAGCGCATATGATTTACAGCTTCCTCTGGTGTCCATTTGTTTTTCTGAAAAGTTTTTATTCATCGTTATTTATTTTAATAAATTCTAGTTTAATAAAATCTAAAGTTATATATCTGGAAGAGAGGTATATTTATTTTAGTGGGCTAGAGACATTGATGTATACATGATACAAAGTTTTGAGAACAAAAACCCATAAATTTTGCAAACCTATAGGTTAAACTAAATACTGTACAGAAACCAGTGCCGGATTAACACTTTTCGAGGCCCTGAGGCAAAAAATATTTTAAGGATATCCCTCCCCTCTGAATGTTCTTAATTTTATAGAAACATTTTTCTCGTACTATTTAATTGAAACTGTTCTGGATTCTGCATTTTCCGTTCTGCAAATGATCGTTTAACCCTCAATGACCCATATGCAATATACAAATGGCAAACCTGAGAATAAAAATTGCCATGTGAAGTTTCTTGAGAATATAAGGCTTTCGGAGTCTGCATACAAATGGTAAGTTCAGTTCTCGATCATTTGTGTTCAAACATTTAACCTTCGTATACTCGCGCATTGGTCTGCCAGACCGTCGAATTACGTTTGCTCTTCTATGAAGCTTTTGTTTGGTATGTTTTAACACAATCTCATCCAACAGTAAACTTTATATTAAGATGAAGTTTTACTAAAAGCATACTTAAATGGCCTGAGCACTTTCAGTCGCACAGACCGTGTGCGTGAATATGTGTACACTATTTGGCGCGAGTATACGAAGGTTAATAACACGCACAACATAATTAATCAATAGAAGCTCGGTCAAAGTCCTTCCGAGAGCTGAAATGGACAATTTGTTGTTCCCATGGAACAGCTTGCCTGAAGAATGTTTGACTAAGCATATCTCTGAAATGGATTGACCGACTTTAAAATTTTCCCAAACTTTTCTACGCTTCTAAAATTATTTTCTAAGGAAGCCAAAATTTTTAAATTCTGTTTAGTTTACAAGTTAGTTTAATTAAAGAAAACCGTTATGGGTATCAAAAGAAAGGTTACGGGTTTGTTCCGCGTAGCGCAGTATTGCGCATGCAATGCATCGTTACCGCTTTTCCGCACTGCACGTGCACTGCAACTCTGTTGTGATGCTTTGCCAATGCGCAATAAAATAATTTTGTAGAACGACCGATTTGGAAAAGAAGAAAAATTGTAAAATTATGAGTTTGTTCAATTTCTCAATAATGCTCAATTAATGCTGCAGTATTCAATGCATTGCATTCTGTGAAGAAATGTCGTAGCGTTGCAAGAGTCAAACGTTTTAAGGGCAGTAACCCTGCTTTTTTGATGAAATGTCAGCAGCAAGAGCAACATAAAATTTAATGCTGCAAAAAAAAAATTGAGGATGCGAAACACAAATTAATATGTTATGATAATTGATAAGTTTTTGGTGGTTTTTTTAATTATCTTATTGTTAGCTGCTTTTTTTTCATGGGAGATCAGGCTCATATCGTCGTTACAAAAGTAAACTAACGAATCTGAAAAATTTCATTTTTAATTTTCCATAGAATTTTCATTAGAAATGCAAAATTTTATTTTTCAGATTCGGAAGTTCACTTTTGCAACGACGATATCATCGCATTTGCAAGCAAAGCAAAAACAACAATTGATCCAGCAAGTAAGCTGGATCATTTCAATTGATCTAATTCTATGTTTTTAAGTATTGAGGGAGTTACTGTAAAAGTAGGCAACACTTAGGCCGTGATCATATATATACATTTATACATTTACATTGGCTCACAGCTTATTTTATGCAGTGCATACTTTCAATTTTAGGGCTTTATAATAACGAAACTAACAGGAATAAAAAAATAGTATAGTATAATTTAAAAGAACAAGATGATTAGTTTACTAAATTAACTTAATTTATTGTAAAAATATATATTAAGTTGGCTTAAAATTAAGAAACCAGAAAATACTGCTTAATTTCATATCACAGCTTATTTTATGCAGTCACTTGTTATTTATAAATTTTTCGTATTAATTAATGATATCTGATATTTTTATTATTTGGTATGATAACCCTTGTTGTTCACAACAGATCTAAGGTGGTTTGGCATTGATGCGACCAGTTTTTGAGTGATAGTTGGCGAAATATTCGCCCACTTCGTTTTCAATATCTCTTTCAGGTGGTTTTGGTTTGAAATTTGATATTTCCGGATGTTATTTTCCAATAAAGACCACACATTTTCAATAACATTAAGGTCTTTCGACTGTGCTGCCGGCGTCATCAATTGTGTGCAGTTGTATACTAGCCTAGTTTGCACAATACCCGCTTTGTGCTTTTGATCGTCATCCTGGTAAAATCAGAAATTCAATTTTATACCCAGAACCTTTGCACTCTGCAACAAATTGTTCTTCAGGATCTATAGGTACTTGAATTTGTCTATTGTTGTTTAAATAAACGCCAACTTCCCAGTACCAGGAGCTGACATGCAGGCCAAAACCATGACGCTGCCACTGCCATGTATCACGGTTTGATTTAAGTTTTTTTTTGTTGACCTCGGTATTCGGTTTTCGCCACATATAGCACATACCATCTGAACCGAATAAATTGATCTTCGATTTATCTGCAAAAATAACTGAATTCCAGTACTCTTGGGCCTTGGACATATGTTCTTTGTCGTAGTTGAGTCTGCATAATCTGTTTTTGGGGCTAATAAACGGCTTGTTTCGTATTACTCGGCCATTAAAGTTCTTTTTGCGCAAGACACGTTGAATAGTTTCAGCACTACACTGTTTGCTCAGGTCAGTTAGAACTTCAAAAGCCATTTTCGGAGCTGAGAGTCTCGGGTTAGCCTTTATCTTTCGTACAATATGCCGCTCGTCGGTTGCATTAAAAATTTTGTTTGGTGCTTCTTTGCTTTTATTGTGCAATCGATTCTTATGGACGAAGCGCTCGATGATCTTTTGCACTGTAGAGAAATTGATATTAACCATTTCAGCCATTTTTCGCTGCGAGCTGCTATTTTTAAAAGAGTATATAACCAATTCTCGTTGTTGTAGCGTTGTGCACGCTCCTATTTTAAAGAATCATAGAAGCAGACACTTGAAGCAAAAAAATCAGGCTAAAAAGCTAACACAAAGCAAATATAGAAATAGAATGAAGGCATAGCTAACGAAAGTACCGTTAGACAGCGCAGCATTAGAGTACCGTAACAGAGAGAAGTGAATGCATAAAATAAGCTGTGAGATGAAATTCAGCAGTATTTTCTGTTCTCTTATTTTTTAAACAACTAAATATATGTATTCACAATTAATGAAAAACCTTTATTTAACTAGAGATTTTGCTCTTTTAAATGACACCATATTATCTTTTGTATTCCTGTTAGTTTTGTTTTTATAAAGCTCTAAAGTTTAAAGTATGCACTGCATAAAATAAGCTGTGAGCCACTGTATATACTTTAGAGAAATAGCTTCGATAATGTCTAAAAGTAAGTAACTGAAAATTTCATTAAAAAAATATTAATGTTTAGAGGTCCCTCCAAATCGTTTTTCACATTTGCACATACCATTTTTTTATGTCAACTTTAAAACCGAAATGAAAAAGTATTTTTAACTCCATAACTTATTTTAAATGTCATTCTCTATATTAAATAAGTGGTTGCACTTTAAATTGACATTATTTTTTTGCTACGGTAATTGGTATTCAATATATTAGCGAATTAATACAAAAAATTTTAAATATTTTAGAAATTTAATTTTTAAGAGGTCATATAAAAAGAACGCAAATTACCACGAAAAATATTTGTAAGCAGTTTTTTAATGTAATATTTTCTGATGGAAATACAGAAAACAATATTTTAGTAGGTCTAAAAATGTATAGATGTATATATGTATAAATGTGTAAAAAAAAATAATTTTTGAAAAAGTTATATTACGCTAATGTACGTGTAACATAGATACCAACAAGTTTTATATAACTTTCTTGATGTCTTGGCCACCTTTTTTTCACCCTCCTTTTAGTTGTTAAAAAAATCTTTTGACATATTTCTGATAGAATGTATTCTACTCCAGAAAAATAAAGAACAAAACATAATTAATGTAAAAAAAAATATGTATTGATAAGTTTTAATTAATATAGACAAAAAAGAACAAAACTTCAGATACATAAACTACTATAGATAAAATGTACTGATTAGTTTTAATAAATATAGAAAAAAAGAGCAAAACTTCAGATGTATACACTACTATAGACAAAATCAGCGTTGAAATTTTTGTAAACCTTCGAAAATATTCTTTTTTGTACACGATGGAAAATTTTTTCTATTATACTTAACTCCTTGGAGTAAAGCTTGATATTTTTCTTCATTTGTTGTAATTTTCCCATCATGTAAGAATAGTGGAAAAAAAATTTCTACTATATCTTCGTAACTTAAACGCCGAAATTTTCGTTTAAAGGCTGCATAAATGTAACCTGAACTTTTTGTCGTCTTTTCGATTAAGACATGCTCCATATGCGACCTTTTTAGACTTTTTTCAGTAATAGATTCGCAAATGTACAAGAATTCTTCGTTTTTGTAAAAGAGTTTCGATTTTTTAGACACAAACCTTACAAAATTAAGCAATGAATCTATTGTATAAGACTGATATAATATATATCAAAGGAAAACTTTTTATAAAACAAAAAAAAATTTAACATGAATTTAATTGTAAGCTTTTTAGATCAAGTAAGTTTGAAGAAGGCAACAACATCAAATTCGTTTTCGAATAATTTTTATATAGAAGATGAAAGGTTTTAAAATAGTTCTGAAAAATATAAATAAAAAAAACCAGAATTTTTTTCTATTACTGTATAAAAAGGAAAAAAGTCTGTACTTACGATACTATCGAAACTGTATTTTTTTATTTTCTTTGTTTGATCATAATTTGAGCTCTTGGAAACTTGCTACCAGGCGCTCATTAAATGTAGCTAGCAAACATCAGTGTGTTACTCTGCTGACGAATCGTCCTTTCCCCGCTGCGAAACATTGTAATGCCACAACTAAACAAAAAAATAGCAAGCAAAATGCTGTTTATTTTCATCCCCTCTAACGCGTCGCAACCGCTGTGATCATGACCATCACTGTGCATCTTTGTTGTAGATTTGCTTGGAAATTTTCGTTGGTACAGTTAGCTGGAGTTTTTATTGTAGATGTTATAAATTTCTACTCTGTAGCTAAATTTGGTAGCTACAGTCGGCATATGACAATCGAAGTAAGTTACATTGAAACAGTTTATATCAATTTATTAAAAATTATGTATAATATTACAACTATTTGTTTTTAGTAAAAGTGGTGCCATAACGGAAATATATAATTAATATGTATGAACACAAAGTTAGTTGAAGAAATTGAAAGCTTATTTATATATATGTTATGTTCATACATATCTAATGAGTTTTGACAAAACAACTTAAGTCGATCTGAAATTCATTGACAAAACCCTTTAAGCTGATACGAAATTCATATAGACTTAAGTTGGTTTGTCTATGAATTTCAGACAGACTTAAGTTGTTTTGTCAAAACTCCACAGATATAAAATATATATTTCCGCTACATATATATATTGGGGGTTGGAATTAATTTTAAAGGTTTTTTTTCGGTTTTTGAGCATTTATTTAGAAACAACGGTACAATGTATATTATTCAAAGTATTGTCCATCGTTAGCTACAACATTTTCCCATCTTTCTGGCAGCATATGGATTCCGCGCCGGAAGAACGTTTCGTCTTTTGAGGCAATCCACGAATCGACCCATTTTTTGGTATCCTCGTAAGAAGTGAAGCGCTGCTCAGCCAAGCCATGCGTCATCGATCTGAATAGGTGGTAGTCGGAAGGGGCTATGTCTGGGCTATAAGGCGGGTGGGGTAGCACATCCCAATTCAGCGCCTCCAACGTTTCCTTGACGGTTCTTGCAACATGTGGCCGTGCGTTGTCATGTTGAAAAACCATTTTGTCGTGTCTTTTGGCATATTCCGGCCGTTTAACCTTTAATGCTCGGCTCAATTGCATCAATTGTTGTTGGTAGCGTTCCCCAGTGATGGTTTCGTTAGGTTTTAGCAGCTCATAGTACACGACACCCTTCTGATCCCACCAAATACACAGCATAAGCTTGGCGCCATGAATATTCGGCTTGGCCCTCGATGTTGATGCATGGCCGGGTGGTCCCCACGATTTTTTCGCTTAGGATTATCGTAATGGATCCACTTTTCATCGCCAGTGACAATACGATGCAAAAAACTCTTCCTTTTATGCCGTTGAAGCAGTTGTTCGCACATGCAAAATCGCCGTTCAACGTCTCTCGGCTTCAACTGGTACGGCACCCAATTTCCTTGCTTTTGAATCATTCCCATGGCCTTCAAGCCGACCGTTAATAAGTCGACTCCCAATGATTCTGACAATTTTTGAAGGGTTTGACACGGGTCTTCATCGAGCAAAGCCTCCAATTCCTCATCTTCAAACTTTTTCGGCTGGCCCGGACGCTCTTTGTCTTCCGTATCAAAATCACCACTTTTAAACCGACGGAACCAGTACTCACAAGTAGAAATCGATGGAGCATAGTCCCCGTAAGCCTCAGTAAGCGTGCGTTGTGCTTTAACCGCTTTTTTCTTCAAATGGAAGCACAAAAGTAAACCTTCCCGCAAATTGCGTTTTTATGGAACGAAAGTCGACATGTTCACAGAGAAAAAAATATATGTTGTTTACACTTCAGTGGAATGACACATACTGAAAAATGAAGCTTAGACAATGTGCTTTGAAATGAATATAGTCACAGGTGTGCCCGATGCGATCTATTGATAGTTACGTCATCTCTTAGAAAACCTTTAAAACTAATTCCAACCCCCAATAATATGTAACGTTCACAAAAACATAACAAATATATATATTAGGGCGGGTCAATTTGTATGGACGAATTTTTTGGTGGTCTGGCTCAGCGAAATTCGTAAAATACATGTAATTTCAAGACTTTTTCTCCACTACAGCATATACAAATTCTGAAAAAAAGCTGTGCGGACTTTCGTAAATAGATTTTGTTCTCAATTATAAAATATGAATGTATGAATGTATGTGTATGAATCTATTTACGAAAGTCCGCACAGCTTTTTTTCAGAATTTGTATATGCTGTAGTGGAGAAAAAGTCTTGAAATTACATGTATTTTACGAATTTCGCTGAGCCAGAATTTGACCCGCCCTAATATATATATTTACAGTATTAGTTGAATAGCTACATTCTGCATATCACAAGCGTTATATTTTTTAAATTAGAACTTTTTTTAAATCCTATTAAATTTATTAATTCAGTGTGGTATTTCTATTTTTTTTTTTTGTTAATTTTTTGTGTATATGGGACTTATATCGTGGTATTCTTTAATGCGAGTGAGATTTTTGTGGCAATTTTGAATGCATATGGAATTTGTGGTGGTATTTTTAAAACGCATGGTATTTTTGTGGAAATTTTTAGTGATCCTGGGACTTTTTTTGATACTTTTTTATTGCAGTAGAACTTTTTGTTTATCTTTACTATGATAATTTTTGTTGTATTTAATATATATTAGTGTGGAAAAAGTAACTTTTTGTCGGAATTGCTTCAAATTTTAACTGGCAACCTTGGTTATTAGTAATACATTTTTTTGTAGCCACATACTGGCTCTCTAGCTACATGCATCTGTATTCTCTATTGTATTTTAACCCAACAAGCCATGAATGTTGCTGATATGAAAAAGACATGTTTTTGTACCTTTAAACCGTTCTCTGGCTGTGAGTCAATCGGAAACTTTTCAGTCGGATGATCAAATTTTGACAGTTGGTAGAGCAATTTTTGGCATTTGTGAGGTGAATATAATTGTCAAAATGTGTGCTAGCCCCAGGGGCTACTACAAATTTTAACAATCGAAAGCGAATTTTTGACACACTCAAAAATAAAGAAAAAAAACAACACATCAATTTCCGCGACGTATTTAATTTGAGTGCGTTTACTTGCAACTTATTTCGTAAACTTGTAATATTGTAAACTTAAAAAATAACAAAATAATAAAAATAAAAATAACGAAAGTGCTTGAGTTTATGTTTGCGTGTGTGTGGGCCAATGATCTCCCGGTACATCAGCAAGTCCAGCAAAGTTAAATTGGCTTTCTACGCTGGCGAACGTCCTCCAAGTGCCACCAGCAGCAGCACAAGAAAGTGCAGCTCGAATTTCTTGCTAGCCAACATCCTCCAAGTGCCGTCCATCACCAGCAGCACAAGCTTATGAAGCGCAAATTCTCCGCTTTCAATTTATTTAATTCACGCCAGAAATGGCAGTATAATGGCAGAAATTTGCCTCTGCGCTTGAGACATGCTGAAATGGTGCTTCTGAAATTTTGCGACATATTTAACTCGAGTGCTTGTACTTCCAACTTATTTCGTAAACTTGTAATATTGTAAACTTAAAAAATAACAAGCAAGTGCAGTGCAAAATTTCTTGCTAGCTAACATCCTCCAAGTGCCATCACCAACAGCACAAGCAAGTGGAGCGCAAATTTCCTGATTCTTTTGCTTGCCAACGTTCTCCGAGTCGCCACGAGCAGCACGAGCAGCACCAGCAAGTGCAGCACAATTTAATTGACTGGTCAACTCTCCAATATTTCAGAAGCACCATTTCAGCGTGTCTCAAGCGTAGCGGCAAATTTCTACCATTATACTCCGGCGTGAATTAAATAAATTGAAAGCGGAGAATTTGCGCTTCATTCGCTTGTGGTGCTGGTGATGGCACTTGGAGGATGTTGGCTAGCAAGAAATTTGCGCTCCACTTGCTTTTGCTGCTGGTGATTTTACACCAGATTCACACAAATTTTATTCAACTTGATATTTTCTATCCTACCACGACTGAAAAGTTTCCTTTTCGCACACAGCCTTATAATTCAAATTTTAGATTTAAGTATTTATTTTTAAGAGTTCAAAATTTATAAAATTTATTTTCAATTGTAAAAACATTTCATCAAAAAGATCATTTAAAAACTTTGAATTCAAATAAAAAATATAAAAAATAAAATTTCCTAAAAATATCAAAAAAGAAAATGTATATAATCGCACCAAAAACTGGCGATCGTGTCTAAGAACAAACGGCTACGAAGAAAAAGAAAAAACAATTTGCATCATTACACTGGCGAACCTACAGCGACCGTAACCAAAAAAACATTTTTTAAATTTTCAACAAATAAAACCAGCAGCAACGCACCAAAACTTACAAAGCAGCAGTCGCTATAACTGCAGCCGCACCCACTGACCCAACAATATCAGATAAAGCCACAACAAACGCTACAGCTCCTCTCGCCGCAACAACAGTTATTGTACCTAAAACTGAAGTTGCCGCACTCATTACAGCTGCAATCAAGGACGAAAAGAAGGTCAATCAAAATTCTAGTGACTTAGCAACGTTGGTGATTGGCCGATGCTAATTGGGGGCAGCAAGCCCACAAACAATGAAATTAAACGCTCAAACGTCAATAATAACTCTGAAGCTAGCGTTCCTAACGACGAATTCACTAAGAGCGGCGCTACAACAAACACCGCCGCAGAAAACGTTAAAGCACCCGCCAACGCCACCTCCACCTCAAGTTCCTCATCACTCGTCGCTTCCGCCGGCGCCAAAGTCACTGCTTAACAACAACATCTACAACAACAAAAGCAGCAGCAGACACGGTCACTGCTTAACAACAACAGCGATAACAATAACAACAGCAGCAGACAAGGTTACTGCTAAACAACATTTTCAAAAAGAAAATTTATTTGTTCATTTTATATGTATGATGTAATTTGAAAGGATAAAGGTAAGAATAGTTAATAAATAATTGGTTTAATTTTGTTATAATTTAGTTTTGATGTCATTTAAGACATTGATCAATTTTCTAAAATGTTGTCCTTTGGTGCATTTGAATCCGAGTAGAAACAAAAAAGATATAGCGATTTATTTAAACCGCCTTGCTTCAAATAGATAAATATATACTTTTTTTAACAAATTATCCGAATATCAATTTAAGTTACAAAGAAATAAAAACAAAAAAACAAAATTGATGGCATTTTCTTTAAAAAATACAATTTAAAGGTATGAGTGGATTTAGCTCTGTGCAGCAGATTAAAGTTTTACTTTTAAATCTGTTTAAAATAGGTAATAAGTAATTGAATTCATTTTTTAAAACTTTAATTGTCATTTAATTGATTTTAATGTCATTTAGAAGATTGATAAATTTTCTAAAATTTTGTTCTTTGGAGCATTTGAATCCGATCAGAAATAAAAAAGATATAGCGATTTATCTAAAACGTCTTTGCTTCAGATAGACAAAATCGAAAAAGATGATTTATATCTGACGATCAACGAAATGCTTCCAAAACGAGAACAAAATCCTAGAGTAACAAAAAAAGTCCAATGCAGTAACAACAAATCAAGCAAAAAAAAAAATGTAAACAAAGTCAGGATGCTCTACTCAGAAATCTAAAAAATATATGTATAAGCAGTGGTTTTCTGCATCATTGCTGTTCTTTTATAAATTCTAGCAACACAAACAAAACTTTAAGCAACATAAACATGTTGTGCTAGCAACACAAATCCATGCAAGCGATTACTCGCTAGGTTATTTACTCGTCGGGTCTCTTGTCTTGTACGTGCAAATTTTTCATTCCGTACCGGAGCTTTCACATGCAATGTCTATAAGTATTGATAGTCTCTGGCGTTAGTTCAAAACAGCCACAGCGTTTTCATAGAAAAATACGCTAGTATATAATGAGCTATGGGACTGCTACTTGAGCTATGGGACTTCTGTTTGAGCTATGAGTATTTGGTATGATTTATAACAAGGTTTGATGTTGAAGTCAGTATTAGGTTGAACTATGACGTTCGATTGATGGATCAAACAATGAACGATGTGTTACTCTCTGAAGCAAGAGTGCTTCGAGTGGTAGTGGTGGTTTTTGTTTGATGTGCACGTTTAACTATTAGATTTTGCATGAATTACTATAAGTCGCAAAAACATGACTCGTTGCAGGTCTCTGGTACTAACATGCCTCACCCGTGCCAACATTTTTCAGTACAACCTTCACTCATTCCACACAAGCAATGAACAATGTGTAGTGGGTTTTGCTGAGTGCGATCCATGGAAGGTACGAGAACTTCATGAACTTCTCAATGAATTTCATCCCTCTTTTTCATGAACTCATTGCGGTTCATTGCGAAAGAATTGAATGACGCTATGACGCAAATTTCAGAGAGTGTCTCTTGGGTAGCTTTTTATGCATTCATGCAGATGTCTACATCTATGATGAATGATTGAGAAATTATTTATTGGTAATTAAATATTATAATATGTTTGAACAAATGCTTTCTTAACCAAGGTATTCTTTACTCTTTAACCATGGATCACAAACTTACTGCTGAGTTGCGGCACAACTAACTCTGGGTATTTTCCACACACATAATAAACTCTCAGCTGTAAGGATATAATACAAAAGCGTTGGTTTGAAATAAATTTAAGATTATTTCTACCATTTTTTCATGTTTTCCAGAATTGATTTGTTACATTTGATTTTTAGTTCGTGACACATGTATTGCATTAAAAATCTTGCATAGAAACAGTGACTGAGTGACAATTTTATACTTTTTATTTTCTGATTTTTAGTCTTGGTAAAAAACTTAAAAAATTTGAAAATTCACTACTGAGGGTGAAAAAGAATTTGTTTAAGAAACTGAAATATTCTACATATATAAAAATGAGTCGCATACGTGAGAACGCTCATAACTCGAGAACGGATCGTTTGATTTGAGTTTCTTTGTTTTTGTTGTACTTGTCTCCGCCCAAGGAAATTTTTTACGTCAAGAAATTTAGAAAAACACCAGAGGGCGCTATAGTGCAAATTCTTTACTAAATTGCCAAAAACGCTTTAACTGCTAGTACGACTAACATACAAATTTGTATAAAGGAGTTTTTAGATATGGTCATTGTGCCATCGCTTTTTAGTTTGATTTAACTTAAACACCAGACTGTACTTAAACTGACTGTAACTTAAACACCAGACTGTAGCAGTACAAATTTTTTACAAAACTGCTGAAAATTCCTAAGCTGTTTTTACGATCAATATATTAATATGCATATAGCAGTTTTTGGGTACGGTGATTGTTTATGGATTTTTATTTTGATCCATCTTGAACACCAGAGGTCGCTGTAGTACAAATTTTTAACAAATTCATGGGCAGTTTAGGATTTTTTGCAGTCTTTTAAAAGATACGAATGTGTATCGCCCAAAATTATGTAAACCACGATTAGCGATTTTGATAGCGAAAAAAAAGGATGTCGATGATTTGAATTTCTTAATTCAAAACGCAATAGCTGGACAGTTACATTCGTTTAAATCGGTTTGATTGTGTGACTATCCGGATGATTTCATTTTAGTTCAAACGCATTAAATTAAATTCAAACGCCATGACAATTCACAAATCACAAGTTCAATCTTTGAAAGTGTTTTTAATCTCGAATCACCATGATTTTCGTTATTAGCGGCTGTGCTTCAGTTATATGTGTCATGTTCGCGTGTTAGAAAACATTCATCTTTGTTTATTTACTTTCCGGAAAATAAAACTAAGAATGTGGTATATCATAAAGCAATGAATTGATATGACATGACATAACCATCTACCCAAACATCATACATTTTATATTTACAATGTCCAATTGCAATAAAAAGTTTTTATTTTACTTTTTTCAACTCATCGTATTTTGTCGTCGTAATAAAAACATGCCATTTATGTCTTAACAGGATCATACAATTTTAATCATTAACTTACATCATACATTTTATAGCCGATACACATTGACTGCGACAGGCGACGAACGCCAATTGTCAAAATATAGAACGCATGTTTTCTTATGCAGATGTATTTTTTGAAGTCAACACGACAAAGAGAGAACACGACCACAATTGTTACTGCCGCAAACTTAAATCTATTTCTAATTTGATAGACTACAAAAGCGAACATAGCAGAGTTTGTTTATGTTAAGTATGAAATACAGATTGTCGCTGTTGTGTTCATTATATCAAGTCGTCGAGAATACTGCGACATTTCCTCTGATTGCAAGTTTTCGTTTTGTCAGTGGAAGTCTGTTGCAGTCAAAATGTTTCGGCTATTGTACTTATAGGGTCCCTGAACCTTTTTACATTCCGTGTGAAAAAGAATTCAAAATACTATTATTTCCATTAAAAATAAAAATTATTCAAAATTCAAAATAATTCAATTGAATTCAAAAATTGTTTAAATTTAATAGAACTTTACTTGTAGGTGCTGTGGGTTGGAATGTTACGGTAACCAAATGTATTAATGCTACCAAGCTGACTTTTACCTCACGTAAATCAAATATAATGCTATATATCAGACCAGATAAGGTTTTGATCATTTCGCATTATAGTTAAAAAAAAAGTCTGGCTCGTTGTTGCTCGGATGGCCATTTGTTTAGACACTTCTAAACTTTTCACATTCAATGAATGGGGGCAGAACAACTTCTGTCGAGCCCTCTAGTAGTTCTATAAATATTAAAAATGAAACAAACAAAAAAACCGGAAAAAATCCGGTTGATGCTCGAACTTACAACCTTACGATTATTAGGCAAGCGCCCTGTACTGAGCTACAGAACTCACAAAGAAATATATTCTAGATAGCAGTCAATCAAACTACTTTCTTATAAAATAAATTAAAAAATTTATTTAAACTACTTTTTAGTTAGTAGTTATATGGACACCTGTAAGTTAAATGTATTGTGCTCAAAAAAAATTTTTGTATTGTTATTATAATTTTGTAAAATCAGTTAAACAAAGACGCCCTGAAGAAGCAGACAAACAATCTGCGAAACGTCGGCAAATTAAAAATTTAATTTTGATAAAATTTATCTGTTTTTTAATAAAAAAATATTTTTTAAGAAACATTAAAAAAGATTTTTCGGTTACTAAATAACGCCTTAAAAAATCAAACTACTTTTTTACAATTTTTTCACCCTCATTGGTGAATTTTTTAAAATTTGAATTTGTTTCATAAAAAAAAACAAAAAATCCGTCCACGCTATGAACTCATTATGAACTAACTGCAGAACTCACACCAAAACTTTTTCTAAATGAGGTAAGAAATTCACTTCAGATGTGAATTGTAAAATTAATAAGGGTTTCCCTACAAAACAAAGAGACAAACTGTATTCTTTTAAAATAAATAGAAAGAAAATGTGTACAAAATTTTGAAACTCGATTAAGAATAAAATAAACGCAACGCAATGAGTTTAATGAATAAAACGTAAGCAATTGCTTTTCCTTGAAATGTCTGAGGAATGTTTAATATAGTACGAATTAAAATTCAAGCAATGCCTTTTCATTTAAGCAATTCCTTATGTCCCTAGGAAATATCCTTATTACTGGCAATTTTAACTTTAATTTATTAGAATCGGCTTTTCCTATTTCAGCTCTAAGTGCACATCATGTCCCATTAGAGATCAAAATTATTTTCTATAAATATCTTCCTTTAAATAATGATACTTCAAATTTCAGATACAACTACCGGGCGTGTAATTTTGACTATTTAAATTCTATTTTCTTTGGTTTTGACTGGGCAAGTGAGTTTGATCTGCGCGATACTTGCTCGTGTTTTTATAATTTTAAGTCTTTAGTTTCTGATGAAAAAAAAAAAAGGTTCTTCAAATATACCAATGTCTATGTTTCTTAATAATATCACTTCTAATGATGCACCTACTACTGCAAATTTCTGCAGATTTTTACAGAAATGTTGAGTTTGAGGCTTCGAGTAATTTTTCTCCAGAAATTCTCTTTGGGTCGCTCGCTTTGACTGAAATGGATGTTGTGAATGGTATTCGTCGGCTGAAATCATCACAAAAACTAGATGTTGATGGTCTTTGTTCTTTCTTCTTAGATAAATGTGCAATCAGTTTAGCATCTCCTCTTATGCTAATTTTTAATAGTTCATTGTGTGCTGGCAATTTCCTGGATTGCTGTAAAGTGTCTTTGGTAACTCCTGTCCATAAATCTGGGTCAAAAAATAATGTTGCCAATTATAGACCTATATCCAAGCTCTCCACCATTTCAAAGCTCTTTGAATCCATTGTCAAAGAGAAAATGTTTTTTGCTGCAAAGAAAATTATATCCCCGTATCAACATGACTTTATGCCTGGTCGCTCTACAATTTAAAATTTGGCTTTTTCACAGAGTACTGCTTATCTGCGTTTCAGGATGGATGTCAGGTGGATGTCATTTATACAGACTTTGCAAAAGTTTTTGATAAAGTCTCCCATTCTCTCTTAATCAAAAAACTTCAAAGAATTGGATTTCATTCGGGCTTTCTTAGTTGGTTGACTTCATATATATCTAATAGGCACACTGTTGTAGCCATTGATAATGCTAAATCCTACCCATCTATGGCTACGTCTTGTATCCCGCAGGGCAGCATTTTGGAGACCTTAATATTTTTCATTTTTATTAATGACATTACTACTATTTTTAAAGGCTATAAATGCCTTTTGAATTTCGATGACCTTAAGGTTTTTCTCAGAGTAAATAACTTGGCTGATATTGAATCCCTTCAATATGAAATTTTTAAACTTAACAGCTGGTCATAAAACATGTCTCTTCTTGAATCTGGGCAAGTGCATTTGTATGTCTTATTCTAGGTCTCAAAATCCCACTCAATCATCTTATTGCATTGATGGTACTAACTTATTACATTTGGAGCAGTTTAAAGACCTTGGTGTTGTCTTTGATGTCAAACTCACTTTTGTTCCGCATTTGGATTATATTGTACCAAAGGCGTACGCTCGTTGGCACCCATTTTATGAGTCTCATAAGCTTAGACTTGAACGTATCCAAAAATCATTTACCCGGTTTGCTCTGCGGTCCCTTAATTTTGAAGGTCCTATTCCCTCATATAGTGCCCGTTGCCAATTAATTGGTCTTAAATCGTTAGAGATTAGGAGAAATATTTTATCTCTTCTTATCTCTTATATAGTCCTGAACTGTTATCTATGATTAATTTTAATATTCCTACTAGAGTACTTAAAAATTTTTGTCCATTCTATTTGGACATGTGTCCCACTAATTATGCATCCAATGCGCCTATGTCTAGAACTCTTAATTTATTTAATGTTGTAAATTCTAATCTGGATTTATCCATTTCTAAAAATCAGATGAAAAATGTATTAAATACTTTTTTGTAAATTTTTGTATTTAGTTTTTATTATATGTATATAATGGTCTGTAAGAAATATTTGCTTCATAGACTTAGTGAATAAATAAATAAAATAAAGAAAGGGAACTTTTATTTTATCTTTTCCTTATTTTTTAAGACATTGTTTTAAAGCTAATGAATAAACCAAGGAATTGCTTTTGCCAGTTAAGGAATTGCTTAGGTTTTTTCCAAGCTACGCCTAGCTTGAATTTGTTAAAGTTAGTTTTAATTTATCATTTGCTGCGTTCAGGAGATAATGGCCCTTTTGTGTAATATTCGAAACAAAAAATTTATAATGAGCGTAAAGAATGAAATGAAGACTTTCGAAAACGCTTTCATTTTAATCGCAAAAAGTCGAGTGGTTGGCAAAATATTTTTTGTGGATACTGGTGAAAAACGAGGTTAACTAAATTATCAAAAATTAAAGTGTTTCTACGAAAAGTGTACGATCTAGGCTTTAAAAATGGAATTGCAGAAGATTAATTTTGTCATGGATCAAATTTAAAAGACGGCGCATTTTAGGTTTAAAATTCCCAAAAACTGCTGCTGAAATAATTAAAGCTAAAAATTCAGTTTTCCAGATTCTTTCAGGAAAAATACAAGCATCGAAGTGCCTGCAGCAACAGCAACACGCATTAAATTCACAGTAATAAAAGCACGTCAAGGCTTTTATTTATTTTAGGTCAAGGGTTACATTTTCCTTAAGCGACCAGGCTTAAGTTTCAATATAGTTTCAAATTTTATTCATATAAGAATAAACAGGTTTTTTTTTGTTTAAGCAATTGCTTAACAAGCACTACCTTAAGCTTATAAGGAATTGCTATTAAAACAGAAAAAAAAATTGACTGAGCGTCTATTGATTAAATGAGTTATGCGTTATTAAATGTTTGAACACAAATGATCGAGAACTGGACCTACCCAGTTTTATGCCGACTTCGAACGCCTTATGTTGTCAAGAAGCTTTACATGGCAGAAAATTAATTCAATTGAAAAAACATTCTGTCTGAGCTGGGAATTAAACTCGGAATACTGCAGTTCCTTAGCTTAGGGGCCACGCACTCTACCCACTAGGCTACGGCCAGAATAAAACATAAACATTTTTCTGTACTAGCCTTGTAAAAAAAATCATATTTAATAGGGTGTTACCTCCCGTGTTTACCTCTTTACACAAAAAGCAACTACGCTAGTTGGATCAATGAAATAGCGTCCAAAATAAAAATCTCCCAAAAATAGTTCAAACAATGTTAAGCTAACTTTGAAATAAGACCCAAAATTTTGAAATTTTGATTTAATTAATTTTGAAATAAAACCTAAAATACAAAAATGAAATAACTAGGGCCCAAAAATAACTGTTATTTTCCAATTTTCAAATAAAAAAGGCACAACGCAAAAATTGCCGATAAACTTTTTCTCATATGCCATAATGATTGCAATAGACGCAGCTTCGCGAATATTAAACACCTTTTTAATTTTCGACTGAAACTATAAAAGTTAAAATTAACATGTCATGGGTGGAGTTTTTTGGTTCTTGTTTCAAAATTCAGTAAGAAAAACAATGATGCAATCTTGAAGATTGCTAATAGGTACAACTAAGTGCTATGTAAGCCATCTGATTCGTAAGTTCTGTTCCAGTCGTAAAACTTACTCTATAAGATGCTCGGTATACCTGTGCTTAGTTATGGCTGGTATCACAAACAGCCAACGTTCTAACGTTCGAGAAGAAAGTTTTTCGAAAAATCTTCGATCCTGTTCGAGTTGACGACTATTGCATCCGAATTAATCACACTGGCGTAGATCAGGGCATTTGTTCCAGCGACTTCGATTGCTGGGTAGGTCAGGACCATTGTATGGATAAGAAACTCTAGCAAAAAAGGTGTTCAAAGTCGAGGGTCGATGACGAAAAGGAAGACCAGAGCCCGGCCATGGTTGTAATGGCCACATAAAAAAGTAAGTAAAGCATATAAGAGGTTTAAAATAAATTCTAAATTTGTAAAAATTATACAAAAATTTAGCCTTTTTTAAAAAATCCTATTAGTTAATAGTTATAATTTTGTAGATATCAAACAACTCCATCTTTTTATCATTAAGAAAATTAACTGTGTATCAACAAAATTAGAAAACATTTTACCAATTTTGACCTGCTAGTCGTATGACAACCTAATTATAGGATTGAATTCAGATCATTTAATATCTCTGCAAAATTATATGAGTGGGTATCATAAGATTTTACTAAATAAAGCACACACAAATGGCCTTGGTTTTTGCGTTCTTTATATAAATCGATTAAGTAGTTCATCAGTGATGTATGACTGCTCGCAACTTTTTGACGCACCTTCACACACAACACACCTCAAAAGGTGTCACGTTAGTAGTACCAGCAGGAGTTCACTTCATGAAGCATTAGCTGTTACGATCTAGCTTTAGAATTTTAAATGTCATGGATCGCTATTTCTAACATTTGTACTATGTCGCATTTAACTACCATGAATTTTGATTTTCAGTAGGCTGTACTATCTCTATCATAGCAAAAACAGTTAGTCTTAACCTTTCTCCCGGATTTATAGATTAAATTTTAAATGGATATTAGACACATGATCTTGACTAATACTTAAGAATAGGCCAAGTCAAACAATTTTACGCGAATCCAATTTTTTAATAAGAGGGCTAATTCACAATGTGAGAATGTACTTACAATATACTGTGAGGTATGTTAAATAACTAACAGAAACCAGTGCATTGAATATTCCTCCAAATATTTTTACATCATATAATTACGGCAATAATTTACCATCATTAAGTAGCAGCCAACCAATGTTGCACTTCGGGTTCTTCCTGCTTTACAGTGCACGTACACAGTTCCAACGTTTTCTTCACATGATGTTGTGCGTAGCCCTTGAATACGATTTTCTTTAGGTAAAAATTTGTTCATGAATTCCACACCTTGATAAAGCTTATCCTGACAAGGCGATTCAAAAATATCTGTTGTTGCAAGTTGGAGAAAATGAACACCTAGCAATTTCCACTTGGTAGAATTGTTGGAGAACATAGAAAGCTCATAATCTTCATTCATAGAGACTACCGCCTTCATATTTTCATTCTTTATAAGCTTTACACATGAAATAAAACAAAACAATTGTGTTTATGTTAAGCCGCATATCTTGCTTACCACATGGTTTGCACTCGTCAAGACTTGGCGTCAATTCTTGGCCATTCCCTTTTGAACTTCCACCTCTCACGAGGTCCTCCACCTCATCCATAGAGGTAAGACTTAACCATCAAGTCTTGAGAAGTGTAAATCAGCAGTTAAGTCTACTTACGTCATTGGCCATCGAGCGGAAAGGCAAAGCACCTAATATAACGTTTTCATCGATGCGATTGTACCAATTCCTAGCTGTGGCTTTTTCCATGAGAACATTGTAAAACAACGTTGGATAAAAGGAGACTCGAGCAAGCATGGCAGCCTGAAATATATATAATAAGCCACTGTTAATATAAGGTACCAAACAGCTTCAAAGATTCATCAATAAGCTGAAAGTGAAAACTTTCACCAGCAACGTCTATCAATCATTAAGTAAACACACGTACTCAAGTGCAGCGATTGGTCACCAAGAACTTGTTACTCGCTAGTAAACAAATGTTCACTGTTACTTTTAAAAAAACTCAGACTTACACTCATTTCCATTTCTCCTTTATTTTACCTCTATTCAAAGTATAATATAATGCGTCAGAAATTTAAATAAAATATGTTTACTTCATTTACATAATCACCAGAAACAAACGCGATAAGAATTTATTTACAAACAGAATTAAGTAAAAAAAAATGTAAGCTATGCCGACTTTGATAGTATTTAAGAATGGACTTCTAAAAATCGATTATTGTGTTAATAATCGGTGACGTTTGCACGATAAGCTCTTTTCGATATGGCCTTTTTCAGGTGGTAGCATGGTAGAAGAATACAGGTATATGCACCAGATGAGAGCATGGCACAATTACTGACAAGGTAGTAGCGTAGACTGGCTTTTTTCTCACGAGCGGCGATGGGTAGTTGTCAAAATTAGCTGTTCATGCAATTAATCAAAGAAAACTGGAAAAATAAGCAACGACTTAAACATAGCTAGTCAACCGGAGCAAACTAAAATCATTTCAATAAACTTCGCGAATAAATTTAATGAATCAAAGAAAAGTTAAGAATAAGCACATAGCTAGTCAACATCAGCAAACTACGACCTCTTAAGCTGTTTTTGACAACTACCAATCGCCAAAAAACTGTCACGGCTACCTTGTCAAGTAATTATACCATGGATGGGAGCATACTGCCGGCATTGTCAAAACGAAGCAAAACTTTTTCTTTATTTTCTTTTGTTTCCATTCGCCAAACAGCTAAATTTGACAGACATGGCAGTATGGAAAGAGAGCACAGTCAGCGCTGCATATACCTCTATCCTTCTACCATGGGTGGTAGATGTTAAAGTGAGCTAATATCAATGCCAATTGTTTACATTGGCGTGTCGAGTAAATTATCATGAAGACAACAACTTTGTATAGAATCAATGGCTGTATTTCTTTATTCATTTCATACGTTCGGAATAAGTTTTGCTTGTTTCTTTATTCAGTTTTGATTATTCGGAATATTCTTTTTGTATTTCTTTATTCTTACGGAATATTCCAAACGCGTTCTCATTATACTATCAGCTAAGGTAGAATAAGCTAAGGTAGGTTGTTTGAAGTAAAATGGCGATAAATGAAAATGATAAAACCCTTTAGTTGAAATTGCTTTGCTGTATTTTTATTTTTGAAATTTTATCTGTAGCTCGTTCCTGTAACTCGTAGCGATCGTAGTTACCGACTCATATTAAGAGGTGTTCACACGTCTGTCAAATGATTGAAGTATATAGCGATTTATTGTTCTCTTTTACTTACTCTAAAATTTTTGATTTATTTCTGCTCACACATGATTTTTTATTGAAGTATCGATGCAGGCATTTGTTACTCTTCTTCCTACTCTTTTGTCTACTTTTCTGTCTACTCCTCCTCTTTTCTCTTCAAAAACTGCTTTTGTGTTCAAATAAGTACTTTTTTAGAAATAATTTGCTACTAAACAACAAACAATTAAGAAAATGCAACCCTTTAACTGATTGATGAAGGTTGGAGCTCAATCAAAATTTTGACTGATTCGATGAAGAGTTTGAAGTTAATTTTCGCTCTCGCAGTTAATTTTTCTAACATAGGAAAGCAACAACAAATTTTGATTGATTCAATCATTTGACAGACGTCTGAACACCCAATTACAGAATTAACGTCACTCTGATGTCACTCTCACCTGCAATGCTTCTGTATGTATCTGAATCAATTTTTGTTCGATTCGTTCGTTCCAAATCGACAAGCTATCACATGTTCCGATTTCATTTCAATGGAAACTTTTAAAAAAGTGTTTCTGTATGTAAACAGAATCGATAACAATGTCTTACTTTTCTCACTGACTTTGCGACAAGTGAGAATTCTAACGATTTATCTAATGTCAGTAATGTTGTGTATTATTAAGTTATAAGTACTCGAAATATACCTTTAAAAATAGTAACATTATTATATGTCGAATTTTTTCTGATTGAAATATTTTGTTATTCTTAAAAAAGTTTTAGTTTTAAAGGTAATGCAATTTATAAATAATGCCTATTTACAAAAAAGTTACAACTTTTAGCAAAACAGTAAATCCTTGAGCTATGAAAAAGTACCCAGTTGCATATATTTGCTAAATTTTTGCAGCACAGCACTAAGTATAAAATTATTTACATTCATAATCGTTGATTATTTCCACAACCATTATCACACATCATTATAGCATAATTAATTTTCTTAAACTGCAAATATCCACTTTTTATTAAAAAGACAATCCCCTATTTGTTATAAAGTTTTAGCGCAACTAAAATAATATATTCGAGTAAACAGCTGCTTGTAATTTGACGCAATTTCGCTGCGTAATTTTACTTTAGAGCACTGGCGCGAATATTTTTTTCTTATTTTTATGAAATGTACTTGGGCCTCCTAAGCCTAAATAGGAAAACAAGAATTGTCGCTCTCGTTTGGATTAGAAGATAAAAATTGGAGAAGCTTGAAAATTCAGTTCAAATTTTTAAGTGTGTTGAAGCTAATTTCCCCTTTAACGAAGTAATCGCGGTGAGATTTATCTTTTTAAAAATTTTCGATTTTTTAATTTAATGATGTATCTTAATAGATAAGACAAGTGATAAAATAAAAAGATAATTATATACAGAAGTACTGTAGACAGCGTAGCCGGTGTTGGACTTACTGAGGGTTGTAATCCCTAAGCAGCGGCCGAAGGCCGCCCATTGAAAATAGGATTATATCCAAAAGTACTGTAGACTTTAGACAGCATTTATATTCGCTGCTATTAAATAGCATCCCATATATTAAAGGGAAATTAGCTTCAACAACCTTAAATATTTGCACTGAATTTTCAAACTTTCTTGAATTTTATCTCTTAAACCATTGGTAAATAAATAAATTGTTTTCATATTTAGGCTTAGGAGGCCCAAGTACATTTAATAAAAATAAGAAAAAAAATATTCGTGTCCGGGCTCTAAAGTAAAATTATTCCTAAACATTACTTGTCACGAAATCAGTAACTGGGAATCGATAACGGATGATGTCACACAAATCGGTAACTTGCCGATTTTATTATAGGAGTCACAAAATCGGAAACTTGCCGATTTTATTACAGGAAGGAGCTACTGGTGTATTTATTGTCTTTAATTAAATACGATAAATATGTTTGTGGTTTTACCAAAAAAAATGTTCTTTCTTTTCCAATACTGTTTCTTTATTCATTCTGTTCTGGATAAACAATAATCTATTCTGTTCTTTATCCGGAATGAATAAAGAAATACACTCAATAACACTACTTAAACTGATTCGACAGGATCTACCCTGTCTGAAGAGGAAGTCTCGAAAGTCTTGCGTGATAAGTGCTCAAACTTATCACGCAAAGTTATTGAATGAAGTGATGTATTGTTTTTGGGAATGTTATCTAACATGTGCCTAATTATTTTTGATTTGCAGCTTCAAAGTAAAAAAACTGCCTTTTATTAATAAAAAAATAAAAATTTTGTAATGGGGTGGTTGGTTGAGATTTAAAACATTTCAAAGTTTCTGAATAGCAAATGTATCAAAAGTGTTAACGCACTGTAATATAGAAATTAAAATAAATTTTTCGTTACTGAGTTCTGGTTACACGAGTAACTAAAACAACAGATTTTTAGCTATAGAAGTCTGTCAGCTGGTTTTGTTATATCAGCTTAGCACATGATTGTAAAATGTCTTAGCAGGTGCGTTCACATCAACAGCTGCTGACTTTGGCAATTTAGCAGTTGAGCAGGACTTAATAAATTTTACTGAATAACATTATTGTACTTGTTCAGGCAATTATTCGAATGTGTCCCTAAAATAACATTTATCCGTTTGTACAGACTTAGTAAAGCAGCTAGAGTTCTTTATTGTAGATTGAAGCTTTTTGAAATACTATAAGAGTTTGTAGCTGCATCGAAACACTCTGTTGTGTTATTGACTCTAAAAATAGCTGTTGTTGTTGTAAGTTGTCTTAAGGCCTTACCAAAATAGACGAGTCACTACGTAAAGAGTAAAAACGAAAATGTTCGCTTAAATGCAATTCAATTTTGCTGTTCAAAACAGACACACGTCAACTCATCGAAACTGAACGAAACGGTTTGGCAAATCGTTTTGTTCCGAAAGAACCGAAGTTTTAGCATCTCAACTCTTTTGTCAACAACAGTTGTTCAAAAACAGCTGTTCACTGAGTGCGATATTTTGTTCACTCATAGTTCACAAATAATTATTTAATAATTAACAAAGTTGTAATTGCACATTAATTTTTAACTAAAAGGCACTCTGTTCGTAATTGATCAGCTGTTACGAACGAGTTGAGCAAATCGTTTCATTTGGGGTTAATGTCAAAACAGATGAAACGAGTGCAAACATTCGGCAAGTTGTAAAGTCTCGTTTCGTCTATTTTGTTAAAGCCTTTACTTACTTTCTAGCTTAATTGATCTAGAGCTCAAAATAAAGCTCGAATTATAATAGACACAACGTAATGTTGTCAACTTTAATCATGATGGGACGCATTGCAAGAAAACGTTATAACAATTATAATAGGCAGTAGCTAAACAATTGTTTGTCGTAAATAATTGCACGTTCCCGTACAAGTTCCATTTAAAACTTTTTCATTCATAGCTGTAAATATATAGAACTATCACACTAATAACGAAAGCTCAACAAAAAATGTAGTTTCATGAATACACATTGCATATTAATAAAATCTAGCCTTAATGTTCAGTTGTTTTTTGACAAGATGTAATAAAGTGACATAGAAATCCAAAATCCACGAATCTATACGTCCCGTCACGTTACGTTATGTTTATTATAACCACTTGTATACCCTGCAAGACACTCCTAACCGAAACTTTAAAACATTCACAAAATTTTTTTAGTATTCACTAACACATATGCATGGTATTTTGTTATTAAAATGGCGGTACAAAATACTATTAGTTATTAAACCTATTATTTAACAGGCAGCAATTCAGTTGTACATCCCTGATTTGTGACATTGGAATGGTAGACAGAGATAAATGATTTTCGTTGTTCTACTTGTCTTTGTCTTGTTCTTTCTTATGAGAAAAATAAATTTGATGTACACACAATTTACAAAATTTTCAGACGAACGATTTATATCGTGTAACACAATTTTTAATTGTGAAATATACTAAATAAAATATATTTTATATTGTAAAAATAATTATATTTCAACACTTTTCTTGTTAAATAGACGAAGCTGGTGGTCGTAAGTTCAGGTGATAGCTGCTGCTCCGAGCGCTACTGACATACCAATGACTGCAGCTCCACAACCTCAGGCTTAAGCTACACCAGCAGTCACCTCTAAGCCTTAATAAAATGGAATTATTACGACGACTTGCTTTGCTTACTGCTAACTTTGGCATTCAGCAGCAAACTATGGTGCAACGAAATGCTTCGCCAACAAGTGTATGGCCGAGGTGGCCATAGCTAGAGCTTGTCCAACTGGTGAACCACAAACACGTGGAGGCAAGTCGCTAACCATTAATTTTCATCTACCACCACAACCACAACAACATCAGCAACACATTCTTATAAGATAAGATACTCCAAATTTTACAAACCAGAAATTATTTAAGGAAACTTTTTAATGTATTTGTTTTGCATTGAATAATGTTATAATCATATTAATGTTAATATTAAATTTTAATGTATGATACTAATCTTAATTTTCAAAATACTGACCGAAACTTCCGTATTGCTTCTCTTCATATGACCAGTAATATAACCGGTGGTGTTCTTGCAGGGATAAGAAAGCATTGTTTCAAACAATAAGTGAAAGAACGCACTACTCAACTGACATTAGATCGCATTACGTTATTTCTATTATAATTAGACCTTAAGTCTTATGACGTTTTTTTTTCTCTTACTGTGGGCTTAGACCGCCTGAATGAACGAAAGAAACCTGTTCGCTCTCTCGGCTTAAGCATTTTGCCCGAACGAACAATGCTCGCTATAAATTTATCGCGAACGATGTTTGCCCGGTGCATGGCGAATAATAAGGTAGGGTAAGGGGCATGTCACACTAGCGCGGACACGGACAAATTTGTTGTTGTTAATTTATCGTTAACCTATCGTTAACCTATCGTTAATGTCAAAGTGTGTTTTAGAGATGCCAATTTTTTTATTAATGTTATTTCTTGGATAAACACTTGCACAAGGAATTTTATGAAAGATAAATAAGATTAAACGTCTGTATTCTACGTTTTTAGCTGGTTTTTCTTTTCATGGGATGTTTTCTACTTAAAGACAGATGGAGCTATTTGCTGCTTACTGATGAACAGAACTGATGTTCTTTTTTAGCTGTAAGATAAGTTTTGCGAAAAACAAAAATTGTTTTCTGTAAGCTGACGTACAGTTAATCCAACTGCTTATGGGGTCGGAAGTTCGAGTAGCGAATGTTCCACTGAAAAATTTAAAAAAAACCATGTTTTCTTCTCAAATAATGCAACACTGCCAATTTTTAGAGTCGCATCGTCACCCTGCAAGAACACAACCGGTTATATCTGGTTATATAAAGAAAAGCAATACGGAAGTTTCGGTCAGTATTTTCTATCAGTCTCTTAAGGGCCATGTGAAAAATTTTACCAAAACATTTGTGTACGTGTGATTTTGTATCCTTTTCTTGAACATACTTTTTCAGAAGTTTAAATTGCATAGTCGTCTCTCTTACACATTTTATGTACCTGTTATTCCAATCAGTTATATAATAAGTTAAATAACTTAAAATATCTGTCAAACTTGCCAGTTAAAGCAATTAGTTAAAGAGTGGGTTAAATAACTTATTTATATGGCAAAAATACCAGTCGTAGCTACCAGTGAAATGACTAAGTAATTAACTATTTGCTATACCAAGTACACCAGTTATATCTACTATTTAAATGACTGGTTAATTCCCTATTATTTTTAACTATATGAACATATTACTTTTTTTAATTTTTATTGAAAATTGCTGCGTAGCTCCATTAACAAATCCACTTGAAAACACTGTGTGTAATAGCAGCAAAAGTATTCGTGATAGACATGCTAGCAGCTCCTGCTTGTTGGGCGAGAACTGTCGGATTGGCTGCGTTTGTGTAGCTGCAGTCAATGGTATGTTAGTAGCACTCGGAGCAGCAGCTATCACCTGCACTTGACGACCACCAGCTTCGTTTATTTAACTAAAAAAGTCTTCAAATATAATTATTCTTACAATATATAATATTTTATTCTATATATTTCTCAATTTAAAGTACTTACGTGCTGTTATACGATATAAATCGTTCGTTTGAAAATTTTCTATTTTGTGTGTACATCAAATATATTTTTCTTATTAGAAAGAACAAGGCAAAGACAAGTAGAACACAACGAAAATCATTTGTCTTTCTACCACACCAATAAGAGGAAACAGGGATGTACAACTGAATTGCTGCCTGTTAAATAATAGGTTTAATAACTAATAGTCTTTTGAACCGCCATTTTAATAACAAAATATCATGCATATGTGTTAGCGAATACAAAAATTTTTTTGTGAATGTTTTAAAGTTTCGGTTAGGAGTGTCTTGCAGGGCATCTAGCGGTCAATAACGGCTAAGTGCTGCCTACTCTTACAGTTGCGCCCTCAACACTTAAAAACACAGAATTGGATCAATTTAAATGATCCAGCCCATTCTTTGTTGTTCTTTTGTTGTTTTTGCTATGGATCTTTTGTTGTTTTTGCCATGGCAAAAGTAGACAAGGTAGTGTTAGGACGGAGAGCCGGTGACCGAAACTGTCAAAACGACATTTCATACAAAATCTGCAACCAATGAGAATGCAATATGAACGCAAGAATTGACAAAAATAACATAATAGATCAGTTTGACAGTTATGGTCACTAAGAACACATTCAGCCCTAACACTACCTTGTCTGTTCTACTATGGTTTTTGCTTTGCTTGCAAATAGCGGGTTCACATGATTCCACATGTTGTCACGCCTGGTGTGATGGCTTTGAAATTGAAACATTAAGGGTTTTCATGCAAAGTGGCAGGCTTCTAATTTGGGCAATTAGTTATTTTTGTCAGACAGGTTGTATGAACAGCCCTTAAAGTCGATTGTGCATTTGCAACATATAAGTCAGCTGTGCGATCTGCCAGCGATGCGTTCCATTTAAACGGGGACGCTTGCGGATTGTTTGCTTGTTTTCTGAAATTTTTAGAATTAAATCTTTATTAGTTTTGCTCAAATTATAACTTTTCCTTCAAAAAAGAAAACAGCTGATTGATCATATAAGTTTGCCACCTCGTTTGCTCACCTAAATCGAAGAGCAAATTTATCTGGTTTGTGCAAAAGCTTTTTCATACGAATTTTGACAGTTCATTTATAAGGCTGATAAACTTATAAGGTTTATACCATTTATAAGGGTATTGCCCATTTGCATGAAAACCCTTATTATAAATTCAAGATAACATGTGGTCAGTGGCTGTATCGAGCGTTCGAACGGTCAACTACGAAGCTGGTCCAACAATGAGTGACAACATGTAGGACCATGTGAACTCAGCTATTGTGATGTTATGATCCTGATCTCCCATAAAAAAAACCCAGCTATTGTGTTTCGAGCGATGCAAACTTCTGAAATCTATATACTGGGAAGATCTGAACTTGAAGTGAATCGGTTCACTGGGAATGGTACGTTATCGATATCCTAGTGTTGAAGATCTTATGTCAACCAAATGTCATTTTAACAAACGAAAAAACCAAATTTTACAAGTCATCGAAAAGTTATCTGCAAACTTTGATATAAATTAGTATTTCTGTTTAAAGTAAATTTAATTAGCAAAAAGTCAAAACTACTTTTGATGGCTGCCACACTTGAAGATAAATCCATTTGGGAAGATGGGGAAGAATCGCTTGGTGAAGAGGTACTCAGAATGCCTACAGATGAAATTGTTAGCAGGACTCGACTGATGGACAATGAAATAAAAATAATGAAAAGTGAGGTTATGCGCATAACTCACGAAATCCAAACACAGAATGAGAAAATTAAGGATAATACTGAAAAAATAAAGGTAGATTGTTTTTATTGTTCGTGAACCCCTTGTATATCTCAAATGCTTTTTCGCCATGTTAGGTTAATAAAACACTTCCATACTTGGTTTCGAATGTTATCGAACTGCTGGATGTTGATCCGCAAGAGGACGAAGATGATGGTGCTGTTTTGGTTTTAGATAATCAGAGAAAAGGCAAATGCGCAGTAATAAAGACCTCCACACGGCAAGCTTATTTCTTACCGGTTATTGGACTTGTCGATCCCGAAAAGTTAAAACCAGGAGACTTAGTTGGAGTTAATAAAGATTCCTATTTGATACTGGAGACTCTACCCGCAGAGTATGATGCTCGTGTTAAAGCCATGGAAGTAGATGAACGACCAACAGAACAATATTCTGATATTGGTGGATTAGATAAGCAAATTCAAGAATTGATTGAAGCCGTTGTGCTGCCTATGACTCACAAGGAGAAATTTAAAAATTTGGGAATTCATCCACCCAAAGGTAAATCATGTTAATTTTTAATAAATTTATACATTTTGGGGCTAGTTTTTCAGTACGAGTTGAAAATCTAGTCAAATTAAACCGAGCTTAACTCACCAAAATTGTACGTTTAAACTCGGTTTAGGCAAAAAAGAAACAATTTATATGATAATTTAAGCCAATTTAACTTCAACGATTGCTAAAATATCTAGTCATAGCCGATACACATTGACTGCAACAGTCGTTCACCGACAAAACGAAAACTTGCCGTTAGAGAGAAATGTTGCAGTATTCTCGACGACTTGATTATAATGAACGCAACAGCGACAATCTGTATTTCATACAAAACGTAAACAAACTCTGCTATGTTCGCTCTTGTCGTCTATCAAATTAGAAATAGATTGAAGTCTGCGGCAGCAACAATTGTGGTCGTGTTCTCTCTTTGTCGTGCCGTCTTCAAAAAATACATCTTCATAAGAAAACATGCGATCCATTTCTTGACAATTGGCGTTCGTCGCTAGTCGCAGTCAATGTGTATCGGCTATTAAACCGAGCTTAAACGTATTTTGGTCAAATCGCACAGTAGCAAGTGATAATCTTAAAATATCTGCATTTTGATTTTCGGTGTTGATTACTAAAATGTCCAGCAAACAGATATTTTTATTTATTTATTTCATTCATTCATCATTCAGAGTACAAGGCTCTTATAGACTACGTAAATAAATATAGTTACAGCAAATATTTAATAACTTAGTTACAATTATATACAAAATTAAAACTTAAAAAATTAAATAATCTTAATAAATAGATTAGAATTTATTTGTTACTAACAGAACATGTAATAAAAAAGACCATATTATCGTGTGGATACTAGTATTTCTCATTGAGTATCACGTGCCATAATGCTAAGAATGAGATGATCTTTAAAGGATTTACGAGAGACCTCTCTAAAGATGTCAGACATATTTAAGATTTTATTTGTATCATTAATGCAACGAGTTATTGGCTTATTTAAATTGTAGTTTGTCCTTTGGACTGACTCTCTAAAATAAAATTTGCTACGGACATGTCGAACTGGAGTGTAAAAATTTAGCATAGCCAGAAGTTCTTCACAGTTTATATTGTGATGGATTAGATCCCATATAAACAGAGCTGAGAAAACTTTTCGTCTTATTTCAAGAGGATGAAGATTAATAAGGGCACAACGAGTCTCATAGGAGGGAGTTATTGGCAGATTCCAGTTGAGCTTTATCCACACGAATCTTGTAAAATTTCTTTGAACAGATTCGATTCTTTTTGATGGTTGGAGAGAGAATGGGTTCCAAATGGTGGAGCAGTACTCCAATTGGGGCCTTACAAGAAATGAATAAAGGGTTTTCAGGGTATAATAGTCTGAAAATTCCTTTGAGTTGCGTTTTAGGAATCCTAACATTGAATTCGCTTTGGTTACAATGAAATCGATGTGATCCTTAAAGTTCAACCTATGATCTAAGAGAACGCCTAAATCCTTTTTTGATGTTGTTCTACCTAGAGTAATTGAATTTATAGTATAATTCCAGATATTAGGAAAGGGAAATCTAGAAAATGAAAGAATCTGACACTTAGAAATATTTAGTGGAAGGTCATTAAGAGTACACCAGTTAGCTATAGAGTCAAGGTCTAACTGTAGTAGGTTAAAGTCATTAACATCCTTTACAGATCGAAACAACTTCAGATCGTCTGCAAAGAGAAGACACTGACTATGCTTTATACATGTAGGGATATCATTAATGAAGATTAAAAATAATAGGGGACCTAGGTGGCTGCCTTGAGGGACGCCTGATGTTACATGTATAATTTCGGAAATTTTTTATTTATTTTAACCTGTTGTTGTCGATCCAAAAGATAGGATTCAATCCACTTTAGTAGGTTAGAGTGGAAACCCAACTCTGAGAGTTTAGCGAGAAGTGTTTTATGGTTAACTTTGTCAAACGCCTTTGCGAAGTCGGTAAAAATAACATCAGTTTGGAATCCTTTTGAAAAATTGTTTATTATATAAGTACAGAATATATTTAGATTTGTGGCCGTCGATCTGCCTGAAACAAAGCCATGTTGATTTATCGATATAAAATTTTTCAAATCAAAAGATAGTTTTTCGTATACAATCTTTTCGAAGATTTTGGGGATAGTTAAGAGTTTACTAATCGGTCTATAGTTGCATACATCGTGCTTAGGACCTGACTTGTGGATGGGTTGCAGATATGACACTTTCCATTCCTCCAGAAAGGTGCCAGTGTTTAAAGATGCATTGAAAATTTTAGTAAGTGGAATGGAAACCTGTGTAGCACAGGCTTTCAGCAGAATAGGAGCAATACCATCTGGACCTTCGCAAGTTTGGGATTTGAGATTAATCAGGGTTGATTCAACCTCTAATACACCTAAACAGAGGTCACCGCAATCGAGGCAGGTGTCGGTGTTAGAAAACGTGTTAGTTGGAGGCATTGAGGTGGTGTATACAGATTTGAAATAATCTGCAAAAAAATTACAAATAGTAGTAACGTCCTCAGAAGATGAACCCTTATAGTGCATAGAGTTTGGAAGACCATTCGATTTTCTTTTATCGTTGATGTACGTCCAGAAAAACTTACTATTTTCCTTGAGTTTGCCCTCGATAGTTGCTAAATGTGACTTAAATAGAAATTTATTGAGAGTTTTAAAGTCTTTCAAGCTGGCTAGATAATGAGATTTTAGTTCATGATTTTCTTTATCGATTCTTAACTTTTTGTAGGATTTGTTCATTTTATTTTTTAAGTTAATTAATCTTCTATTAAAACACACTGGGTTTTTTGAGTTTCGTATTCGCTTTTTTGGGACAAATCTGTCAACTACTTCGTTAAGAATAGCCAGGAAAACTGAATACATCTCCGTTAAATCTAGGCCATAGAAGACACTATCCCAATAGATTGATTCCAAATATGAATTTATTTGAATGTAATTTGCACGGTTGTAGTCTCTTTTAAACTGCATTGTATTAGTATTGTTTTGATATTCAATAGCGTAAAATTCAAGCATTAATGGCACATGATGTTGGGTACTTTTAACAATTTCAAAAGACGGGCTTTCGATTGTTACAGCAAAATCATTATCTGTATAAATCAAATCAAGAATACGATCGAGATCATTAAATTTGTTATTTATCTGAATTAAATCATATTGTGTAAAATAATCAATTACTAGTGATTCCGATTCGGTTGACACGTTAAAAGGAACTAGATAATATTCATCACAAACAAGATTCCATATTAGGCTACTTAAATTAAAATCACCCGTTATTATCACATGTTGTGTTTGTTTTAAATTTTCGAGAAAACTCCGACAATTTTCTAGATGTATATGATATAATTCAATAGGGCTCTTAGGTGGAATATAACTTACAACTACATAAAGGATGAATTTATTTTTAAAGTTTACTTTAACAATTAGTTGATCAACATCGAAATTATTACCTAAATGTGAGTTTATATGAGACAAAGAAATTTGACAGCTGGATAATGTATTGCGAATTGCAATCATTACCCCGCCACCACGCGATAAGCCTGATGTGAGTGGGCAGCGATCTTTTCGAAATATATTAAATAAATTAGAATCGAATAGTTCAGCATTATAATGGTTTGCCGTCAACCATGTTTCGGTAAAAACTAATATATCGTAATGAAATGTATGGGACGAAATGAGTAAATTTTGTAGCTTTGTTCTAATCCCTCCTACGTTTTGGTAGTACATTGAGTATTTTGAGTTACAGAGACTGGGCGAATCAGCAGATGCAATATTGTTTAAAAGTTTTTTGAAGTTCTTACGGTTGGTCTATTGTTTCTTTCACGAGGGATGAATTCATGGACGACTATACCAGCGGGCCAGAATGATTCCATTAGTAGAGTTTCAGCAATTGAGGTAGGTGCATATATCTTGAATGATGAGAAATCTCTCTCAATATATGTATTTAGATTAACACAGTATATTGATGATGAAAGGTCTGGTAGCTTATTTGATACGTACGTATTAACATTTTTTGTAGTAGTAGTTAAAGCAAGACGAGAAAGAAAAATGTTTTTTCGTTCTATTCTCGGGACTACTACTAGATCACCAGCAGTTTGAGAAGAGCGGATCGTGTTTCTAGGCGACATGGCAGATGTTGAAGTTGATGAAGTAAGAATATTTTCCTCATGTGATGGATTATTTACACACACTGTTGGAAGAGGCGGTGTTTCAGCGCCAATTTCAGTATCAGCACTATTGTACTCGGCGGTAGAATTTCTGGGCACTGCCAAGTGAAGTACCCTAGGGTTCCCCATAGCCGCCGGTTTGTCTAGGAGTGTAGATGACGATGCAGCGGTGCCGTTTCTCGGCTCCACTAGATTTTTGACACTTGCTGTGTCTTGCTGAGACACGACTGGTGAGCTGATGAGAAGTGATGGTGACATATCAGTAGACTGGACTAACTGCGATGATATTATATTGGTGGTATTTGATGGAGTAAGGGTATGATTCGTGCTCTTTTGTTTAGATTTAGGAATCCTCTTTTCAGATTGAGGTTTATCTATTTTCTTTTCCGAAAAAGTGGTGAGTTTACAAAGATGTTTACATAAAGCGGAGTGATTTGCAACGATTTTCTGAAGGCGATCTAACTCTTCAGCGATTTCGTTCGACGATTTAATAACATTCAATGAAGCGTTTTGAGGTGATTCCGTTGCGGTATCTCGACACACCGTACAGTGCCATAGTAAACCATTCGGTGTGGAGCTGTTTACGGCATCTCCCACCTTAGCAGACAAACCGGCGTACTTAGCATGGTACGATTTCATACAACCGAAGCATGAGATAAATGCGCCAAAAGTATTCCATTCGGATTTGCAGACTTCGCAACTAATGCCCATTTGTACCACTGAAATGAGGTTATGAGACACAGCAGTGAGATTTTCGGAAAAATAAACTAGACAGCTTGTGACTCGATGTTGTTGAAGTAAAGAATTGATTTAATAGTCTTTTTATTAAAGAATTTCAAAAGGAAAAATGTTTTAACTTGAAAAAAACTGATTGCAAAAATTTGTTGAGAACATGAGCAGAATTTTGACGTCTGATGTTAACGAGCAGAGTTTTACATCAATTTGTTCCGAACGCTACTTGCATTTTTTATTTTTCACCTAAATAAGCAGTTATAGTAGTTATCTTTGTACATTGGAGCAGCGCAATTCTTATCTAATGTAATAATTTCTTCTAATATTCTAAACATAATGCTTCAGATGCTGCTGCATCTATTGCGATATACTCAGTTTCACTTCTTGCCACACTAAAAGACATTATTTCCAAAAACTCAAAAGACTAAACGACTGATTATTTAATTTCAGATATACTGGTTATTTATATCTGAAGCCGACTCAGCATTAGAGTACCTGGCCAATAGTTAGTGTTTTTTGTTGCTTTTAAAATGCAGGTTGAACTTTATGGTTTCTAGTTTCTGTTGAAACATCTTCATATTTTGTTGAAAACGTTGAATGTCTCCAATATGGTATCAAATGTCTAGTCTAACGCAAAGCATTATGTACATCAGACCAAAAGATCTCTATATAGCTCGGCTGTTATTTCTGCTAGTAATAGTTTCTAGTTTCTTGTAACTAGAATGCGTTCTCCATAAGAATTTGTGATGAATTAAAGTTGGCCATTGCCGATTTTCTTAAAATTTTGTCGAAGCTTGGTTCTTGTGACAACCAAATGACAATTCTCGTGGTCGTAGTCAATTTTCTTAAAATATATTCTAACTCAGCACAGTCACATCTGGATTTTATAAGCTAAACTTCTCTCCAATGACCTAATTGATAGTATAAAATTTTCATCTATCTGTATATCATCAACATAGAGTAAAATAAAAATTTCATTGCCATTGTTCTTTTTGGTATACAAACAATAATCGTGTTTCGATATCTTAAATACGAGCTAAAAAATATGTTTGTTTATATTCTCATTCCAACAGCGAGGTTTTGTTTCAAACCACAATTGTTCGAATTGTTGTCAACCTGACTGCAGGAGCACACGTCTTTTTGAAACCAAGCCCATACTTCTGAAGAAAACCTTTGGTAACCATACGAGCTTTTATACCCTGTTGGTTGGCCATCTTTATTCCATTTGGGCGCTTTACAATTCTCCATACTTCATTTTTTTATGATTTCAATTCTTAAGTTTCTTCTTCGGCTGAATCTTGGTCTACACCACGATTTTTAATGAAAAATCGCATTACGTCTGCAACCTCATTTTCAGTAGAATCTGCATTCACATCATTCGGAGTCAAATCGGAGTAACTTTCTTGTTCCTGCGCATCAGGTTCCATATCAGTTGAAAGAAAAGCATTTTTTCCCCCTCTTGCTTATTACTGCATATTGTTAGAATATTGGTTTGACTTTGTTCTTTTATGTTGTGCGATTTCCATTTAGGGAGTAGCCGATCATTATACACTCTTGACTCTTTTGATCTATTTTAAACCTTTTCTGTGCTGGAAACCATACATATGTCTTGCATCCAAATACTCAAAATTTGGTTTTTGCCTACAGGATATAGTTCAGCAGGAGATTTGTTACATTGTAATGCATTTTAATTGCAATGAACGGCGAATCTCATGCTTCATCTCATTCTTTTCTTCTACGTGAATAGCGCGTTAGAGACTCCATCACTAATTATGGTCCTAATTATCTTAAATTGCACACGCACTGCTAATTTTCGTTTCTTTATTTAAATATTCATGTTCATTCATATTCATTCATCGCATTAACGGTACTTGTTAACAAAAACTCTCTACTGTTAACAAAATCTTATTTCAATTTATAGATAAAATAAAAACAGTCGAATCTGGATATAGTGAACTAATTTTTGCCATTTTTTCGCATTTTCGATTGTTCGCATTTTCGAGATTGAATTATTTATTAAAATTAATTTTTTTTTTACTTTAAACTTTTTGTTTGTTTGTGTACTTTTTTGCTCTTATTCTTTGAAATGTCAGTTAGTATTTTGTTCAACATTTGCTCACTATCGGTTGTTCACTATTTAGAGTCCGTTTAAAAACAAACGTTCACTATTTCGATCTGTTCACTATTTCGGATTTGAATAGATAGATAAAGTATTTAAATAGAAACTAAATAAATATAAACTAAATAAAAATAAACTAAATAAATATAAACTAAATTAATAAAAGCTAAATAGTTAATTTTTTATTAAAACTACCAGACGCACAGTGCACTTTACTGGCACTTTTGGATATAAAATCTATAACTTTTTACCGTTTAAGATTTTTCTTCCCGGTTTTTTATATTTCAGAAAATAAATTGCGAAAAGGTTTGGGGTTACTTTACAGGGTGGCTCGAAATATAATTTTGTTTTTATTTTTTATATGATTTTATAAGCAATTTTTCTACTAAAATTTATTTTTCTTGTTAATTTTTTTAATTTAATAAAGAAAAACATCACTAGCTAATTTTATTGCAATTTTGGCCCTGCTACAGGCTTCATCAGAAATCTTTGTGATATGAAAAAATTCGTTACAAAAATTAATTGTTCTATCCTGACCTAAAGCTCAATAAAGGATTTTAAACTATCAAACAACTAGAATTTGTATTTAAAATCAAGTATGATTTAAACTATTAAACATTTAGAATTTGTATTTAAATCATATAGAAAAACTTTTATTTTTTTAAAAATAACACAAAATAGTTTTTAGTAAAAATACCAGTTTTGCCTTAAGACATGCAAAATTTAAAATAGCTTTTATTAGATATTTTTAGCTTCATATTATTGATACACCAAATTAACAATTGTTAACCAGTATTTTTTATTTTTCTATATATTTGTTGCAAATTTTAATAAAAATTGTCAACTGCTTCTCAGTTATTCATTAAAAAAATTTTGTTTTTTTGTGCTTCAAATTTTATTTTGAAAACAAAAATTACAACAAACACATAGAAATATAAAAAATACTGGTTAAAATTTGTCAGAATAGGGCTGTAAGTCTAATAGTCCAAACAGAATAAGCATAGCCAACACGCAGCCAACAGAAGAAATGTCAACATAGAAGTTGGTTGCCTTGCAACCCTATGAAATGAACATAATGAAAATAACCAACACTTACCGAACGCAGCCGACACAAAAATGTTGACGAACTTTTAACTTTTGCTGCACCCAACGGTAGCGAAATGTCAAAGTACATAGTTCAAATTAGAAAACTTAAAATTGACTAAAACATATTAGTCGAAATTAGTAAAAAAGCAAACAAATTATGATATGTACAAGGCTGTATCTATTAATTTTGTAAAAAATAACAAAATATTGTAAGCATAAAGCTCTATCTGCGTTATCAACACAAATTCTATTCTGTGCACAACATTTCGTTGGCTACGTTTTCGACAGCTCGCTACGTGTTGGCTATGCCTAGTCTGTTTGGGCTATAAAAAAACTAAAAACTCCCGAAAAAATTGCATTCCTCCTCCTCATCAATATTATTCAATTGAACGATTCACTTTGCTTTCCTCATTCGTGAAAAAAATTGAGCGCTTTTATGTTAAATATTCAGAGTGATCAAAACCTTTTCTTCGCTCTTTCCTAGTAGTCGTTCGTAGATTGTGCTCCTCAAAGAAACTGAGTTGAACAACCAGTGTTGCCAGATTTTAGTAGAGATAATGCCCGTTTTATAGATGCATTTCCAGAAGTTTTTCCCGTTCTTTAAAATATTCCCGTTTTTCCCCTTTATTAAAGTATATTAAAAAATAATTACCCAATTTTAATTTTTTTCTTCAGTGTTTATTTTAAAAAGCATAACAATTCAAATCTTAGTAATGTAATTAAAAAAAATGATCACATGCTTTAATTTGCAGTCACTTGAGTGTAACTGCAAACACTCCTTTTCAATTTCTAATTCTATGCAATTTTGATTTTTCATAAGTGCTTTGATGTGTTAAATACCATTTATTTTAATATCATTTAAATTTATGACAGAAAAAGCTCGCTCAGCGCATGCATCGCTATGCTGAAGTGAAAAAATGGACGATATCAATTTTTTAATTTTTGGAAACGTTTCACTTTCATTTGCAAATTTCATTTTTAAAACATTATGGTATATTTAATAAATCTATATTTCTAAGTGACCTATTTTCTAAGTCGAAATAAATTAATTCAGGATTCTTTAATGAATGAGGAAAATAAGAACATAACGGAATTAATGAAGAATAAGTTTTGTTTTTTAAAACGATGGTATTAACAAACTAGAAACGTTTAAATACTCTGCCTTCGTCCGAGAAATTTAATCTTTTTAAAATTTCAAGGCATGCAGTTATCAAAAAGTTTTTGCAATTTTTTTTTTTTGAAAAAATTAACTTCATCATCTTCAATTTCAGAAGCTATATCCCAGAGCTTATCGCTAATAAAAGAACCATTGTACATTTCGCTCATTGGCAAAAACCGTCCCCAGTGCATCAAGATATTCTCTTTTCATGAAAAAACCAGAATTCTTTTCAGGGTAAGTTAAATTTTTTCGTAAAATAAGTGTATGCGCACATCTTCTGACTGCATTTAAAAGTTTAGTTTTGTAAAAAGAGGCAAAAAAAAATTTTAAGAGTCGAAATATAAAATAGTAGTTGGTTTTTCCAGCTGACGATATATTTTATTACATTTGATTTTGCTGACGTTATCGTCCAAGAAAGTGCCTGTAAAGTATAAAACTAGTGATGGAAATTGCTCAACAATTCTACTAACTGCAGAATGAAGTGAAAGTTATCTGGTTTGAGTTGCATACAATATTTTGTGTGGTTTAACGTTGCAAAAAAGTTTAAATTCTTTAAATATATTTTGTTTCTTAGCACTGCAGTGAAAATGCGTAAGAATGTCAGGACAAACCGTTTCTATTTTGCAACGGAATACTGTTTGCCAGCCATAAAGTTTGCTACGTCAGCTGCCAACGCAATCAAATTTTTTTTAAATGAATTGTTATCCTCAAAAAAAGATATAAGCTTGGATGATAAGTTATTTGCAGTTGTCTGGTCTTCTTCTCTTCTCTTACGCACATGTTTTCATCCACATATCGCGCAACCACAACCATACTCTTTGTTGCAAATACACTCGTAGATTCGTCGATAATAATGGAAAACTATTGGCTACTCAGAACTGACAAAAGCTTATTAAAGCTGTGCCTTCTAGTAACGTTCTATATGATAGCAGTAGCTTTGGTTCGACAACGTCTTATGTTTGATGCAGTTTCTAAATCGCTGAATATTGTCTTCAAAAGCCCAGTCAGGTGATCAAATGCTAATAGGGCACTATTATGCTCTGCCGTAAATGCACATAATTTTAATTCCACGTTTTTGGCTTTTTGCAGCCGTTTTCCCTGTAAACTGCATAATTTTGGGCTGACGACTTTCATTAAGTAATTGAATTTCTGTACATGTTTTTGAGTTCTTGAATGCTTTTGCAGTTCAGATTTTTAGGAAGAAGGCTTACTGCACATATCGTGCAATATGCTCGATAATACGGGAATCTTGACACAGCCATGGCTTAAAATCTGGGTAGCTTTCCCACTTATTAATATATCGCACTTGTAACTTTTCTTTTTTGCTTGCAGGTGGCCGATCCGAATCAGAATCCGAGGAGCTATGCAATTTGGGAGTAGCTATAATCAAAGGAAAATTGATAGCCTATACTCTTACTCATTGAAACTCAGTTTTACTTACCCATTTTTCATAGTTTACCAAACAAATAAATAAAACTCTGAACAGAAAACACGTTTGAGTTTGCAGCTGATGACAATCCAAATGAATTCAAATAAAAATCACAGGCTGATTCAGATAGTAATAAAATTTAAATTAAACTCAAGGTGACTCAGATAATTTTAAAATGTATTTAAATACAATATGTTAAAATAAGTCATAACAGAATTTTTTGGGTTTTTGAAGAAATTTAATTTTCTGCACCAAAATGCCGTCAACCTCATTTTCCCCGTTTTTAAGATTGTTATTCCCGTTTTCCCTTTTGGGTCGAAAATTCCCGAAAAACGGGGAAAATTCCCTTTTCTGGCAACGCTGTGAACAACGCTTTCTCTTTGTTATTCATTTATTGTTTCTCGCTCTCGAGTTTTTGCATAGATGAACTCATTTCATTGGCGTTTTTTGCGTTCGCTCATTTATTGACTCAACGAGTGATCTTGTTAATTAAAAATAAATACGTGTTTTATGATGAACAATATTTTTTTGCGGTTTTTAATGAAATATTTAAGTACTTAATAAATTTTTAAAATGTTCCTTTTTTGTTTACCGATCTCAGTTTTCATAATTTCACAAAATATAATGATTTTTTAAGTTTTTTTATTAAATATATTATTAAGGAAAATAATTAATATTATTGATTTAAATTCTTTCAATTTATTATGTGCGAAGTGTTTAACTAAAGTTTCGCATAAAAAAAAAAGCTAGCGATTCAATGAGTTTATCATTTTAAAATTCACGAGCGATGTAAACTCAACATTTCTCAACACGATGCACAGTGGTTTGGCCTCATGCAAAATATGTCAAAAAATAGAAATAATAGTCGTAGAGTAATACAATTTTGCATGTGAGTTAGATTTAAGAATATAAAACCATAAAGAAAAAATACGATACAATAAGAAGATTTAAAACGCCATATTTTCCTTTAAATTGGCCCGATTTCAAAATAACTCGGTACGAAGATATATATTTATGCGCAGAATTGGAAACAAATATTTTCGGTCACGCCCACCTTCCACATAAAATTTTTCTAAAGTGTACTTTTTACAAACTGCAGCTTTATCGATGGCGGGACAAAGCCCCAAAGGACATAATCCCAAATTTCAGAAAGTACAAATTTCAAATTTGGGATTGTCCTCAAAAAAGGGGACATAATCCCAAAAATTGGATTTGGGATTATGACCGCTTATTAAGCGGAAATTTGAAATTTGAGATTATGTCCCTTGGGGCTATGTCCCGGCACCTCTTTATCATGACATTGCATCATAACAATATGAAATAGAGGTTGTCGTTGTTCTAGGAAAATATATATAATATATATATTTATGTATTTATATTTATCGCCTTTTCAACCTAAGCCTAAAAAATTGGAATTTAAATCAATATAACTCATACAATGAATTCTAAGTCTAACTATGCAAGTTTCTTATTTCATATTATTTCTTTAAGACTAAAAAAACCGAACCACATTTTTTTCAGTAGTTCACAAGTTTGTTAATTTCAAATATACCTCTTGTTACCAAGAATTTATTGAACGCTTTATTATATAACAACTTTGATGGTTTCTGTACAAAAATCCTGTAAAGATTTCACCTTTTGGAAACACGCTAATTAGACAATTCTTAAAAAATAAATGGCCTTTGTAGTCTAGTGGAGAGTGCGCTAGACTATCAACCCAGAGGTCCCTGGTTCGAATCCGGACTCGGGCATGGTTCTTTTCACTTTCTTTGTTCTTTCCTACATTTAAGAATTATGGAAAACTAAAAATCTACAACTAAATTGTGGAAAATGTGGATTTAAAAGGAATGGAACAACTAAGGGCTGGAAATGCTTGCCGAGGTTAAGGCATAGCACTAGCCTCGGTTAAAAGCAATTCAAATTGTCTTTCACGGTTGTTTCGCCTAATCAATAATTCACGTATGGTTACAATCAATTCCTCTAAATAATCTATCCCTTTCCTTTCTGGTCAAAGACCAAACCTTGTTTGTATAACAGTGCACCCTAAACAAGTGCGCGTTGCGCTGCGTACCCAAGCGCCACGCAACTTTATTTTAGGCTTAACCTAAACAAGTGTGCTGCGGAAAGAACTGCTGCTCTCGAACCAGCTCAGTCTGATGGTTTAAAAATCTTAAAAACTTTTAGTATTGTATAAAAATCTATTAATATTGCAAATACTTCCATATGCAATTGAGATTAATTAATTAATAGCAGCTGATTGCTCTTTGTTCTAATACTTTGGTTTTATGCAGCCAACTTCACATCCGAACGCACTCAAAATTGGAAATTCGATTCATGTTGCGGTAGTCCGGTGCGTGTTTCGGTAGGCTTCATACAAAATGTATGTGCATGAGCCGATTTTGACAGTTAAACCACGCACGCGCACTTGTAAGGCGCATGCCTTGGATTTTTGATCTTAAAAAAAAAAATAAATAAAAAATTTAATATCGGCCATAGGAAGTCATAAATTTTAATTTTTTTCACTTTAAAACCATTGAGCGACGTCGCTCTTTTCAAATTTCTCAACATACTCACGAAAGAGGAAAGCAGCTGAGGAGTTCAAAGAAGAGTGAAAATTTTATCCGCATACGCTCTGAATATTTTAAAATCATATTTTATAATGCGAGTGTATACAAAAACAAGATTAATATACTCCTAAAGATTGGAACAAAATGGAAAACACGAGCTTGGTTTTTGACAGTTCTTGCTATCATAAATCTTCTTGCAAATCATAAGAATTTTAAAGAACCAAAAAATAATATAAAACATTTGTACTAAAATGTAATATGCTAATAAGTAATACGAGTTTTTTGCAATATTTTCGCTTTTGGAGATTTGGCAATTTTCTAAAATTTGATCCTTTTTTCGATGTTTGACACTTTTTTAAATTTGACACTCAGTTAAAAATTTTACATTTGTTTAAAAATTTGTCAATTACAGAAATTTGACACTTTTAAAATTTTGAACTTTTTCGAAATTTAATATTTTTTTCAATACACAACACTTTTCGAAATAGTGTCAAATTTTCAGTGAAAAATTCTTGAAAAACTTTAGGTTTCAAACTTTTTAGGTTTCAAGAATTTTTTTGAAGATTGTTTTTCCAAGGTTTTTTTTCAAGATTATTTTTTCAAGATTTTGAAATTCTGCGAAACGATCCCAACCCCTCAGACAGAAGTTTTTTTCAATTGAATTTATATTTCTGCTCGGTCCCACCTCTCTGCATACAATGGCAAACTACAGAGAGTAAAATTTCCATGTACAGTTTCTTGAGAACATAAGCCGTTGGAGTCGAAATTAAACTCGTAGGTCCAGTTCCCGATCATTTGTGTTCAAACATTTAATTACACGCACAATTGCAAAGGCCTATTTTAATAGAAACAAATAATGATTTTATTATTATTTATTAATTAAAGTCTATATTTTTTTGTTACCTTTCAGCGTTTTCAGCTTTTCTCTCTTACCAATTTATGTATTGCCAAATCCAATAACTAAGTAATTTTATTTATTAGTTTGGAATAAACTCAAATATTATTACAACTTACTTAGGGTTTATAAAATATTGAACAAAATTAAAATATGCGCAATAAATTTATATTTCATATATATTTATATATACACCCAAAAAAATCCTGTAGTAAAAATAAATAAAAATGTATTTAAAACAAATGTAAATTAGTAACTTACTTACTTACTTAGTTGGCGATACAACCGTATGTCGGTCTTGGCCTCATCTAAGAATTTGCGCCAGCCATTTCTGTCTTTCGCTTGCTGGCGCCAGTTGGAAATTCCAAGCTTCGTCAGGTTGTCCTCTACTTGGTCTTTCCAACGAAGATGCGGTCGTCCTCTTCTGCGTTGACCGCCGCTGGGTACCGAATCGAATGTTTTCTTCACTGGAGCATCGTCTTTCATGCGCTGAACATGACCAAGCCAGCGAAGCCGCTCGATTTTAATGCGCTTGACTATGTCAATGTCAGCGTACAGCTCATACAGTTCATCATTCCACCGTATTCGGTACTCGCCATTGACGCAGATTGGTCCGTAGATCTTACGAAGAATCTTTCTCTCGAATGCTCCTAAAGTCTTTTCATCTAAACTGCTCAGCGTCCAGGTTTGTGATGCGTAAAGTAGGACGGGCATGATGAGCGATTTATAGAGCGTGATTTTCGTTCGTCGAGAGAGGGCTCTGCTTCTCAATTGCCTACTGAGCCCAAAGTAACACCTGTTGGCAAGAGTTATTCTTCGTTTGATCTCAATGCTGATGTCGTTGGTTGAATTAATGCTGGATCCCAGATAAACGAAGTTCTTCACAACCTCGAATGAGGTATTGTCAACGGTAACGTGGGTTCCAAGACGCTGGGACTGTTTGTTTATTGACACCAAGTATTTCGTCTTATCTGCATTCACTGACAGACCCATTCGACTTGACTCTCTTTCTAATCTGGAAAATGCTGCACTGACTTCGCGCTGACTTCATCAGCATACGCAATCAGCATAACACTCTTGTAGAATATTGTGCCACTACGTCTCAGATCAGCAGCTCGGATGATCTTTTCCATCATTAGGTTGAAAAAGTCGCACGATAAGGAATCACCTTGTCTGAAACCTCGTTTGGTAATAAATGGTGGGGAGAGGTCCTTCCCGATTTTAACTGCGCTGCTGGTGTTGCTCAGTGTCATCCTGCAAAGTCGTATTAGTTTTGCAGGAATACCAAATTCAGACATGGTGGAGTACAGGTGCTTCCTTATTGGGCTGTCGAAGGCGGCTTTGTAGTCGACAAAAAGATGGTGGGTGTCGACTTGTTTTTCTTGAGTCTTCTCCAAGATTTGTCGTAGCGTGAAAATCTGGTCGATGGTGGACTTTCCAGGTCTGAAGCTACACTGATAAGGTCCGATCAGTTCGTTTACAATGGGCTTCAATCTTTCACATAAAACGCTCGACAGGACCTTATATGCGATATTAAGAAGGCTTATACCACGGTAATTGGCACAGATAGTGGGATCGCCTTTCTTGTGGATTGGGCAGAGCACACTGAGATTCCAATCGTTCGGAATGCATTCTTCCGACCATATTTTGCATAGAAGCTCGTGAATGCATTTAAGTAGAGCTTCGCCTCCGTTCTTAAACAGCTCAGCCATCAGCTCCCGCGGCTTTGTTATTTTTAAGCCGAGCTATAGCTGTCAGAACTTCATCATAGTCGGGCAGCGGAACCTCAACGCTGTCATCCAAAATTGGGGTTTTCGGAATATCATCTCTATTGGCGGGATTGTTGTCAGCGTCGCCATTTAGAAGCTTAGAGAAGTGTTCCCTCCATAACGTCAGTGTACTCTGGACATCTGTCACTAGATTCCCGTTTTCATCCTTGCAGGAAAAGGCCCCGGTTTTAAAACCATCGGCAAGGCGTCTTATTTTTTGGAAAAATTTTCGGGCCTCAATCCTGTCACCATACATCTCAATCTTCTCTTGCTCGCGCTTTTCTGCCTCTCTTTTTTTCCACCTGAAAATATGTCTCTCTTCCCTCCTCTTTTCTTTGTATCGCTCCTTAGCAGCGCGCGTTACAACCGACTGCAGGGTGGCTTTGTAGGCGGCGTCTTTCTCTGCAGTAGCGTCGCTCCTCCTGGTCGCAACTCCTGGTCGTACCACTGGTTTCGGCGAGGGCGGTGGTAGCCAATTACCTCTTCAGCAGCCGCACGCATGGAGTTGGAAATGTGTGTCCACTGCGCGCATATATCATTGATTGGAGGAGTGCTTCGAAGCAGGAGTGAGATTCGAGTGGCGAAAGCATCGGCTGTCTGTTTCGATTGCAGCTTGTCGACGACTAGCTTTCTCTGTGTAGGGTTGCGTGTATTCTTAGCTGCGCACAGACGTGTACGGATCTTGGCTGCAACAAGATAGTGATCCGAGTCAATGTTTGCACCACGGATCGTGCGTACATCCAATACACTGGAAGAGTGCCTACCGTCGATCAAAACGTGGTCAATTTGATTTTTTGTTTTTTGATCAGGGGACATCCAGGTGGCTTTATGAATATTGAGATGCTTGAATCTAGTGCTACTTACGACCATGTTTCGTGCTGCGGCGAAGTCAATCAGCCTCATTCCGTTATCGGAGGTGTTGTCGTGGAGGCTGAACTTTCCGACTGTTGGACCAAAAATATTTTCCTTGCCCACCTTAGCGTTGAAGTCACCAAGTACGATTTTTACGTCGTGACGGGGGCAGCGCTCGTAAGCATTTTCAAGGCGCTCGTAGAAAATTTCCTTGATCTCATCGTCCTTGTCTTCTGTCGGAGCGTGCGCACATATTAGGCTTATATTGAAAAATCTAACCTTGATGCGGATTATGGCAAGTCGTTCGTTCACAGGTGTGAATCGCAGGACGTGGGGCCGTAGTCTCTTGCCAACTACAAATCCGCATCCAAACTCGTGCTTCTCCGCATGGCCGCTGTAGTAGATATCACAGGGTGCATGCCGAATGCAACCCTGTCCCTTCCATCGCATTTCTTGGATAGCAGTGATATCAGCTTTGTATCTTTTCAAGACATCAATCAGTTGGATAGAGGCACCTTCCCAATTAAGGGTTCGGACATTCCAGTTGCATATCCGTAAATCATTATCAGTTTTTCGTTTGCGGTAGTCGTCATCAGATTTGGGGATCATTTTTCTTCTTTTCTTATTTGTTTTCATTGAAATTTGTTTTTACGGGTGGGCTTCAAACCCGACGCACAACCTATTTTAAGCCTAGGGAGGCCCGCCGCTCAGATTAGCCGCCAAACTAACGGTTGTCAGTTTTGACGTTGCCCAGGAAACACCACGTGGAGGTTTGAGTCGACTTGAGGCGATTTCACAAAGATTATGCTGGCCTCGCCAGGTTGAGACAGTCAGACATGTTACATTGTTCCATCGCCCCCAGTTTCCCTATACGAAAACTACATATATACGAAGTAAATACACATTGTGTAGTAAATTTTACTACAGTATTTTTTTGAGTGTATATATATTTCTTATATTTCAAGTTTATAATTGAGGTTCACTTGACTTGAGGTCTGTCATTAATCACTGCATCAGCTGATAAGAACGATTTCTCACTTTCTGTAAACCACGTTGGTTCGATGTTTATAACAAATAGAGAAAATATGAGCTAAAGCTTGCTGCTAACTTTACTTCGTATTCTAAATTGCTTCGTTCCACATTTTTGTAGAATGAAGCTTTTAAATAAGCTGACCATTTAATTTTATTTTCAAGCTCAGGATATTAACTGAATATAATTTTTTTCTTAGTTTTCAATGACTATATAAAAAAATAATTAATAATTAATTTTGTAAATCCATTGCAAATTTTGTAAAAAAAAAACTGCAAACTCCGCCCACCGATACAAAATTATTTCATAATATTAAAGCCTTCATAAATTCCAAAAAAAATTTAAACTTGATATTTTACACATTTTAAATATTTAGATAAAAACCACGCCCTATAAAAGTGACGTCATCAATATAATACAAAACTGAAAACTGTGAATATAGGCATTTCTACAGAAAAGTCTATCGCGACCAAAAAATTAAAAGTTATTTAAAACAGATTTAAACTATCAAACATTTAGAATTTGTATTTAAATCATAGAAAATCAAAAGTTATTAAAAACTTATTATTTTATGGTATTATCTAAGAGAATCATTTTAATTGTATTAATTTAAGCAATTTATACATAAATTCATTTCCCATGATGATTAAATCCTCTGCACTGCTTCACAAATGTAGTTTTTCTTTTTCGTAATGCTTAGTAAATGTTTCTCAAATTTTTGTTTTAATAAAAACCGAAGGCATTGGCTAAAGATAATGGAGAAATGATTGAGGCAAGGAAAGAAAAATATATTAAATTTGTTTTGAATTACTAAATTACTTAATTACCTAATTAAATTACAATAGAAAATTAAGTAACGTAACGCCAGATCAAAAAGCCTAAAAAAACCAGAGAAGATTTTAAAATTTGATTACTTCAAAATTAAACTTATATCCTTCTAAAAAAAATTGTATACAAACAGTATTTCCCAATTCAGAGAGTTTTGCAAATTTTGTAATGCAAGCCAAAAATCATTAATTCTTTTTGTAACGTAACGCCAGCACATACATAATTTTGCTGATATCTTGAAATCCTTAAGGCGATTGTTGTCATTGTTTTAACTTAATATAGTGCTACGTAATTACAACGCAAATATAAAATTTTTTTTAAAAATTAGACTTTTTCACTTTTTTTTTAAATTTTTTCGTACAAATCGTACGTTTGTTTGGAAATGCCCGTATACTAAAATACGACTGTGGGGATATTTCTTCGGTGCAGTAGAAGATAATCTTTTACTACTTTTTTAATATTTATGTCGGTATTTTAATAATTCAAAACTCTTATTTTAGGTGTGCTACTCTACGGTCCACCAGGCACTGGAAAAACACTATTGGCTCGCGCTTGTGCTGCCCAAACTAAATCTACATTCTTAAAACTGGCTGGTCCACAGTTGGTACAGATGTTTATTGGAGATGGTGCTAAACTTGTACGTGATGCGTTTGCCTTGGCCAAAGAAAAGGCACCAGCCATAATCTTCATTGATGAACTCGATGCTATAGGTACAAAGCGTTTTGATTCTGAAAAAGCTGGTGATCGAGAAGTGCAACGTACTATGTTGGAGTTGCTTAATCAATTAGATGGCTTTAGCTCTACAGCAGATATAAAAGTAATTGCCGCGACAAATCGTGTTGATATTTTGGATCCTGCACTTCTACGTTCCGGACGCCTCGATCGTAAAATTGAGTTCCCACACCCGAACGAAGAGGCGCGCGCACGTATTATGCAAATTCATTCGCGTAAAATGAACGTTAGCAGTGATGTGAACTTCGAGGAGCTGTCGCGCTCTACTGATGACTTTAACGGTGCACAATGCAAAGCGGTTTGCGTAGAAGCTGGCATGATTGCGTTACGTCGCTCTGCTTCAAGTGTGACTCATGAGGATTTCATGGACGCTATAATGGAGGTTCAAGCAAAAAAGAAGGCAAATTTGAATTACTATGCATAAGTAGTAGATTTTTTATACAAGTCGGGTTTGCTTTTAGTAATATAAATATCATTAAAAATACATTAAATATTCGCAAAAATACAAATTGTCATTTTTTAATCATTGATAAAAATGCATTTTTGTCTTCCATTTACTTATGAAAATTAATCTTGTTCAAAAAAGGTTAGTTTAGGTTTTTTTTATTAATCTATACTTAATAAAACCATTTTTGAACATTTTCATAATTGATATTTTTATTAGAATCTACACATTTCTCCTTATACTCCTAATACTTACTAGCTTGCCCGGCAGACGTTGCTCTGCCCTTTCCAAAATGATTTGTAGAAAGTCACTGTATAAAGCATTTTAAGCAAAAGAGGTTGCTGGCTTTGTTGGAGGATAGTAGCATCGAGGATTTTATAAATTGTTAATCAAGATAGATGGCGCAAAAACACTCATCGTACCTGAATACTTCTTTATACAAATTTTCACATCAATCATAGGTCTGTTTCCGTACTCGATTCAAGTAACTTGAAGTTCCTTGAAAGCGTTATTTTACAAATTTTTGAAGCTCGAGAGAGAAAGATAACGTGCAAAATGTTCTATTACAATTACTTGAAGTTTTTTCGGGAACAGACCTAGTGTTGGACCATGGCAAAATTAGACAAGGTAGTGTTAGGGCGAAGAGCCGGTGACCGAAACTGTAAAAACGAAGTTCACATTTCATACAAAATCTGCAACCAATGGGAATGCAATATGCAGGCAAAAATTGACAAAAATACCAAACTGGCTGAGTTTTACAGTTATGGTCACAAAGAAAGAGAGCACATTCAGCCCTAACACTACCTTGTCTAGTTCTACTATGTGTTGGACAACTTCAAGTTACTTGAATTCAGTACGGAAACAGACTTAATATGAGCGGCTCAGAAGTTTTATGGCGGTTTTGTAAAAGATTTGTACTACAATGCCGTCTGGTGTTAAACATAGATCATAATAGATAACACCAAAACACTCGTCGTACCTGAGCACCTCTTCATACAAATTTCCACGCTAATTTATATGAGCGGCTTAGGACATTTAGGTGATTTTGTTAAATATTTGTTAAAAATAGATCAAAGTGGATAGCGCCAAAACACTCATCGTACCTGAGAACCTCGTAATACAAATATTCATTGTAATCATATGAGAGGCTTAGGAGTTTTTATGGTTTTGTAAAGGATTTGTACTAAAGCTCCCAAAGGTAGATCAAAACAGATAGCACTAAAACACTAATCGTACCTGAGCATCTCTTAATACAAATATTCATGCCAATCATATGAGCGGTTTAGATGTTTTGCTGTTCAAAAATATTCAAATAAAATATTGTACTGCAGCGCCTTCTGGTGTTAAGAGTAAATTAAAATAAATAACGCAAAAATACTCATATTACCCATGGCAGAATTAGACAAGGTAGTGTTAGGGCTGAATGTGCTCTCTTTCTTAGTGACCATAACTGTCAAACTCAGCCATTTTGCTATTTTTGCCAATTCTTGCTTCCTTATTGCATTCTCACTAGTTGCAGATTTTGTATGACTTGTCAACTTCGTTTTGACAGTTTCGGTCACCGGCTTTCCGCCCTAACACTACCTTGTCTAATTTTGCAATGATATTACCTGAAAACCTCTACATGGCAAATAATAAGGTAGGGTAAATAGCTTTGACAAGGCCTATCTTTAATGTCAAAGTGTGTTTTAGAGATGCCAGTTTTCTTTATTAATGTTATTTCTGGGATAAATACTTGGAAAAGGAATTTTTTTTCTTTTTAATCACACATCACCGTCCGCGAATCGAATAGAAAACAAGCAAAATTCGCCAAGTTGATATCACCGTTCGCGGACTTTACAAATGTGATTCAGACGAATAGAAATATTTGGTGAGTAGCCGGCCACGAGTGGAAAAATTCAGTTCCTCAAAAAGGAGCGACAAAGCGGCATGGCAAATTTTTAGCGTGGAGTTTCAAGCTTAAATTCTCGGTTTGGATGGACTTCAGGCTGAAACAAAAAAAATATCAGCTTTTCGCAATGAATCAGCCATGACTGGCGGAGGGCCGAACAGAGAGCTTAGTCTATCACCCTTGGAGCAGACCGTTGATACTCTCCTAAACCTGAGGTATGCTGCGGGCCCAGTGGACAAAGTTTTAGCGTGAACACACTAGACCAAACTGCGAATGCTTCCACGGATAAAAACGCGTTGAAGCTATTGCGGCTGACTAGGAGGAAGATCATGAGGTGGTTGACTAAAATACTAAACCTGTAAGAAACACAGACAAGTGGCAAGTGCATCAACATATTAAAAAAGCAAACAGGTGCTCAAGCGGAGTTGTTGCTTAAATCTAAAAACATGGAAAAAAATTTGCACGGCATCGCAAGGTGTACTAAAAAGATGTATGGCCTAGAGCGTGAAAAGATAGCTATTTTAAAAGCAAAAAAAAAAAGAACGAAAAACTTGTAATGTAAGAGGCAATTCGTCAACAAAAGGAGAATGTTAAACTTAGGATTAGATTTGTCCCTAACAGTACGTCGTAATCTGCATAAAGTATTTCAGGTACCTTTCAAGGTACTTGTTGGGTATGTTTCGGGTATATTATAGTTAAGACTCAGGCCAGTTTCGATACATGTCTTTATTGACACAATACATACATTTTTTCTCGGGTCCTGTTCGCTGAAGCTCGTTTGCATTCGGTTTAATATCAATGTGCGATAAATTTTTTTTTCATAAACTTCGCAGTTTTTCGTTACTACTCTTAGCTTTTAAAAATAAAATTGAGTCAGATACTCTGGACTTTTGTGCCTAAGTAGTTTCGTACGGACACAAATTGTTTCTCGGGTATGTTTCCTCAAAATCTCAAAACAAAAGCTTCGTGCTGCTTAACATTTTTTATTTTAGTATTTTTTAAAAGAAAATATGAAATTTGATACCAACTGAATTTGTGATTCAAAAATTTAATAGAAATAGTTTGAAAATTAAAACCTATGATGTGAAGAAAGATTATTTTGTATTTTCTATGAACATTCTTATTTCTTGTGGCACTTTTAGTAAGGCGAGCATTGTTGTTTTCTTGACGACGGCATCTTGAAAATAAAATTGACTATCAAGTTGAGTGCAGCGTGATAGCTAGCAATTCAAATGAGTTTTGACAAGTAGTATGTGTGATCAACTTGAAAGCAAAATCTTGAATGTGTAACTGCAACGTTAGTCAAACTTTTTTTTTAAATTGGAACATTTTCAATTTTAAAACTATTAAGCTTTGCAAAAACTACCTCCATCTCTTAAATTTTTTTTTATATAAATTCTGTCGATGGCTTTTTTAATTTTCCATGCGACACTTGGTCGACCCATGTCCTAGTGATGCCTTCAAAATTTTGGATTTCGTCCAGCTATACTTCTCCGCTTTGAAGTGTGTTTAGTTAAGGGTTTAGTTAAGAAACGCTTAGAAAAAGTATGGATTTTTCATTGGATTTTAATTTTTGATATGGCAGCACTATATTTTATGATTTTGACATTGGCCGCATTCAGCGTAGACAACTGTTGTGAATTGTAACGGTAGCGCTACCTTAGTTCACGATGTTTTTCTCTGAATGTGTTGCTACTCTACACGTCAGAAGTTAGATTCAATTTAATTTCATTTAATTTTTATGTAAATGTAATTCAATTGCAAAGGTTTCTCACTTAAATTTGCCGCGTTCTTTCTGCATTTATTCATTTAACAGCGTCAGCAACAGCATCTGACAGTAAAGCAAACAGTTGTGTTCATGTAGCATAGAATATCTTCGCTCGATTAAAAGGCGTTCGCTACTTTATCAGTTTAAGTTAGCGCTACCAAATATGTACCATTCAGCGAATTTTTACACAACAGTTGCCAACTGTTGTCTGCGCTTAATGCGGCCATTAACAATAGATCCTGTCAAAGCTATTTACCCTACCTCATTATTCTGCCATGGTCGGTTTTAAAATGACCTAATCAGTCATTCTGTAATAGTGTTTGGAGTAGGCTTTTCTACAATAGAATAATTGAATCCTTTTCCAAACATGCTTTGAAAATACTTGTCTACGAAATAAAGTTACAATTAAAAATTTACAATGTAAAATTGTATCGGAACATGACAAAAGCAAGCTTTTTATATTAATACTTGTAGTAAGTTTACTTGATGTTTAATTTAAAAGCGTTTTCAAAGCAAGACCGGAAAATGCTTTCAGGGGTAATAGTTTCACAACTTTCACATTTTAACGGAATTCTCCAAGCATTGAAAATTACAATTGCAATAAAAAGTTCCATCACATTCAATATAAAATGTTCAAAAATTCAAAATTCAATACAATAAAATAGTAAAGTTCCATCACTAACAATTTTCATATCAGTGGCTTGTGGTCAGTGATTAAATTAAAAAGTTGTTAGATTCCTAAATTGATTATGTAAGTTTTTGTTTAATATTTAAAAAAATGTCATATACCTTTTACCTAAAAGTATGGAATTAGGACAAGGAAGTTGTGAATTTACTTTTAAAAAAGGAGCCACATCAAGTGAATTCATTCCAAATCCTTGAAAACAGTTGTAAAAAGCTTACAATAATACTTGCTTCCAATTGTTTAATATTTGTTTTCATAATACTTTAATAAGACTTTTCCCAATTTTTTATAAATAGTTGGAAAAAACTTACAATAATTCTTATTTACAATTATTTACCAATTGTTTTCAATATCACTTTTACAACACTTTTTTTCAATTGCAAAGTAAGTATTGTAGAAAGGTTATTAACACTTATATTTAATTAGGGGAAGATTCTAGTAGAAACGTAATTTCACGTGACATAATTTCAGGATTATTTTTTTGAGCGAACGTAAATCTTTTTTGAAAAAATCTTTTGTGGCATTTATTAGTGTATATTTCAAGAATATTATACAATTTTTTCGATGAAAAATAATAAAAAATGGCGGCCCTTTGAAAAAACCCTGTTTTTCATCCTTTTTCTTTTGCTTTAAAAATTATTATAAATTTTTTTGGAAAAAACGCTTTCCAAAGACCCCCTAAAGTGAATAAGCTTTAATTTGAGCCGTCAAACGTCGAAATCGGTCAAGTCGTTGAAGCGGAATCGTGTACAGCGCGGAAAAAAGTTGTTTCGAGAAAAACGCATTTATACCTGTTTTTGGCCGACGCACTCTCTCGTCTAATACGCTATGACTCGTAAAATAAATTAGATAGGGAAATATCCTTTTGACTACATATTTTCAAGAACCTAAGGATGAAAATAAAGCAAAAAACCAAAAACAAAAATTTTCCGTCGATTTCTACTAGAACCTTCCTTTAAATAGTAACGCTTACACTAATATTACAGTAAGAATTCTACAATTACTTGAAAGCATTTCACAACAATTTGTACAATCTTTTTCCAAGCACGATGGTCGCGTTTGTAAGCTTACTACAACTTTATTCCACCCAATCAGCCATTCTGTAATAGTGTTTGGATTAAGCTTACCTAAAATAGAATAATTGAGGCCTTTTCCAAACATGCTTTGAAAACACTTACCTAATACGTAATAAGTTTACAAGTTGTGTTGTAAAATTTTATTGAAACGGGAAAAAGTTAGCTTTTTTTAATAGTTTTTGTAGTGAAGTTAGATTAACAAGCATTTTATTTATATTGATCGTACGGATGAGTAACTTAGATTAATTCAACTATCCATTAAGTCGGCTAAAATACCTAACTAAGGGGATTAGGTATTTTGGTCAACATGGTCTCGGTACGCTCCTGGAAGTACACAACGGCTCACAGAATTTATTCTACAGCGACCACATCGCTTTTATCCAATTCAACAAAAAATTCTACGAACAGAATTTGAATATCTAGTCAAAATCGGTGTTCACGAGTTCTCCTAGTTTGTCAGTCTTTATTTCGTTCCCAAAAAGAAAAGCAGAGATTACAGAAGACCTAAAAAATAAAATTAAGCAAAAGCATTCTACGACTTCTTCACTTAATCTATAAAATCAACTTTAAAATTACTATTTAAGATGCAATCCAGCTGAAAACTTCAATTTGAGAATGTCTGAAAACGTTTCTTTATCAAATATAATTGTGATTTTCATCTTTTAATGCAATTTTTTATTAAATAAACTATTCACATAAAATAAAGATTTAATGTTTTTTCTTAAAGGTTATAAAACTATAAATGCTTTAACTAAATGAGGTTTGTATAAAATAAACTAGAACTATAAAATAATCCATTCCGTTATGGAGAGTAAGTGGAGCTAGCAATAACTTCAGTTGATTTTAAGGAATAATTATTGTGACGGTAATAATTCCATTCTTTTAATTGCAGAATAATGAACATTTTTACAAATCAAAATAATAATTTTTTTAATAGCGATTTACATTTAACGAATTACATGTTTTCATATTAAGTTTTTCACGACTATGCTGATGATTCTCCAATTTTTGAAGGCGAAGTCGTTGACGATAATGGTGATGAAATTGTTGTCGTACTGGAATGAGTCTTTGACGAAGAGGGTTTGTTCTGTTCCAATGTATCAGCAGATGTTTCTGCAGCTGGTGAACTTTCTTCGTTTGCAGTGCCCACAGTTTCGATAGAGGAAGCAGCTGTTAGTGATTCTGTTGTGGTATTTTCGACGTTATTTGGTTGATTTGATTCTGCAACATCGGCAGCATTTTGTTGAGGTTGCTGCGGCTGAGTGGGTCGACGCGTATACATAATAAATCCAAGTAATAACGTCAGAGCGGCTATCATATACAGATCCCAATTTGCAGCAATATTCTCATCGAGATAGAAAATAAATTGGTAAGGAGACTAAATAAAAATATTTAAATTTCGTATTAAACAGTTTTAACATTAAAACTAAAAAAACTACTAAATTTTTTATCATTATAAGAATTATATTAGATTTTGGATTAAATCGATTAACATTAAATCCTCGGTCTTTGTATTCTAGTGGAGAGTGTGCTAGACTATCAACCCAGAGTTCCCTGGAGTTTCTCAGAGTTCCAAAATCCGGGTTCGGGCATATAACTTTTCACTATCTTTGTTCTTTCCTACATTTAAGAATTATGGAAACCCTAAAAATATACAACTAAATTGTGGAATTAAAGGACAGGAACAGCTAAGGGCTGAAAATGCTTGCCGAGGTTAAGGCCGAAATTTACCAATTAATTGTATTGATGAATAAAAGTAAACATTTTTTTGCACAAGTTTAATAATTTTTTAAGATCTTTAAATTTACATTAGGTAAGCTTGTGACTGAGGGCTTTTTCGCAAGTCATGTTGATTACCAGTGGAAGATGACGTCGCAGTTCGAAGGATTTCAGGGTATAAGCATAGTTCTCGTCAATACATTTTCAACATTCAGCCCTATCATGAATAATTTTTCACGCGGAATCGAAAAAGGAAGTTTTCATTTTTAAGATAAAGCTCAAGAACATTTTTAAAATTTTTAATGCAAATTTGTTGATAAACCGTTGGTGAACAAATTTGTATTTTGGTATATTAGAAGTTTTGAATATTGTATTAGTTTGATGACGTCACTTTTATAGGGCGTGGTTTTTAAAAATATTTCAAATTAAAAACTCCGAGTACATTTTAATTATCAAAATGCATAAGATCAAATTTAAACATTATTTGTTTGGAATTAATGAAGGTTTAACTAATGATGACGTCACTTTGTATGGGAACTAAGCACAGTTTTCAGATCTTTTTTAACCAAATTTCAAAATAATTTTTTTGAGCTTTGACATATATGTTTAAATAAGATGGTAACATTATAACTTTTTCCCTCATATAGATACGTATTACTGTAGAATGTACAGTAACAATGTACTGTAGGGCGGGTCAATTTGTATGGACGAATTTTTTGGAGGTCTGGCTCAGCGAAATTCGTAAAATACATGTAATTTCGAGACTTTTTCTCCACTACAGCATATACAAATTCTGAAAAAAAGCTGTGCGGACTTTCGTAAATAGATTTTGTTCTCAATTATAAAATATGAATGTATGAATGTATGTGTATGAATCTATTTACGAAAGTCCGCACAGCTTTTTTTCAGAATTTGTATATGCTGTAGTGGAGAAAAAGTCTTGAAATTACATGTATTTTACGAATTTCGCTGAGCCAGAATTTGACCCGCCCTACTGTACATATTCCCAATATGATGTAAAAATTTTTGTAGCTAGGAACATTCGAAATTTGAAACCTTTTCAAATTTAAAAAAAGAGGTAAAAATTAATTTGCAACTTTTATTAATTGAATGCGAAGAACTTAAGCGAACATGACATTATGAAGGGCTTTTTGCTTAAACTTAATAAGTCACATGATTTAAAAATTAACCTTTTAACGCTCTTTAAATAACTTTAAATGTACGATGGCGAGGTAAGACTGAATAACCTTTTTGGAACCACATTAAAACAGTTTAAGGGTACAGTCTTGTTAGTTGGGTGGAATAATTTTTGTTGGCATTTTTCGATAGCTATGACTGTGTAGAGCATCATCTCAGCATCATAACTCAGTAAATTTTTAACGAATTGTAATGTTTTTATTTAATACGCATAATTAAATTGTCCATGATATGAACCATATTTTCATCGATACATTGCATATTTCATCAACAAAAAAGTATCGAAAATTTTCAGCAAAAATTGCAAACAATTTGTCAAACACAGACATTTTGTTATTTTTTAATCAGTTTCATTAAAAGTTACAAGGTTTTAATTTAGGTTTTAATCAAGTAAGTTATGAAAGAAGGTAGCAACAACAACAACTCTGTATAAAGTCAATCACACAGCAGACTAGACAGACTGTTTTTAAAGGAGCTACCTCTTCGTCTTCAGTAGTCTTGAGTGATGACTAGGCTGTGATCAACTGACTGTTTAACGCTTTACTTGATCTGACAAATGTTCGAATAAGCACATTTCTTGGGAACTCACGAATTTCATTATATCAGTACTTTTGCAAATAACGACAAAGCAGTAGTTTTTATAAGATCAGAGCTTTTAAATTTTTCTTAGTTTGTGTATGTTCTTAGTTTGCGTATGTTCTATTAAAAATGATTCATTCCATAATCACACTCATACTAAACAGGAAATTTTTAGTGGGAAATATCACCAGCTCGGTTCATGTTTTACGCACTGGCCCATTTGCCCTGCTTCCTTTCTTGCTTCAGGATATTGATTAAATAATATAAAAAAAAAGTATACAATCTCTTCAAAGTACAATTTATGTAGCTGAAAAGTTTTGAGTACCTATATTTCTTACTATTTCGAAAAAGCATTCATGAAAATTGCATACTTTTCGGTCAATTTTTTGTACGTAAAAATAAGCAGAGACCGTAAATACCTGTCAAAGACCGTAAAAAAATCGTGGTTTTGCAGATATCGCATACATATGAGGCCTAAATTAATCACATTGAGATATCATTTCCGAAACCGTTATGATATTAAAAAAAGTCATAAACTACAACTTTAATTGTTAATTTTTAACAGAAAAAAAATTAAAATAAACCCTTAGAGAGTGATTTTTATTTTAGGGACAAAAAATAAAAATTATTGCGGACTTTTTTGTGTTGGAAATAAAAATCCTTTTTGTGTAATCTCTGAAATATCGTAGTCAAATAGATTTATTTTTTAAATTCGTGTTAGTTATGCTGTATTATTTCCTCCATATAATTGTTTTTTCCGAAAATCTCTAAAAAAATAATACACCGCCCACAAACTCATTCAACTTATGCTGGCTTTATATTACTGTAAGGTGTACTATTCCTATCGGAATGAAAAAGTCAATTGCCAAAAAAAGAACTAGTTTAAAAGTACTTTAAAAATAACTACTCTAAAATTAGTTTATATACATGCAGCATGCGTCGGTTCGGCTTAAATTTTTGTTGCTATTGTGCTTTGCCAATTCTATTTCGCTTATATTCTTTTGCTATTTTTTTCAGTGCTTCTTTCTTGTGTGGTGGCAAAAAATAAACATGTATAAAAAATAACAAAATTTTACATTCAAGAATTTAATTTTAAGCGAGCAAGTTCGGTGCGAAGTGCGAATATTCAATTAAATTAAAGTTGTGAGTTATAAAAATCTATAACGAACTGGGGTTACAGCAAAGAAATATTTTTTAAGAAACAGCAACGATCAGAAGAATATTGGCGTATTGAATTACGATATTGAATATGGGCATTTCCAGAAAAAAGTCTACCGTGACCAAAAAATTAAAACTTATTAAAACTTTATTATTGTATTAAATCATTTAAGAGAAACATTTCTACATAATTTCTAAGAATTTCTACATAAATTCATTTACCATGATGATCAAATCGTTTGCACTATTTCACAAATATAGTTTTTTTTTTCGTAAATGTTTCGTAAGTTTTTTTGCTTTAGTAAAAATGGAAGGCATTTTCTAGAGATAATGATAAAATGGTTGAGACAAGGAAAGGACAATATATTAAATTTTTTTAATTACATAATTACTTAACTACCTAATTACTTAAATACCCAATTTAACTGCAATGGAAATTTTAGTAACGTAACGCCAGATCAAAAATCCTAAAAAAAACCAAAAAAGATTTTTAAATTTGATCACTTGAAAAATAAACTAATGTTATTTTAAAACCTTCTAAAAAAATTTTATACAAAAAGTCTTGCCCAAATCAGAGAGTTTTGCAAATTTTGTAATCCAAGTCAGAAATCACTTCCGTTTTTTGTAACGTAATGCCAGCACATATTTTTGCTTATATCTTTTGATCCTTAGGGTAAATTACTGTCATTGTTTTTACTTAATATATTGCTACTTAATTACTACGGAAATATAAAAAACTTTTTATATATTAGACTTTTTATTTAATTTTTTTTTAATATTTATTTGTACAAATCGTCCGTAACGCCAGTTTGGAAATGCCCATATCTAAAATTAGGGCTGTTATCGTGATCACAGGCGGACAGACAGACAGAAGGACATGGTCAAATCGACTCAGGTGATGCTGATCAAGAATGTATATACCTGCCACACCTCCTTATCGGCGTTACAAAAGGAGTGACAAATTTAATATACTCTTACGCAGCATGCTTGTAAAAATAAAATTTTTAAAAATATCGAGCACCCCATTAAATATGCAGAAAAATTTAATCAGCTTAATTTCACAAATTGTATTTTTTCCGTAGATTGAAGTAGATGAGGGGGAACCCAAGGAAAAAACAAATTTCTGTTTTAAATGAATATACATTTGTCAATTACAACATCGATCCACGGTAAAAAGAGGCTTAAGGACTTCACAAACTTTTACCCAGCTTTAAAATGTAAACATTTATAAGAAAATAATTTTATTTATTTACAAGAATTTATAACTTTTTCTTTCTGTTTCCCTTCACTAGACGCCTTCTGTTCTATGAAAGTGACATTGTTTGAAAGGCTTTCCAGGATGACACTTTCACGCAGAGTGTCTTCAAAGAAAGCAGCTCTAAATTTGAAAATACATTTTTTGCATCTATTTTGAGGGAATCTTATGCACCCATAAAAATAGCAAGTTATACATTTAAACAAATCCACAATATGTATTTTTTAAGACTATTACTTTTAAAACAGTCAAGTAGTAAAAAATTAATCAATTTTAAATAATTTAGAAATAAGGTACTTAAAAAAGTTGACTTTAAACTGCTTTTAAAGTATTTAAAAATAAAGTACTTTTAAATTAGTTGGCTTTAAACTACCTTTAAAGTATTTGAAAACAAAGTACTTTTAAAATAGTTTACTTTAAACTTCTTTTTAAGTACTTGAAAATAAAGTGCTTTTAAATTAGTTGAAAACACATGCACTGTACGACAATTGACTTACTCTAATGACAACCCCATATTAATAAAGTCAGTCGGTGGCAAGAGAAAAAGTTAGCATAACTAGTTGTAGTTGAAAATAAGTAGTTTCAAACTTATTTTAAATTAGTTCATTTTCCTGCAGAGATTCTCTAAACTTGTCTAAAACGAAATTTTTGCCTTTTATCATATGATTAAAGCAATGTCGACCAAACACGAGCTAACAAACACAAAGAAGGCAGGTTTGCTTCCATTTTTATTTTCAGAAGTGATGTAAGCCAAAACTTGCTTCATTGTCAGACGTACACTGACTGAGCTTGTATCGCTAAACGATCGCGTTTGTGCGAAAAAACGAAGTGTCGCTTCCCTCGCGAGGGTACTACGTGGTCGACACTGGATTAAAATCTTTTAAGTTATGCTCAAAATACCTATGTTAAGCTTGCTACACTTTTGTATACATTCTGGCCAAGTAACTGAATCTTCAGAAGGTTATTTAATTTACCTCTTTTATAGTTTCTAACTGAGCAAGAATTTGTAATTTTAACAAGGCAATCGCAACAGGAACCTTTGCATCAGCATTAGTTTCTGCAGCCAAGTCGTAGAGTCGTTTTGCCAAGTGCCAATCCTTCTTCATACCAAGTCCTTGTTCATGCATGTAACCTAAATTGAACATAGCTTGTGCGTTGTACTGCTGTTCGGAGGCTTTTCTGAAATTTTATGTTTAAGCTAGAATTTCATCAGTAAAATTAATAATTAACTTTCAACCTGTACAGAGCAGCTGAAGTTTCAAAATCCACACTTGTTCCCCATCCGTAGTAGTAATAATCACCCAGTTTTACTTGTGCTGCAGAGTAGCCCTGAGCAGCAGATCGTTTCCAATAGTAAAATGCACGAATCAAGTCTTCATGCCGATCGTGGAATATAGTCACATCCCCGCGATCAAGCAAAAATGCAGAGTTACTTTGTCCTACTTCGTAACCCATTTCAGCAAGAAGAGCATATTGCATATAAGCTTCGTCAATACGATAGTTTTTGTAGTTTCTGTAAGCTTGCATAAGTTGTTGGCTCCAACGTCCTCTCTCAGCAACATTCTTAAAGAACTAAATTGAACAAAATTTATTTTATCTCTAAGTTTTTGTATGTGATTTTCAAAATTTATTTCTATACCTCAACAGCAGCTGGACACGAGCGTAGGGTACCTATGCCATTAGCATGCATTAAGCCCAAATTATAATAAGCCAGTACATGACCGGACTGAGAGGCTAAATTAAGGTATTTTAGAGCTAACTTATAATCCTTCTTCACACCATTGCCGGCTTTTTTAAAAATTCAACCAAAAATCGTTACATTTTCAAATTTAAAGAAAATAGGATAAATGTAAAATACTCACACAGGTACATATTGCCCAGTTGTAGTTGCCCGTCAACCCAGCCTTGATCAGCAGCTTGAGTGAAATAGTTAAGTGCTTTCAGTGCGTCTTTGGGTACGCCAAGCCCATTTAAATACATGAGACCTAAGCCGCTTTGACCAACAGGATCACCAAGTTCTGCTGCCTTTTTGAAATACTAAATAAAAAACAGTGAAAATCAGCAAAGAGTTATTGTAATGCAAAAATAAAAATTTTCCAATTTATGATGTAGTTGGTATTTATTCGTTACATTGGGTCATGTGAATAAAAATCAGCAAATGCTTTTACTGAATTTTTCTAGTAAAAAGTATGGATTTAGTGAATAAAAAAAGCTATATCTATATAGCTTTTTTTATATCTATATCTATATAGCTTTAAGCTTTTTAAGCTATATCTATATAGCTTTTTTTATTCACTAAATCCATACTTTTTACTAGAAAAATTCAGTAAAAGCATTTGCTGATTTTTTATTCACATGACCCATTATCTGAATGCTTGTGCGCGTTTGGGCAGCGCGGCTTCAGATTTTCATTGCCTTATTGAGTTTTTTTACAACTACAATAAAATATATTAGGGAAAATATTTCTTATAAGGTAAGTGCACCATGTAAGGCCCGCCACCTTTTAAAGCCCATTTTTATTTTAACGATTTTTTTAACTATAAAATATGCATGTATTTGCGCATGTTGCAACATGTTCTTTAGTTATTTCGTGAAAAACAAAATTTAAGACAATCTCAAAAGCGTGCAAACGTTTCTTTTATAGTGCACTAAGCGTAAAAAAAAATACTTTACTGTGAAATTTTGTGTTGCAATTAGGTGAATTGAGTGAAAATACTCGGGTAAATTGGTGAAAAAAAAATCAATTGCAATTGTTTTTTTTTTTTGCAATTTTCATTTTTATTGAAGTAAGCCTATGTACCGCCCATAGATTGGAATTCAATGTTGCCCACAACAAAGACCCAAAAACAGAAAGTAATAAGAAATAAAGCCAAAAAGTATAAGGTGGTCACTAAAACGCTGTGTTTGAGTAAAAAAGCGTTGAGTTATTTAATCCTTAATCTTTAGCGTTTAATTTTTTATCCTTAATTAAAAAAAGCTGTGAGTAGCATTGAATTTCCTTTGTTTAAAAAAAATAATATAATAATTTTGTTTGTATATACATTTTTGCTACTTCCTTTTTCAATAAAATTAACGAAAAAGTTTTTAAAAAAATTAATGCAGTTTTTTGTTCACTGTCAGGCAGGAAATACTTGGGCTTTTTAAGGTACACATGTTTCTTGAAAGGCTCAAAAAGGTTTTTTAAAAATCGTATTTTACGAGGTTTTCCGACTATTTTTTAGTGTCGAATTTTTTGTTTTTATGTAAAGAATTCATTAAATAACAGCAAAAACACTTATGTTTTTATCATCAATATTTTATAAGCTGTATGAAAAATGTGCTAAGTGGGCCTTACATGGTGCACTTACCTTAGTTGTAGTGTTGCGCAAGAGTGGCTTCAAATAAACTCGAATCCGTTTTATAATAGGAATAGGTTTATTCTCTGTAAAAAATGTTATAGTAGATTTACAAAGAAATTACAAAACTTAACAATAAGATGACTTCCTAAATGTTGCCTCGTACCAAGCTTATGCGCCAAAAAAATTAAAAATTGCTTAAATGAAAAATGGATAAAAACAAAATAAAAAATAGCCAAAAAAATAAAATGAAAAACTGCCCAAAAAAATGAAAAATCGCCCAAATGAAATATAAAAAATTAAATGAAAAATCACAAAAAAAAAAAAAAAAAAAATTTAAATGATCCAATTTAAAAATAATGTTTCAATGTTTTATTATTAACAAGAACAATTTAACAAAAATTAATATGAATTTTAATTTCCTAAATTAGGAAGCACTGCTTTATTGACACAATTTAGTTTAGGTCGCACTTAGGTCAATTCTCACACAGTCACACAGTCGCTAAATGTATCTGAAATTTTTCCAGAATTGGACAACGCAGGTCTTAATAAGTATAAAAAAAAATTTTAAATTTGAGTTTTCGTTAATCTTCAATTATGCCTAAAACATTGAAACGTTATTTTAAAATTTTTTCGCCAAATATTTCCACAAATTGAAAATTATTTCTAACTATATAAAAAGTTTCTATTTTTAAAATTTATTTGAAAACAAACAAGTTCTAACTTCAACATTCCCGCCCCGTGAATTGACCCCGTAATAGAGATTCACCATTACTAATAGTGTAGTTTCCAACCACAGAGCCTTCAAGCGTTTAGTTTTTGAATACTTCTCATAACTCTAATCTATCTTCTTGCTTTCTATCTTCTCCTATCTCTCTTCTGAACTGCTTCATTTTGAATTGTTAAATATATCATTTTATCATATCTTTTATATCAATAGCCATTCTCACATTATGTAATTATTTTGTTTGCATTTTTAATATTGCTTAAACTTGTTGCATATTATTTTTCTTATTCGCAATTAATTTAATTTTCTAGTTTTTAATCAAGTTTAACATAAGTAAACCCAATTGTGATTTAACTTTTTTTGCGGCACTCAAAAGACTTGTTCTTATATGCCAACATATTTGCACAATAAATGAAATGAAAATGAAAATGAAAACAAAACCGTTATTTGTGTTGACTTCCGCAGATTTTGCTATCCCATCTTTACCAAAATTAAATTTTACAATTCGGCCAAGCATCCACTGAGCTCGCACAACACTGTCATCACATACAAGAACTTGACATCCCACGCTGACTGGTAATGCAGGCAAACACCACTTTGTTCCTCGGGTCAGGTCTGGAAGATATTCTTTTATCCAACGACTCCATTCTTCATATTTTGTAGAATTCTCCACTGTTTACGTAGACACAACTGCCTCAGATCGCATGGTGCTGGTGTCTGCATAGAGTTCATACATTCTAATAGAAAATAATAAGGTGTGAGCGGCTCAGGTTCAACAGGCGATATGGGAAAATGAGTCTAGAAAGGTCTGGAATTAGCAAGATTTTCGGTTTCAAGTAACACACTAGAAAGAGTTTCTAAGCGAGGTGCGTGCTCTTTTAGTATAACGACTAGAACCTTTTATGGACTGAGCTAGACGCTCCCATGCTCCTCCAGCACTGGGATTACATGGTGTATTAAATTTTCAGTTTATGCCTTAAGATGAAAGACTTGCAGTGATTTTTTCGTGGTGTAAGAAATCCTGAACTCCTTGTAGTTCTTTTTTAGTTCCAACCAAGTTTCTACCATTTTGGCTTCTTACTTGTACACAGAACGTAAGCGTTGCTGGACAGATCAGTTGCGATCTCAAGATGCACCGATCTTACTGAGAGGCAACTAAATAGCGCTACCCAACGTTTTTCGTGGCGACGGCGAATCGTCACAGTAAACCCAAGTAACAATTTTAGCCATATATTCATTCTTACAGAGCTTATAGTGCTATCTTATATAGCAGCAAGCTTCAACTATAGCTTTAGTCGCGCTACTAAAGCTCTTGCAGAGAATATATAAGGCTACTTTCTTGAGTTTAAAAGCAGTATTTTTGCTTCATATGGAGAGAGGAAGTAGCTGTCAACTTTTAAAAGAGTTCCTGTCAAACCAAAATAAGAGCTCTTGCAAAGCTTATTTTTCTTATTCGTTTAAGTATGTATGTGTTAAAAATAAACTCAAAAAATATATAAAATTTGACAAGTGTCATGCAATTAGATTGACACTTAGATTAGGTGATTAGAATGACAAATAAATTAAAGAAATAATAAAGTGATTATTATATCAGACTCATGTTCGTGTATTCGTTGTATGCTGCGAATTTCGGTGCGCTTTTGAATATATCGGAAACGTGAATGTCGTACTTCGAAAAACTACAACGGCTTAACAAATAATTAAAATTAAGAAGTGTTAATTATTTAAAAATAGTTGGAAAATGTTTAACATTCTTTAAAATCAACTAAAAATGATTTAAGTACTTTATTCTTAAATATATGTATCATAGAAATCATCAATTTCGTTTAAAATATTATTGTAAACACTAATATTTAGCTTGCTTCAACTCCGAAGATTTTCTATTTTTTATAAGATCGCCATTTTTTTCAAAGAAGCTCTTTATCAGATTTTTTAATCACTTGTTATTCCCAAAAAATTTATTGCATTAATTTACAGTATTTTACATCTATTCGCTTTAAAAATGCAATACAAAAATACACATTAAAGCAAATATTATACTCAATCTACGAGTTTTAAAACATCTGTATAGTAATTTTTATTACTTTAAAAGATCCTTTACAGAGCAAGTAGTAAATTTAAGAGTTCTGCTCTTTTGCAGATTTGATAAAATCCTTTACAGAGCTGTATAAAGTATTAAAGCTCAAAATGGTAAAAAAATCATCAGACACTTCATTTGCGGCTGAGTTGGCTTCGCTTTCCGGACCTTGCAAAGCGTACCCTGACTTTCAATTTTACGTACCACGCTTCGGATTCCCGGAATCCAAACACGCTGCCGAACCTTGTTTATTACGGTTGCTATATTCATGTGGATAAGCTTTTTATGATACGTAGCCACAATCAAATCAGTCATATGAAGACTCTTGGGTAGAATAATTGGCCTTCGCGTGCAAACTGGTAGAAACGTAGCTTCTTCAATTCTACCATTCACTCGTATGACATTATCTTCATCCAAATATGGGTTGAGCATGACCAAACTACTAGACTTGGAAATAAAGGGTGAGCCAATAAGAGCTTGGTGAGCCAAAATAAAATACCTAAAAATCAATGTATTGATGCGAATCTTTATTTGGAATGATAGTTCGGTTCCTACAACTCAATGTTTAAAAATTATTTCGTTAAAATGTTGCCCACGACTTGCTCTTAAATGGTCCATTCTGTGGGTCCAATTTTTGACAACTCTTTCGAGCATATCGGCCTGTATTCCTTGAATAACTCGAGTTATGTTGGTTTCCAAAGCGTCAATACCCAAGTAACATTGTTGGAGCAACTAGGTGCGAGTGAGTCCTAAAAGTGTTCTATAGGTGTATAATATGCGGTTAAAGCTTTACCGTAGCTTTGTTTGCTGCTAGTTGCTTTTAATTTTAAAGAAAATGCTCTAAATATGATTTTTTTACCATTTTGAGCTTTAATACTTTATACAGCTCTGTAAAGGATTTTATCAAATCTGCAAAAGAGCAGAACTCTAAAATTTACTACTTGCTCTGTAAAGGATCTTTTAAAGTAATAAAAATTACTATACAGCAGTTTTAAAACTCGTAGATTGAGTATAATATTTGCTTTAATGTGTATTTTTGTATTGCATTTTTAAAGCGAATAGATATAAAATACTGTAAATTAATGCAATAAATTTTATGGGAATAACAAGTGACTAAAAAATCTGATAAAGAGCTTCTTTGAAAAAAATGGCGATCTTATAAAAAATAGAAAATCTTCGGAGTTGAAGCAAGCTAAATATTAGTGTTTACAATAATATTTAAAACGAAATTGATGATTTCTATGATACATATATTTAAGAATAAAGTACTTAAATCATTTTTAGTTGATCTTAAAGAATGTTAAAAATTTTCCAACTATTTTTAAATAATTAACACTTCTTAATTTTAATTATTTGTTAAGCCCGTTGTAGTTTTTCGAAGTACTACATTCACGTTTCCGATAAATTCAAAAGCGCACCGAAATTCGCAGCATATAACGAATACACGAACATGAGTCTGATATAATAATCACTTTATTATTTCTTTAATTTATTTGTCATTCTTATCATCACAAACACTTGTCAAATTTTATATATTTATTGAGTTTATTTTTAACACATACATACTTAAACGAATAATAAAAAAGAGCTTTGCAAGAGCTCTTATTTGGGTTTGACAGGGACTCTTTTAAAAGTTTACAGCTACTTCTACTCCTCATATGAAGTAAAAATAGTGCTTTTAAACTCAAGAAAGTAGCCTTATATATTCTCTGCAAGAGCTTTAGTAGCGCGACTAAAGCTATAGTTGAAGCTTGCTGCTATATAAGATAGCACTATAAGCTCTGCAAGAATGAATATATGGCTAATATTGTTACTTGAGTAGTTTCGAGTTTGTCGACATAAACAAGTGATTTAACATATCCCCAAAGAAAATAATCCAATGGCGTCAAATCACATGATCTTTCTTGGTGATCAATTAACAGGACCATTTCTTGAGATTATGTTTTCATCGAACGTTTCCCTCAATAAAGCGATTGTTTCTCCAGCTGTATGGCATGTTGCGCCATCCTGTTGAAACCAGAGGTCGGCTAAATTTAGAGTCGACTTTTATTTTGACTCTGATTATGGGCCAATGTTTCGATAAAATAATGGATCAATTTGAAGTTTTCGTAAGGCCTATAAGCCGAAATTAAAGATTACCAAGTACACCAAGATCAGCCGGCTTTTACCTCACAAACAAAATTACCACACAAATTCCTATTTTCCCATATTTGACTTTTAAAATTACCAAAATATAAAATTTAAAAATACCATAGCAATTAAAAAATACCATAAAAATACCAAATACCATACACCAATTAAATTACAATTCAATTATACACCAAATTTATAAACTTTGTTCACAATTGCACACATCGATCTTATTGGAATTCAATTATGCATTCGTAAGTTTGTATTATTGTGTATGGGTGTGAACTTACACTTAAAGTACAATCATGGTCTAACATAAAACAATAACATAAAATACATGTAAAAAAATTACTAAGAATGTAAAATATATGAGATATATTTATAATATATACAGTGTTGCGCAAAACAATAGCAACAAAATAAGTGCGCTGCAACAAAATCGTGTATCTTTTTTAATATTGGGGACACATAAAAATGATTATAGGAATCAAAGCATATATTCATGCATCATATATAAAAAAAAACCAAATTCAAATTTGGTTTTGTTTTTGTTAATTAAATTTCAAATTAATGTGGCTACATTCAATTTGTCTGAGAGCGTAGTAATTAAGTAGCACTATATTAAGTAAAAACAATGACAGTAATTTATCCTAAGGATCAAAAGATATAAGCAAAAATATGTGCTGGCATTACGTTACAAAAAACGGAAATTCAAATTTGGTTTTGTTTTTGTTAATTAAATTTCAAATTAATGTGGCTACATTCAATTTGTCTGAGAGCAAAACAAAAGCAACATAACTTGAAAAATGTAAAAGGAGAACAGAAGTTCCAAGAATTACCGGTTAAAGTTCTGGTATTGTAAAGCACGTGTTGTTTGTAAGTCATAAACATTTAAGTTAAGTTTTGTTTTTGCGCTAGTTGTGACATTGACTGTTCCATTTATAATGGCACGTTTTAAATACTGTGAAGCTCTTAAATTGCAAATTATTTCCGAATATAAAAACGGAAATTCACAAATACCTAACGTGAAACAGTTTGATATTAATCAGTCAATAGTTTGCAGATTAATAAAGAAATATACCATCACAAAAGACGTAACAACGGTACGTTAAAGAGGGCGGCCGCGGAAGACACCGCTGCGTGATGACAGGAACATTTGTGGCGTGTTCAAACGAAATGCATTTGCCACATCCAAAGAGGTTGTTCGGACACTTGATTTAGATATCCATTACAGCACTGTTTGATGACGAGCCGTTGAGAACGATTAAAGAAGTTACAGACCGGCAGAGAAACCTTTGCTTACAGCTAAGCATAAAAAACAAGGTGAGGTGTTACAATTTAAACAATTCTGTCTGAAATTGTGACAACAAGTTGTAATTTATTGTTTTTTAAACTCAGTCTTGCAAAAGAGCACCTAAATTGGACTGTTCAAAAATCGAAAATCGTTTTCTAGCGATGAATCAAAGTTCAACTTGATTAATTCAGATGGGATGTGCACGGTACGGTGCCGCCCAGGTACACGACTTGAAGCCCGAAACTGCAAAATAAATTTTAAGCACGGAGGCGGTGGCATTATGGTCTGCACTTGTTGTTCCTATAATGAAGTTGAACCATTACAAAAAATCGATGGATTTATGGATCGATTTATATATAATGACATTTTAGAAAGCAAGATGCAACCACATTCAGCCCGACAACGACCCGAAGCACACTTCAAAGCTCATCAAAGCTTACATTAGAGGCAATGGGATTCAAGTCCTTGATTGGCCGGCATAGTCATAATGACTTGAACTCCATTGAAAATCTTTTCGGGATTTTGAAGGTAAAAGTTTTTGGTCAACGGTTTTCCAATAAGAATGCACTGTATGAAGCCCTGAAACTTAATTGGGAACATATACCTAATACCAACATATCTAATTTAATAGAGTCGGTGTCGCTCAGATGTGCAGCGGTTATCAAGAATAATGAATCTTGCACCAAATATTAATTATGTTGCTTTTGTTTTGCTCTCAGACAAACTGAATGAAATCACATTAACTTTAAATTTAATAAAGAAAACAAAACCAAACTTGAATATGATTTATTTTTAATATGATGTATGAATATATGCTTTGGTTCCTATAATCATTTTTGTGTGTACCTAATATTTAAAAAGATACACGATTTTGTAGCAGCGTACTGATTTTGTTGTTTTTTTTTTGCGCAACACTGTATATATTATAATAATATATCTATATATTTTTTAAATTTTGTGGGAAAAAATCCCACATGAATTAAAAAATACCATGGGAATTCCCTTTTCCCACAGCAATTAAAAAATACCATAAATGGGATTTTGCCCACAAAGTTGGCAAATATCCCGAGAAACAATTTGTGTCCGTACCAAACCACTCAGACACAAAAATACCGAGTATCAGACTCAATTTTATTTTTAAAAGCTACGAGAAGTAACGAAAAACTGCGAAGTTTTTGCAAACAGGACCCGAGAACAAAATTCATATATTGTGTCAAAGTAGCTGATATGTATCGAAACTGGCCCGAGTCTTAACTATAATGTACCTAAAACATACCCAATAAGTACCTTGAAAGTTACCTGAAATTGTACCGTAGAAAGTTTGTATTATGTCAATAAATTCTTTAAAAACTAGCGACTATATGCGGGCACAATAAACTGACAAGTGCCCGAATCAGTCTTCGTTCGTTCATTGTGCCTGCCCAAGGTGTTCCATAACTAGCACTTGTTTCAGTGCAGAGGTCGGACATTTACCGACACGGGCACCGGACATATATCAGATACTTTATTGACACAAAATATGAAATTGTTTCTCGGGTATGGAGCAGACTAACAAACGAGTGGAAAGTGCGCAACTCTCTCTCCCTCTCTCTCCCTCTCTCTCTATCTCTCTCTGTGTAATTGTTTACACTAGGGTGAACCCTAAAAATATATTTTTTATTTTATACTCTTTGTATATGTGCTAACAGTATAATTCCGAACTTAATGTAAGACTTTCAAAAACTTTGACACTAGGTTGGACCCTAAAAATGTGTTTTTTGGCTTTATACACTTAGTAGATGGGCTGGTCGCTGATTTCGAATGTGATGTTAGAATTTTGAAAAATTTTACACTAGGGTGTACACTCAAAATGTGTTTTTGTTTTAAACTCTTTGCAGATGAGCTGGTCTCTGAAGTTTTTAACCGACTTCAAAAAGGAGGAGGTTCTCAAGTTGGTTGGTTTCTATTTTTTTTTTAATGTATGTACATCTATAACTCCAAAAGTACTTGCCCGGTTGCCACAATTTTTTGCCACAGGGGCGTGGCAATATAAGAAACACTTTGTATATCGACTAACATTAACAATAAAGTACTGAAATTTAGTAAAGAGGTTTAGTAACGCGAATAATATTGACACTAGGGTACTGAAATTAGGTACAGATGTAGGCATAATTATGAAAATTTACTGTGAAGAAAGTGAGCGCTGTTGGACAAAAGGGCGTGGCATTATAAGAAAAATACTGTATCTCAGTTAATATTGACACTAGGGTTCTGGAACTTGGTACAAGGGTTGGAACAATTATTACAAATTACGGCAAAAAAGTGGGCGTTGTTCGACAAAGGCAAGGCAATATTAGAAAAACGCCATAACTCGAATAATTTTGACACTAGGATACTGAAATTAGGTACAGGGGTAGGCATAATTATGAAAATGTACAGTCAAGAAAGTGGGAGTTACTGGACAAAAGGGCGTGGCAGTACAAGAAAAATACTGTTTTCAGTTAATGTTGACACTAGGGTACGAAAATTCGTTACAAAAATGGGAAATTTGTTATCATAATCTCTAAAAAGGAAGAAATAAAAACTTTTTAACAAAAAAAAAAAAAACCAACTTCAAAACCACTACAAAGTAAAAAATAATTTTAAATTACTTTTCACATTGATTCTTGGTCAAATTTGTTAATTTATTTATAAATATTATTAAAATGGAAATCTTATTACTATAACTTTTTTCTATTTTGTATTATTATCATAAATATATTAATTTTTCCATGAATATAAAACCTTTAAAGTCGGCGCTTATATAATCAGACTTTAATAAAATAAACGCTCCGGCTTTAAAGGTTTTATATTCATGGAGAGATTAATATATTTATGATAATAATACAAAATAGAAAAATTTATTGTAATAGATTTCCATTTTAATAATATTTATAAATAAATTAACAAATTTGACCATGAATTAATGTGAAAAGTAATTTAAAAATATTTTTTACTTTGTAGTGGTTTTGAAGTTGGTTTTTTTTTTTTGTTAAAAAGTTTTTTGACACTAGGATGGAATCTTAAGCATTTTTTTTTATACTCTTAAGTAAGTCCAGTTTTCAATTCAACTTCGCAATCAATTCAAGCTCCATACGAGAAACATGACGAATGCTCAGTGCTCAATGCATTGCTGCGTCATGAAACGAACATCGCTGGCAACGGTAACTGCCTATTTTCATCTCTCATAAAAAATTTACATCTTAATTTTTAATAAATAAATCTTTTTTTCCTAAAATGTTAAATTAAAATTTTTGATTTGCTACACAACATTAATGTGTTGTTTTCTCAAATCATCGGTTTACTACCTTAACGAACACAACGTTAGAGTTTACTTTCGTTCACTGTTTAAAACAGATCAATTTACCACGTAAGTTGTAGATGGTGGTGGTAGGAAAGTTTGTAGAGAGGAACGGATAAAAGGTCTAGGCATAACACTTTCTTCAGATTTGATATCACATGTTTCTACAGCTTCTGCCGCATTAAGAACATGCTACACAATAGTTTCACTTGATTACTCACTTCTTCCATTATGTGGTATCACAACGGACCAATAATTTGGTCTAAGTGGGCTGGTCTAAAGACTTGCAGCCACCTTAACCTAACTTTGGTTTTTGATAACACATTAATATGCCTAGACCATGATATTAGCAACTTATATCGTCCATATAGTGCACACATGTTGAATCTCTATATATTTTTTACTTTGTACGAGCCAATGTACAAGCAAAATTAAAATCTTACGTAGACATCTTTTTATTCTTCAACAAAATTATTTTTAAACCACATTTTAAAACGTATTCAAATTTCACACAGTTAACACGAACATTGAAATCTTATTTTGTTTTTCTATTTTCAAATACAGAGAAACGAGTGCGCACATGAGAGGCGATATATAAATTTACTAGTTTTAAAGCGCTGCAGATGGGTTTGGACTCTCGGACTTTCCCTCGATATATATTTTATCTTATAATTTAATAGTTAATTTTTGTTTATTCTAACAGCTGAATTACACAATACAGAACGCACCTTAAATGCCGTTTCCTTGTCCGCTTTAATGAACTCACTGCCCTCTAAGTATAGCTTGCCTAAGAATGCAAAACCAATAGCATTGCCAGCATTTGCAGCCTGCGTAAAGTACTCCAAAGCTTTTTGGTGATCCTGTTGTATTGCTTTACCACCCTGGTAGTAAAGTTGACCCAAGCCCACTTGTGATTGCACATCGCCTTTGTCAGCCAGCAACTGATAATAATCAACAATTTCAGTCTCTTGGCTACCGGGGTTCTCGGATTCATCCAGTAAACGTACGCGATGAACTATGGGTCCATTTGAGAAGGTCACTTTGGCAGCTACTTTTTTCGCAACGCGTTGATAATAGGTTAAAGACTTTTCACAGCTAATAGGAACATTTATCCCAAACGAATAACGATAACCGAGTGCCATTTGAGCAAATGTGTTATCACCCAGTGCAGCTAACGTGTAGTAAATGAGCGCCATGGGCTGACTTACATTTTTGCCTCCAACTCCAACGGAATACAGAAAAGCGAGCCCCTATAAATTTAAATATCTATTTCTGTCCAGTAATGAAAGTATCCAGCTTACCATATTTGCTTCAGGTACGCCCTCTTTAGCTAACTCCTCGAATTCAGATGCCGCATACTCAAAGTCCATATTAACCCCGCTTCCGAAAAGGTACGACCAGGCAAGTTGGCTACGCGCCATTAAATGTAGCATTTGAGGAGATTTTTGAGCGAGTGTCGTATCATCAGCCTTATCTTCCTTTGATGTTGTTTTTAATTTGGTTTCTTCCTCAGCTAAAAGAGTAGACATAAAATGTAAATAAGTTATATTTTCAATGATTAACACTAGCCTTCACTTTGAGCGTCGGTAGTTGCCTCTACGGTTGACTTTTTGAGACGACTTGTTTCAATCAATTCAATCTGCTCCATTAAATTTTCTTTAAGTAATTTTTTATTCCAGAGTCGATCCAACAGCTTTTTCGCATGTGTTGGCAATGCCAGGAGATGTTGTTCTTCTTGCTCATATAGATATTTCGAAGACTTTCGCTCATTACTCATTGATTCCGATCCTTTAATGGAGTCAACTTTGACGTTGTCTTTTTCGTCATCACTCGTGGCGACATGTAGATTTTTAGCGGCTTCATCATTTTCATCAGATTCTTTTGAGTTTGTTTTAAGTGGTCCTTGAAGTTCTGCTTTCAAAGAATTCAGATGCATCGAAAGTATCAATGCAACAATTGCAATTAATCTCAATTTCATTTTAATTTTTTGTAATTCTAAAAGAATAAATTAAAAAACTTTATATTAAAAACTCAACAGAAGATAAAAGAAATGTTTTATGCTATTTTTAGATATACTTCATTTGTTATTTGCTCGTGCGTTTTTATTATCACTTAACTTACTTTTTTTGCTAAAAATTTAACATAAAACTACAAAAACATTAGTTTTCACACGTAAGAAAATTTTTTATTTTGCAGAAGAAATGTCATTTTATCAGCTGTTTTCATTGAAACTTCAGGGATGTTCAACAAAATTATACATGGTGAGTAACATCTAATTGGGCTCATTCTGCCAGATTTGTTATTCTGTTATGAATTTTCTTTTATGAATCATAAAAGATGCCGACCATAAAAGATCTTTTAAAATTGGTATTCTGCTATTCGATCTTTTATGTCACTCTTTAATCAATCTTCGAAAACAAAAATCGATTACATTTCTGTTAATTTCTGATATGCAACAACTGATTGCTGTCCATAAATTGAAAAATAAAACTTATCAAACCAAAATGCAGAGCGAAAAAAGTATGTTCATAATTTAGTTATATTGCTTTGAATAAATTTTTAATTTTTATAGGACAAAAAGAGAAAAAAACCACCGTGGAGCAGAGGGAACTATATACTGCTCGTTTTTGGAATTGACCAAGTGCGAGTTGATTAAATTGGTTATGCGACCAATCGACCTCGATGTGCTGGGCTGAGACAGTCCAAAAATGTTGTTGCCTCCTACTGAAGCCTGGTAGGGTCCATATCCATAAAAATGTAGCATTGTTACTAACTATAACAAAGTAATTTAAAAAAATGCATTTTAATTAACTCACCAAATTCAGACCTGAATTTCAAAAGGAATGTTTGTGGCTACTGAAAACTGTTCCAACTTGCTCATGAGCAGTCGAGCGTTCACCTTGTCCAATCGAAATAGCTGTAAGAAGAGCACGTCAGGAAGCTCGAATGGTTTACTTTTAAGGCGAAACTCTAGAAGAGTTGCTCGATGGTTTCTTTTAAAAAAACATTAAATCGAACAAAAACATATGCAAATGTTATACTAAGCAATTAGGCTGCTTACATTTGTCGCCTTTTAACAGCATTTCTTATTGAAATTCTCAAATAAACATCCATTTTTAGACCAAAATGTTCACTTTCTAAAAATTTGTTATGATAAAAGACAGTAAAATGTATCTGTTATTCTGTTGCCTTTATAACAGATTTCATAGCAGATTTTTTTCATGCAGAATACCTAATAAAAGATTTTGTGAAAGATTTTGGACAGTTCGAAAAATCTGCTATGATTTAAAACAGATTTCATAAAAGATTGTCGTGCAGAATACGAATATTGGTCTCGTAATAGATTTTTTGACAGCTCAAAAAATTTTATGGGAAATCATAACAGAATAACAGAACTTTTCATAAAAGATTCCGCAGAATAGGCCCAAATAGCGCATTCTTTTCTTGAACAAATTCTGCATTTTTTCTGTTGTTTCTTCAAAAATGTTGACCTCAAAATAAATCGTGTTCTTTTCTCGAAAATAATGACAGCGAAAGTATAACATATGCAGAATTTTCTGACCTGTGAAATATGACGGAATTGCATTATTTGCCCTATTCTGTAACTGTGACTTTTAAAGTGTACATGGGCTGTCGCAAAAACTTACAAGTTTTTAGTCGGTGAGTTAAGTCAGAAAAAGTGTACAATTTAAAACTCACATTTAGAGAATAGGGCCCCAGGGGCCCTGCTCTCTAGTGGTGATACCAAAATAAAAACAAATTTTATATAGTATATAATAATATATAATAATTTTATATAATAAAATAATAACAAAATTTTATTTTGATGTCAGGCAGCTGCTAAATATTTGTAAGGGGTTTTAGTCAAAGGCTGAGGTATGCTCAGCGGCTCCAGGGTCAAACTCAAGACCCTCAAACTTTTGTCCAAAATAAATAAGAAGACTTGTTGATTTTTAATGCTCTGATATTTTCTGCTTAGTTGTTAAAGTTTAAATTTTAGCAGTGTATACAAAATTCAAGTAGGTATGTTAATTTTTCTCTTAGTGCATAATCTTATGAGTAAGTCTTTCTTATTACAATACACAATATTACAGTCGTGAGTGAATCTGCCGATGCTGGTTCGATTATGTTCGGTGAACGGTGGAGTTCGGTCACTAGAAGAAGTTCGGTGATATTCGGTGTTCGGTGAAGTTCGGTGATATTCGGTGACTTGGAGAGATTCGGTGTGACAACGATTTTGGCAAGACCCGACTACGCTGCGTTATATAATATTTTATATTGTTATATAAAATTTTATAGTATAATATATATATATATATCTTTACATTTATTTGTGTATGGCGTGATGTGCCTTGGTATTCATTTCTAACGATAAGGTAATAATAATAATAAAAATAATAATAATAATAATAATAATAATAATAATAATAATAATAATAATAATAATAATAATAATAATAATAATAATAATAATAATAATAATAATAATAATAATAATAATAATAATAATAATAATAATAATAATAATAATAATAAAAATAATAATAATAATAATAATAATAATAATAATAATAATAATAATAATAATAATAATAATAATAATAATAATAATAATAATAATAATAATAATAATAATAATAATAATAATAATAATAATAATAATAATAATAATAATAATAATAATAATAATAATAATAATAATAATAATAATAATAATAATAATAATAATAATAATAATAATAATAATAATAATAATAATAATAATAATAATGATAATAATAATGTTAATAATAATAATAATAATAATAATAATAATAATAATAATAATAATAATAATGATAATAATAATGTTAATAATAATAATAATAATAATGATAATAATAATGTTAATAATAATAATAATAATAATAATAATAATAATAATAATAATAATAATAATAATAATAATAATAATAATAATAATAATAATAATAATAATAATAATAATAATAATAGTTATAATAATAATAATAATAATAATAATAATAATAATAATGATAATAATAATAATAATAATAATAATAATAATAATAATAATAATAATAATAATAATAATAATAATAATAATAATAATAATAATAATAATAATAATAATAATAATAATAATAATAATAATAATAATAATAATAATAATAATAATAATAATAATAATAATAATAATAATAATAATAATAATAATAATAATAATAATAATAATAATAATAATAATAATAATAATAATAATAATAATAATAATAATAATAATAATAATAATAATAATAATAATAATAATAATAATAATAATAATAATAATAATAATAATAATAATAATAATAATAATAATAATAATAATAATAATAATAATAATAATAATAATAATAATAATAATAATAATAATAATAATAATAATAATAATAATAATAATAATAATAATAATAATAATAATAATAATAATAATAATAATAATAATAATAATAATAATAATAATAATAATAATAATAATAATAATATAATAATAATAATAATAATAATAATAATAATAATAATAATAATAATAATAATAATAATAATAATAATAATAATAATAATAATAATAATAATAATAATAATAATAATAATAATAATAATAATAATAATAATAATAATAATAATAATAATAATAATAATAATAATAATAATAATAATAATAATAATAATAATAATAATAATAATAATAATAATAATAATAATAATAATAATAATAATAATAATAATAATAATAATAATAATAATAATAATAATAATAATAATAATAATAATAATAATAATAATAATAATAATAATAATAATAATAATAATAATAATAATAATAATAATAATAATAATAATAATAATAATAATAATAATAATAATAATAATAATAATAATAATAATAATAATAATAATAATAATAATAATAATAATAATAATAATAATAATAATAATAATAATAATAATAATAATAATAATAATAATAATAATAATAATAATAATAATAATAATAATAATAATAATAATAATAATAATAATAATAATAATAATAATAATAATAATAATAATAATAATAATAATAATAATAATAATAATAATAATAATAATAATAATAATAATAATAATAATAATAATAATAATAATAATAATAATAATAATAATAATAATAATAATAATAATAATAATAATAATAATAATAATAATAATAATAATAATAATAATAATAATAATAATAATAATAATAATAATAATAATAATAATAATAATAATAATAATAATAATAATAATAATAATAATAATAATAATAATAATAATAATAATAATAATAATAATAATAATAATAATAATAATAATAATAATAATAATAATAATAATAATAATAATAATAATAATAATAATAATAATAATAATAATAATAATAATAATAATAATAATAATAATAATAATAATAATAATAATAATAATAATAATAATAATAATAATAATAATAATAATAATAATAATAATAATAATAATAATAATAATAATAATAATAATAATAATAATAATAATAATAATAATAATAATAATAATAATAATAATAATAATAATAATAATAATAATAATAATAATAATAATAATAATAATAATAATAATAATAATAATAATAATAATAATAATAATAATAATAATAATAATAATAATAATAATAATAATAATAATAATAATAATAATAATAATAATAATAATAATAATAATAATAATAATAATAATAATAATAATAATAATAATAATAATAATAATAATAATAATAATAATAATAATAATAATAATAATAATAATAATAATAATAATAATAATAATAATAATAATAATAATAATAATAATAATAATAATAATAATAATAATAATAATAATAATAATAATAATAATAATAATAATAATAATAATAATAATAATAATAATAATAATAATAATAATAATAATAATAATAATAATAATAATAATAATAATAATAATAATAATAATAATAATAATAATAATAATAATAATAATAATAATAATAATAATAATAATAATAATAATAATAATAATAATAATAATAATAATAATAATAATAATAATAATAATAATAATAATAATAATAATAATAATAATAATAATAATAATATAATAATAATAATAATAATAATAATAATAATAATAATAATATAATAATAATAATAATAATAATAATAATAATAATAATAATAATAATAATAATAATAATAATAATAATAATAATAATAATAATAATAATAATAATAATATAATAATAATAATAATAATAATAATAATAATAATAATAATAATAATAATAATAATAATAATAATAATAATAATAATAATAATAATAATAATAATAATAATAATAATAATAATAATAATAATAATAATAATAATAATAATAATAATAATAATAATAATAATAATAATAATAATAATAATAATAATAATAATAATAATAATAATAATAATAATAATAATAATAATAATAATAATAATAATAATAATAATAATAATAATAATAATAATAATAATAATAATAATAATAATAATAATAATAATAATAATAATAATA
>OY986435.1:206764379-206966879 GCA_963920525.1 Dichetophora obliterata
TTATTCCTTTTTCGCGAAAAGTTCATAGTTTGGCATTTATCTGGATTTAGAAACATATTATTTTTAGAACACCAAATTTCAAAGGATTTCAAATCAGACTGGAGCAGATCTGAATTGTCTTTAGCATCTATTGTTCTGTATATTTTCATGTCATCTGCATGGATAAGTAGATGAGAGTATTTGATGATGTGGGTTACATCATTAATGGCTAAAATAAACAGAAGTGGACCAAGGTGGCTACCTTGAGGAACACCTGATTCAGCAATAAATTCAGCTGACAATACGCCTCGAAATCGTATTTGATAAGATCGCTCTGTCAGATACGATGGAATCCAGCTTACAAAAAAATGTGGAAAACCCATTAATTTTAGTTTAAATAGAATTAAGTTGTGTGGCAGTTTATCAAATGCTTTACTAAAATCAGTGTAAATACAATCGACCTGGTTACCTGAATAAAATGAATTTAAGCAAAACGTTGTAAAATCGAGGAGATTAGACACAGTGGATCTGCCAGTAACAAATCCATGCTGACGAGTTGTCATGACCTTCCCGCAGTGAATTTTAACACGATCATACACGAGCCGCTCAAAAAGTTTTGGAATCGACGAGAGTTTCGCGATAGGCCTGTAGTTGTATATATCGTTCTTACAACCTTTTTTATAAATAGGACTTATAAAAGATTTTTTCCCAAAAAGTGGAAAAATACTTTCGCTAATTGATTTATTGAATAACATGAACAATGGTTGACTTAGAACGGAACCGCATCGTGTTAGCACTGTGGCAGGAATTCCGTCAGGTCCAGCATTAAAAAACTTATCATTCAATCCAATATACTTTAAAATATCCTCTGAAGTAAAGGATATAGAATTCAACGAAACCTCATATGTTCAAAGTACTCTTCATCAGGATAAAAAGAGTCTGAACAAAATGACTCTTTAAATAGATTGGCAAATAGACCACAAATGACGACGGGATCGTCAGTAAATCCGTCAGAGGTTTTGAATGATGAAGGAAATCCATCAGATTTTTTTTGGTGTTTATGAAACCCCAGAATTTCTTTGGATCAGACAATATTCTCAGCTTAACACTGTCTAAATAATTTTGATATAAGGTAGCTGAGCAATTTTTAAAATCCAGAAACAAACGCTTGTAGATTTCTAGGTCATTCAAGTCTAAGCTACAGACATATTTTTTTCATGCCCTATTCCTGCTGTTGCGAAGAATCTTTAACTCCTTTGTGTACCAGGGGTAAGCACAATTTTTCGTAAATTTGAGGCTATACGGCACGGACAAAGAAAACATAGCAAAGATTTCCATATAAAAAAAATTAATTGAATCATCAAGAATCATTCTGTATATTTTCATGTCATCTGCATTGATAAGTAGATGAGAGTGTTTGATGATGTGGGTTACATCATTACTGGCTAAAATAAACAGAAGTGGACCAAGGTGGCTACCTTGAGGAACAACTGAGTCATTGAGTCAGCTTTTTAAAATTGAATTCATAAACTTTATCTATTGAGTTAGATTTTACTATATTATCCCTGTCTGACTTGTACCATATGCTCAACGGTGGATGGTATTCATCAACAGTAGTCAAAGCATGAAGGGCCCTCTCAACCATCACATTGCTACTGTCTATAGTTAAGACCAAGGCAAGAAGTCTTTCACGACTATTATAAATACAACTCACCTGTTGTAAGTCAGAATATATATAATCAACAAATATATGCGCTTGGCGTGTCTTCGAATTAGATGCACAAAAATATGTATCATCGTCAGAAGATTCCCATTTCAAGTCAGGCAGATTAAAATCACCTAACAATAAAATGTCGTCATTAACGTCAATTATGCTTGTAACGTATTCTATGCAATCCGCAAGGCTTGCATAAACTTCTACACTGCTCTTAGGAGGAACGTATGCATTAATAAGATATACATTAGAATTGCAATGTACAACCTTAACGCATATAAGTTCGCTGTTAGCAGAGCAGGGAATAACAATAATGGAACTAACGAAGAAGTTCCTTACAGCTTATAAGACACCTCCACCGAATGCAGAAGTATTGTCAGCGTGCCTATCTCTTCTATAAACTTCAAAACTGTTATCAAACAATTCTAAGTCAGTAATGCTTCCGTTTAACCAAGTTTCAGTCAGTGCGATAATATCCTCAGAGAAATTCTGAGACATTAAAAATATTTCTCGCGTCTTAGAGCGTAATCCCCTTGCATTTTAATAGTAAAGGGATAGCCTATTCAGTTTTTTTGGGATTGACGATATGAAAAATACACAAATTTCAGTTTTAACCATTGCAAATTTCGTAAAACGTCTTTGGATTTTTCTAATTCTACCTAAAACGCATATAAGTATAAAAGGGGTACAATATTATATAGAAATATTTCAAGATAGACACAACAAAGAAAAAAACAGATGCGTCGCTGGACACATGAGAGAAGCGAAGCTTTTTCACCGTTTCACCGCATGATAATTTATTTTTTTTTAAAAGAAAATTTTAAAATTAGAAAATTTTAAATACCATAATGTTAAATAAAAAAATAATATTTGCACCAGTAAATTTTATTAACTTTCATTATTATTTTACATTAATTTTGTATTATTTTTGTAAATGTTTCTGAAATTATTGGTTTTTAATATCTAAAATATCAAACGTATATTATATAAATGTAATGTCATCGATATTTCTAGCAAATATTACATCAATAGTTGTTCTAATCATGATGTGCAAATATTTGGATCGCTTATCATTTGCAAATTATATTTATCAAAACGGCATTGTTTAAGGCCTTGAATTTTTATGAAATTTATTTTTTTTGATATTGCAAAAGTATAGTCTTTCGGACGATATTTTCACTACTACGGCCGTTTTAGTAGGTGTCGAGCCACAGTTTTTCGTCTGCATTCATTCTCTTTATACTCGTTTATCTCGAAACTACTTTTTTCGGCATGGTGTTGTAGAAAAAACAAAAACTATTCCGCCGAATCATCTGAAATTTAAATATGCTATTCATAACATCAGTGGCTATTGCTGGAACTAGAATCAAAGTTTTATTTCAAAAACATCGTATATTTTACACTTAACAACCGGAAGATAACCAGCTGTTTTAAGAGCTTAATTTTCAAAAGCGCGTCGTTCTGTCAATTTTCAAAATTTTTTTCTAGTGCAAGCCATAGCTGCACTCATAGTGATTATTAATATTCTTGGTTTTTATTTTTCCTATAAATCGAAAAAACAAAATCTACATGTCCCTTTTCCTTGAAAGCTTCTCATTGAGCGCCATTTTAAACAAGATCAACAATTTTTTAAATTAAAATAAATAATTTTTTTATGATGAATGAGTGTTACAATATACCTTAAAAGTTTAAATATCGTTGTTTCATATTGTAACTTTTTAAAAAAATCCTAAAAATACCCTTAATTTTTTAGCGCCTGACCACCAGCCTTCCCTTATGTACCTATGAACATTCAAGTCTGAATTCGCAATTAAAATCTGCACTTAAACCAATTGGCATATTGTGATAATTTTCAACCAGTTCAATGGAACCTTGCTACTTTTGACGTTTTAATAGCTTATAGGGGGTTTCGGACAATCCTACATGTAGGTCGGATGGACATGTAGGATGTGGAAATCAAAAACTTTTGATTTTTTGTGGCGGTAATCCTACATGTAGTATGTGCGAACGCACGCTCATCCGACTTCATACATTTTCTCATTCTAAAAAAAAAAACTTCGTGGAGTGAAGAAAAACGTAAACAGAGTGCAAAGTATAATATATAAAAATGACATCTGGTTCGCATACTGATTCTGAAAGGAGTTCATTAAATTTTATAGAAGTAAACTTCATAGATTATAAAACAGCAAGCAATTGTTTTGCCATTGCACGATGCTATCTTCTTGAACGCTAAAAAGTAATAAAGTCTATCTCACATTCTTTCCGTTATAGTGCCGTCCTACTTTTTGATTACATACGGCCATTAGGGCGTATCGACAAATTTAGATCTCTAAGAGGTCTCAAAATTTGAATAGGATGGTCAAGTTCTACCAAATAAAATTTTAGGAAAAAATAAGGATGTCTTCCTATTCCGCAAGGACAGAGTTGTTTTTAAGAAATACAGTAAAAAATGACGATCTCAAAATGCTTTGATTTTTGTAAGAAAAACTACAAATGTCTTAAACGATACCACTCTCGATTTTTAACAACAAGGTCCTGTGTGAAGGATATTCTAAGCTAAAGGTACACTCGAGGTAGCACATAACTTTTGATTGCTATCTGATTGTCTAAATTTTGGTGATTTTGATTATAGTGTTGACGTTTTTCTTAGATTTGGCGAATTATTAACTTGCATACGCATTTTCTTGTTTTTGAGAAATGTATACTTGAATGCAATTTTTTTACTTTTTTAAAAAAATTAATGTAAGATTTTATATCTCGGGCACCAGAAGTGGTACCGATTTCCTTAATTAGATTCTTCAAATATTTGTGAACATCACCCTGTTCAAGAGTATTAATTTTTAACACCAGGTTAAGACTACGATTTTTTTTCCTATTTCGAATTTTTTAAAAAAATTGCTTTCCTTATGAATTTTATTAGTTCGTTAAAACACCTCAACTCAGCATTCACAAAAATGTTATACTAAAATTTTGAGTTCCTGAGTTTGCCATTCGATGGGCCTCAAATGATTTAACTACTGCTTTTTAGAGTGTTTTAATGAAATTATAACCGTAAAGGAGATATGAACAAAATTGTTACATTTAATGCTTGAGGTAACTTTTTGTAAATATCAAAATAAGAATAAGAAAAATAATGGCATTTTCCTGCTGTTTTAAAAAAGATATTTTTAGACAGGGTTTCGTTAAAAAATATTTGCAGAACCCGAATTGAGAAAATTTTCTTCGGTACCACTTCTGGTGCTGGAGATATAAAACCTTTTATTCATTTCTTTGAAAAAGTAAAAAATTTGCATTCAAGTATATATTTCTGCAAAACAAAAAAATTCATATGCGAAAAATATGAAAATTATTAGTTCTCCAAATTAAAGAGAAACGTTAACTCTGTAATCAATATAATCAATAACTAGAAAATCAGAAAACAATTAAAAGTTGTGTGCTATCACGAGTGTACTTTTAGATTCGAATATCCTTCACACAGGACACTTATTTAATTTTGCTTTAAAACATATGTAGTTTTTCTTACAAAAATTAAAAGCATTTTGAGATCATGATTTTTAACTGTTTTTCTCAAAAAACAACTGTGTCCTTGCGGGAGAGGAAGAGATCCGTATTGTTTTCAAAAAAATTTTTTTGGTAGATCTTGACCACCCTATGCAACTTTTGAGACCTTTTGGAATGTGAAATTTGAAAAAAATGATAATTCGATACGCCCAAATGTCCATCCTACATGTAGCATAATGCACAATGCTTTTGATCGATTATTGTGATCTGCTGCATCATTGCTTCACGCATTCAAAATAGAATATGTAGGATAGCTAATGCACAATCCTTTTAATAAATTCCTGTCTTCTACTGCAACATAGCTTCAGTTAATACTTAATAATGAATGAATCACATCACAACTCAAAGGATTTTGGAGTAGTGGTTAGTGTGTAGAACTCTCGATCGAAACGCTGCGAGTTCGAATCTCACGCTTACAAAGAAATATTTTTAATTTGATATTCTCTTGTTGTATAGACGCAAGTAAAAAAATAATAACAATTCTAAGAAAAAGGTGGTGTATGGAAAAAAGTGCCGTTTTTGAGATTTAACTCAGCAAATCACAAAACAAGGCGTAAAAAGTTTCGCTTCAAAATATCATACCGTCACCTGCATGCCAAAACTGTGAATGTGGTTTTTTTATAATTTTTTGGAAAACGACGTTTGAAGAATTCTTCTGAAAATTAGGTCATCTAATTTTTTATATATTTTCATTTACAGAATGGTAAGTATATGTTTAAAAATTGTTTTGTCTGGTCTATCTCACTTCTAAAGGATTTTAAAACACATTCATTGTTTTGGTATGCAGAAAAACTCCAATTTATAAATCTTTCATGCATCAAGGTATCGAGTAGTGTATGAATGTGTGGGATCTATTATTTATTGATACTTTAGTTAGCAGATATGTGATCCCTCGATTTAGATTTAAATTTGGTTGGGTTATCTCACTCCTAAAGGGTTTTAAAACTTCGAAATCATAAGGCACCATTCCTAGATAATTACAAATATTTAAAACAACAACAATTAAATTGCATTAAAGTTTATTGCATAAAAATCAGACTTTGGTCGTTATTTTTTCGATCAGAAATGAAAATTAATCATTAATCGATATTTTTTCAATCAAAAATAAAAATTAAACACATTTTAAGGAGCTACTTTGAACAGTAAGAACAGACGTAATGTTGTCTATTTCTATCATTCCTCAATCGCTCGATGTGCTGATATTATAGAATTGTACAAACAGGGTTCTTTAAAACCAAAACACTGTGAAGCATTTTAATAGTGAAACTCTGGCGTATTGCGACATTCATTGATTGAGGATCGTTCAATATTAAATCATTGTTGAAAAAATATCGATCAACGGTTGATTTTTATTCCTCATCGAAAAAATAACGATCAATGATTTATTTTTATTTTTGAGAGATAAATAAGGATAAATGATTTTTTATTTTTGATCGAAAAAATAACGTTTCAAAATTAGTTGGAATTTTTTGATTTATATTATTTTCATTATTTTTTATTATTATCAGATAGATATTTATTGAATTTCTTTAAATGTTAAATTTATTGAATTTGTTGTTTGTTTGTTGTGAATATGAGCCAGCATATATTTTTACTTACATCTTTAAATCCTTAGGGTCGATTTTTGCCATTGTTTTTACTTACTATAGTGCTACATTATTACTACGTAAGTGTAAGATAGCCTTTTTAAAAATTAGACATATTCATTATTTTTTTTAATATTTCCTCGTACGTAACGCCAGTTTGGAATTCGCATATGTCGAGTTCTGTAAATAGTAATTAGATCGATAACAGTGGTACCTATCAGCCTATAGGCATGAACTATTCTCTCGACAAAACAAATATATTGTACAAATATAATCTCAATTGGTCAAGTCGTTCAGAATTTATGCTTTCACAAACAGGAGCACTAACGATGATATTTTCGTAAATATCTCCACCCCAGCGCCACCTATCGGGCTTAAATTTACTTTATTTTCATTAAAAAATTAAATGGTTTGAATTTGAGCCAAATCGGTTCATAAAAAATTGTTTAGTAGAAATCACTGCTCATGTATTTAGGAAAAAGAAAATTTTGATTAAATTCAAGCAAAATTTGGCTAAGTTATTATAAACTGCAATAGCAAATTTCTATTTAACCCTCCGATGAGTGAGAAGGTCCCTAGGGACTTTTTTGCCTTTTCAAACTGAAATTACTCCTACTTCGGCCAGTACAACCCCCACCAAAGTTATTCTGTATTCCAAGAATATTTTGTTGCGCATGTTTTGAAAAAAAAATCAAGCCGATCGGATCATTACTTTAGGAGTTATTGAGTTTTAGTGAGAATAGTACGCGGACGTGTGAATAGGTCCGTATGGACCTTGTACTGACCGAATTTCACTAATAAATGCATGTTTTTATTTATTTATTGGCCAACCAAGGCAATTTACTTATTCTAACAGGTTTTTACAAATTTATTTACTTATTCTAACAGGTATTTATTTTTTATTTTTTATTTATTAATTTTTTTTTCCTTTTCTCCCCCTTCCTTGTTTTGGTGTTCAAAGATGTGCAATTCGAAGTGGGCGTAATCCGCATTTTGGGCATCATTATAATTTTTTTATTGTTTCAACACATAATTTACTTTTTTGAACACAAAGACCTAAACTCAAAGACATTAGGGATGATGATAAAAACAAAAAATTCGAAGAAAAATTCGAAGACATGAACTTTATTGTTTTCAAGGAAAGGCACAATATTCTAATTTTATACTACTAGCAATAAACCAGTCCTTAGAATTTTTTGTTCTTAGTATTTTGTTCTTAGTATTTTTTGTTTTTAGTATTTTTGTTCTTAGAATTTTTTCTTAGAATTTTCTGTTTTTATCATCATCCCTAAGAGCCCGAACAGAACCAAGGCGGATGTCGGTTGCCGGATTCGCCGTGCTACAAATTACATGAAAATATATGCAGCCGCCAAAAATGAAATCGCCGTAGAAATGCATGACGGGAAAACGCCAGAACATGGCAGAATAACCAGGTAGGGTAAAGAGATTCACCACACCGAGAGCTAATGTCAGAATCACAAAATACAGTGCTGCCATATCTTCAAAGAAAATTCCAGGATTGTATCATTAAGGGTTTTCACAGTTGCGTGGTTTTCAGTGTGGCTAAAAAACCCCGTAGTATTAATACCACACTTTTCCAACCTGTTTTTATATACTAATGTTGCTGTTTTACATGAAAGCTCTACAAACCAAAAGTCTGGTAGTTTTAAGTAGCCCAATGACATGTTTGATGAACGTGGTTTTTATAGTTCCATTAACAGGTGTTGCTTTATGTGTTTTTACAGCAGTTTGACTGTTTCTTTGTATTTCGTTTGTTTTCCAATAAGCCAATTAGATTCGTTTGTTGTGTATGTGTTTTTTGTGTGCATGTATTTTCACATGTGATGTAGGCTGCACATTTATGCGCACTGAGAGTGGAATCTGTTTAATATTATTATTTATACTAAACTGGAAAACGGGGAAGTACACGTTTTTATTTTTAAGCAAAATTTGAAGAATTTGCTGATATAATAAGGTAGGTTAAGCCATTCGCTCTAATTTCATTGTTTCAAACAGTCGCGCTTTTGTGTTTTTTATTTTTTTTTAAATTGATATTTATATTAAAATTAAGAATTAAAAAAAAAACAAAAAACAATGGGCACTATTAAATTAGTGAAAATAAAACTTTAAATTCACGTAAAAACTTATTTGTTTTATTAAATATACATTTTTTTCTTACTTTATCCCATTTACCCTAGTAAAAATTCCCCTCAAAGCATTTGTCTCACAATAATCAACAATACTGAAAAGTGGCATCGCTAAAATTAATTTTGACATTAGCTGTCGGTGTGGTGAATCTCTTTACATTACCTGGTTATTCTGCCATGCGCCAGAATAGAATCTATTCTAATTTCTCTCTGACGGGTGTCGGATCTCTCTCTGAGTGACTTAAATGTTGCCATATTTTTGCTAAAGATTGGGTACGTTCAGTGTTATTTTCTTAGTTTTTACTATGATCTGACATTCTGTTTTTGTGCCTGTGTTGCATTCATGTGAATTCAAAGCATAATATAAAATAATTTGTATGATTCCCAATATAAAATGCAACCGTGATCCGACAACCGACAACCGCTCATATTCTGGACGTGTTCTCAGCGGATTTTTCAGAGAGAGGCCCGCCATCCGCCTTGGTTCTGTTTGGGCTCTAATGTCTTTGAGTTTAGGTAGACGTACGAAAGAGTATAAAAGAAGTTGTAGTTTCGTAAACCAAATCAGTCAAAGTTTAGACAGCGAAGAGTAAAATCGTGTGTGATAGAAACAAAAATGACAGAGGAAATAATACACTTAGTGCTACGTGAAACAAATCGTAAAGGCAGGGAGGTTACAGCTGCATGGAATTTGGCGAATCCCACGAAGAAAAAGGAGTGGAAGCCAGTGACAGTGAAAGAGTTTGACGCCTTTGTAGCTATTCTTTTGTATGCTGGACTCACAAGATCAAACCATGAACTAGCTATGGAATTATGGGGCGCGACGCGTTGCCCAATATACAAAGCTGCGTTGTCGTACGATCGCTTCATGTGTATAAAGCAATTTATTCGATTCGACAATGGAAATACTCGACAACAGCGACTCATCAACAGCAACACTGCGGCTATTGACGATATTTGGCAAATGTTGCAACATAACTTGGCAGCAGCTTACACTCCTCATGAAGCACTAACAGTTGATAAGCAGTTGTTCCCTTACAGAGGCCGCACCCGCTTCACACAATACATTCCGTCAAAGCCAGCTAAGTATGGTTTGAAAGTATGGTGGTTTGCGACTCACAGAGTTATTATCCTGTGAAGGGAATGATATATTCTGGAAAACTGCCAAACCAACAACGGGAGATAAACCAAGGGCAGAACGTAGTGCTGGATCTTGTGGAAAAATATTTTGATGCTGGCCGTACTATATACGCGGATAATTTCTTTACCACTCTTGACTTGGCGCGTATTTTGTTGGGGAGGAAGACCGCATATGTTGGTACAGTGCGCTACAACAAAACATTCATTCCACAGGAGTTCAAGAAGAACCCGAAGCACACCATCAATAGTACATTATTTGGGTTCAACGAAGGGGATATAGCGTTATGCTCATACGTGCCGAAAAAAAATAAAGTGGTGAACGTGCTCTCCACAATGCACTACACCTGCCTCGTTGACGAGCAAACCGAGAAGCGGAAGCCCTATGCCATATTAGATTACAACGCCAACAAATGCGGCGTTGATACCATGGATCAAATGCAAGGCACTTACAGCTGTAAAAGAGCAACACAACGATGGCCGTTGGCCATGTTTTATAATATGCTGGACGTCGCTGCATTGGCTGCTTTTACGATTTACAACGAAATGAAGCCTATAAAAAAGAGTGACAGACGGCGGTCGTTCTTGTTACTGCTAACGAAACAATTGGCCACACCAAATATCGAATAACGTGCCCTGAACAACCATATAACCTCATATCCAAGGATACGCAATGCGATGGAAGCATTCGATGTCAGGGTAAGAAAAACATCTTCAAATTCAAGAATAGAATATATAGTTAGTTGTTTTTTATTTTTCTTTTCATTTCAGGTATTATCAAGACCGATGGAAGGCAATGCACCGTCGTTTGCGGCTAGGTCAAGTAGACCGTCATGACGCCTTTGCCGTTCTGAGTACGGGCGGCAGCGGAAAACACGGGCACACTGCTTCGGCGTGGCAACGCTGTTTGCGGAGAACATAGCACACTGTTACATCGCTGCAACACTTGCGCACAGGGCGGGGGACAAGAAGTACACGCTCAACAACAATAATTTTAAACTTTTTTAATAGTCTTAAGAAAATTCATGGAAAAAAACAAAAAAAAAATATATAAAAAAATTGAAAAAATTATTTTTGTATGTAGAATTTAGTTATAAACAATAAAAACAAAAAAAAAATTTTTATATGAAAAAAACATGATTTACAAAAAAGGTCCGTAGGGACCTTTTCACACGGCCGTGAAGTTCAGAACTGTCACTCATCGGAGGGTTAATTCAAGCAAATATTTGCTAAGTAATTATAAGATCAAATAAAAAATTTTAGTAAACTTATGCAAATATTTGCTATGTTATTATAAACTGAAATAGCAAATTTTTATCAAATTCAAGCAAATTTCTTCTAAACACACGAGCACACGTTTATTCTTAATAAAGAAAATTAGGCGACGATTGGTTAACACCTGCGATGGTCGAATGGATAAGCACATGCACTTACACTCACGCAACCGAGGTTCAAGTCTCCGGATAATGGTAATTTTTTTATTTAATTTAATGTTAATAATTATTTAACTTCAGAAATGTGCTAGATTTCAGCAAGTACTAATCAAAATTTGCTATTCGAATTTATAATAACTTAGCAAATATTTGCTTGAATTAAGTAGGAATTTGCTTTTGCAGTTTATAACAACTTAGCAAAATTTTACTTGAATTTCATCAAAATATTGCCAAGTTATTATAAACTGGAATAGCAAATTTTGACTAGTTTTTGCCGAAATCAAGCCTAATTTTGAAGTGGTTGAGATTCAAGCACAATTAATATATGAAATAATATGTCTTTACCGATTTTCATAAAACTTTAGGAAGTTATTACACATACCAAAGAGGGTTTTAAAATTGCAAAATTGGGCGAGGCACCTCCTATACAGAACAAATGTGCAATATCGATTGGCTTTGGAATTAGAGGTCGCACAGCTTCCGAATTCGGTATTTGAACAAAATTTACACGTGCTGTTTTACTGATAACATTTTATGGGTGTTTGAAAAGGGGGCGTGGAACCTCCCATACAACTCAAATTTAAGAAATTGAATAGCTTTTGAGTTAAAGGTCGCACAGTCACGGAATTCGACCACAATTTACACAAGCAGTTTGACTCATTACATTTGAAAGGCGTTTGGAATCGGGGGCGTGGCAGAAAAGCTCTGGTTTTCAGCTAGTATGTAAAAAACCAGGTTTGAAGCTAAAACTAAAAAAAAAATCAACTAAGTTAAATACCTTAAAATTGCAATTTAAGATAAAAATCTAAAAATTTGTCTTCCGTGCAAGACGCTTTATTAAGCAAATAGCTCTGCAGGCTATCTAATTAAGCTTTCACATTCAAGTCTTCACATTCACTCTTTACATCATATACTAGCTGTCTTCTAGTAAGAACCCACAAACCAGACGATCCTTCAAGAAAAAGAATTTATTTAATGATTGAATTTTTGTTGATTTTTTATTGAACTAGACATACATTAGGGCCAATTAAACCTTGGGGGGGGGAGGTTATGGGTAAAATTTTCTCTTGGGTTTTGCTTCTTGACATTTGTTTTTTTTTAGCTGATATCAGAAATGTTACCCAATATCTCCAAACAATATACAAAAAGGTCCATAATAAAAATATAAAAAATAAAAAACTTCCTATTTGCATACATTCAAAATATATCCAATATCTATGTAATTAAAGCTTCAATATCGAAAAAATAGCAAAATCATAAAGTATGCACCTGCAGCTGAATCCTTCATAGCAATAAATTTTTTTCACAATATTAATAAAATCAAAAAGTTATATATTTAGCTGTGGTATTTTTCATGCAAATTAACTGACTAACAATGCGAATTGACGATCTGTGACTTTTAACTGATGCTGTGACAAAGTGTGTGCAAAAAAATTAAAAAATATGATAAATTATTACATGGATATTAAACAACTATAAGAAAAATTCTCATCTCAACTTTACATTTTGATAAATTGATTTATGAGCGGTTTTTGGAGGCAAATAATCCTTTGTGCGGTGGTTTTTTTTATACATATATGTTTTTACTTTTAATTTTCTTTTTTTTGTTTCATCGTGTTTCAAATCACAACGATGCTACACGAGTTTCACTGAAAAAAAAGGTATCACAAAAGTCTTTAGAATTTGTGATTATGAAATCAATCAATCTCTGTTAGTATCTCGTACCTTTAATTAGAAGACGTCAGCGACAAAAAAAAAAACCTAAAAAATTCTTATATCTTTTTCTCTTGTGTATCCTGTTCGTTGAATATTAGCACTTTATTGTCGTGACTTGGAAGAAGATAATTAATTATCTACTAATTCGGTTAAGTGCAGCTAAAAATTGATTAAACTCTTGGCACCTTAGCGTCGGAAATGCATTATCGTGTTTGAGTTTAGTAACAACAGACACGCTACACAGCAACAACAACTTCTTATTTTGAAACAAGAAACAATATTAACTTCTACAAACGAAATAAGTAGAGTATCTCAAGTAGCTGTCATCAGATGCAGCTGCCCAGCTGCTGACTTTGTAAGCACAACGTTCGCTTGACATTAAACAACAGAAATTGCAAAAACAACAAGTAGAGCAAGAATAAAGGTCCCAACCGCCCGCACTCACTGGCTCAATTCAATTAGTTGGCTGTTAAAAAGCTTTTAACCAAGTAGCGCAGCAGAGTAATTGCAAATTATAACGGTACTCAGTATGCAGGAAATGTTATTTGCGAAACAGCATTTGTGTATTTGACAGTGTGTGTGTGTGTGATTGTTACTAGTCTTGCAAGTGTTAGTTAGAACAAATGTGTGGGTGGTTGTGCCGCGCGCGTGTGTGTGTGTGTGTGTGTTTTACGAGCTAGAGTTTCGACCGTTGTTCCCACAATTCAAAAGGTTATGAAAATTGGTTTAAAAAAGAAAAGAAACACCAAGAACTTTTGATCGCTTTCACAGCACGACTCACATCTAAGCTTTTAAAAATGACACAAGTATAAAAGTTTTTTACAGACCATAACAAGATTTTACGCCGCAGGGTTGCTTACCAAATGAGAGCTTACCGAATTGCTACATTTCAAAGAAATAAAATTACTATAATGTAAAAAGGCATAAAATGGTCGTTAATGTAGCATAATAAATTATATTTACAATACGTTGGCCTCAAATCAAGAACAGAATGTCCTTTGACGGTTATGTAGCAAATTCCATTTAAATAAGATACTCGCAGGACATACGAAATACAATAGAAATGCAATGAAACTGAATTTCCTTTCAGTAGACCGAACATGTTTAAACAAGAAAACCACAAAAAAAAAATGGAAAGAAATTAGTTGCTACCTTTATACATATATCTAAAATATGGACAACACGCTCGCCCCGAATGATTGCGAATACAACAAATGTAGACCAAAAAATAATTTCAATTTTAATTTCGCGCATCAACAAACTTCGAAGAACAAGCAACGAATGATTCAATGCGGACCATTTTTTGTGGCTGTTGGCTGTTCTGCATGAGAAACAATACGAACGAATTGTTGGAATACATACACGTTTTCTTTGCCCCACAATAGTTGTTTATGCCCAACTTATTACCATTTATTTTTCTTGCTTGACCTTCACAATGTTAACAGTGAATATTCGTTATATTTGATTCCTCCTTTTTAAGTGAGTTAATGCATGATTTTCATTTAACCTTCTTAAAACATTCCAGATTTAGTAAGAGAAAAATATGTTTTCATCTTGCATAACTTAAAACCTTCAACATAGCTTTGATTCATACTTTAAGATGTAAGTTTTGCTTTTTCAACATTATTTCAGTCGATTTTATATGTTAAATCCTTTATCGTTAGCACTTCGGGCTTAAAATTCTTTGGTAGTTCTTAGAAACACATTATGGTTAGCGTGTTATCGTTTGATGTATTCGTTATTCCCTTGAGCGTATTATATATAATAATAGAGTTATGTTCAACTTAAAGAAGCCAAATACTCGACTAGTGGGTTTAATTTTCAAATGATATTGGAGTCTGCTGTAATTTTTAAGTATTCCCATACAAATTTTCTGAACTCATAAATTGTTGCAATTGAATCAACATATTTGTATACAACACATTCCGAGAAACTTTGAATCCTAATTTCTACGCAATAAAACTTCAAGTGTTAAAAAGTCATGAAAAATATTTGATCTGCCTGAAACATAAAAGATTTGAATGCTGAATCGTTAAGGCCTTACACTTTTTTCGACCCTTACAAAATATTTCATGATTGATGAATTTAAGTCATATTAAAGGATACATAAAAGTATTAAATCTTTTTTTAATATTGTATTAAATGATGGCTTCAGCGTAGTTTGTTTAAATAATTATTTTTTCTTAGGTTGAACTCGAAGCTACGTCAAACCATTGTCTTAAAGAAATACTGTGAGTTTTCTAGGAATAACATTAATTTGGCTAGTAAAGTATATGCGATTGTGAATGTTTTTGTGGCAATAAGGCACACAGCCTTGTAAGTTAACGTTACGCGCCACCTTTTTGTTTGCGTAAATAATTAATATTTTGTGACATGACCCTCAATAAGTCCAAAACGGGCTGCGGTTCACAGTGGGGCCAAACATATGAAAACATGGTGGAAACTATTTTCAGTAAAAATATAAACATACAAAGGCAATTAAAACAAAGGAATGGTTTTTTACTGGTTATACACATTAAAACAAAAACATCAAATATCTGACTTTCTGATTCACTGTCGCATGAAGATGAACATGCTAGAAAATGACTTTCTGCACTGAATTTTACTTCTGGCGATTCTAATAAGCTTAAAGTGTCATCTGATACTGATTTACTATTATTTGTTGTCAGTATATGGAAGCTGGCTATAGCGGGATCTGATCATATCAGGTAGAAATGTAAAATATCCGTGTTTGTGCTTATTCTAGGCAATTTTCTGAAAATGTTTAATCCGCAATTTTTAAAATCTTTATTGAGCGCTTCCTGCGCTTTTTTACTTAATTGGCCAATTAGAAGCAGCATGTTCTGAATGTCCGTGTATTAATATTTTGGGGACTTTCGGTAGCATTGGATACCACTAGCTAATGCTTGCAAAGCTGTTTTAAACCTTTTATTATAACAACATCTACACCTGTTAAAAAATATATATAAATAAACCTTCTCAACAAAATATGCCTTTTTGCTAAACCAGTTACACTTAAGATTCCGTTTTAATTTTGCACATAATTGCTTTGGCCTTACTTAGAAACTCAAAGCTTAAACATCGGTCATTTGGTTGAAAGGCTTATTAGTGCATCAAAACGCATGTCTTCTTTTTTTGGTGCAGCGATTGTTAAACTGTACAATTTGTGACAGCTCAATTTTGTGTATCAAAGTTAACCTTAAATTTTAATAAGAAACAAAGATCTTTAATTTATTTTTAATCCCGATCATCTAATTCGGAAAAAAAAGCCGTGGTAAGTTTAAAGTGAAAAAAAAGCTAGAAATGCTTTAATGACTAGATTCTTTGGTTAGGGGGCTATAAAAAACGTGAGCAAAGTCCTAGAGACTTCGTCCCATAAGTCCTTGTAAAACGTGGAATAACTCTAGCTACAGGAAGATAAAGTTGCCAGGACACATAAGACCTCCTGATATGCAACCTGTATCACATTTTTTCAGGAAGAACATTTCGTGTAAACTCACCCCAAGGTCAAACAAAGGTTGCTCCAGAAAGTGTTCTAAGTGTCAACATTTTAAATAAACTTCTTAAAATAGCTGCTTAAATACTAAGAAAAAAAAAATACCAAAATAAAAAAAAAAAATCAAAATTAATAAGCTTGATGTTATTTACAAAAAAAAATGTTGGACTTAAATTACATGAAAGAAAAAATAAAAAATTTAAACTTACTCCTAGAATCTGGAATTTTCAACTTTGGATATAATAAAATGGGCGACCACAGGGGGAGTTGCTTGCCCCCCTAGGCAGTGAAAATTTTTTAAATATCTTCTAAATAAATCAAAGCTACAACTAAAATTTATTAAGGTAGAGTCAAAAAACTTTCTATATTGTATTTGTAATTGTAAGTTGCGCTCAAACTTAGGGATTTTAGAAATTTTTTACTAAAAACATCAATTCTATTTGTAGGAGTATACAATTAAGCAGGAACATGTATTTTGATAAGGTGCATCAATAACACGGTGTAACAGTGGATAAAAACTCGGCTCGAGACATAGAAAACGTTGTAAGCCTGGCTAAAAATAAGATAACTACATACTTACTTTTTTTAATGTACTGTTCTGTACTGTTCTTGCACTGGAGTTTATAGGAGGAAATGGGTATACCAATAAAGTCCTCATTTAAGAGGGTGTTAGAGGTCGTACCCTTCCTTGCCAATTCGTCGGGTAAATTGTTGCCCTGTGTCCGGGTACCCATATGAGGTGAATCCTGAGTAGCCTTGCCATCTCGTTAAGAGATTTGCGGCACTCAGTGAGAGTTTTAGAGTTTTCAATATTTGAGTTCAGTGCTTTCAGTGCATTCTGGCTATCTGAAAAGATGGAAATACTTTTTCCTTTAAGGTCTTTTTGACCTAGAATCCTAGTGGTTTCGTGTAAAGCCATCATTTCCGCTTGGTAGACACTACAATAGTTAGGAAGTCTAAAGGATGCTTCGATTTCGAGATCCTGGGAGTAGATACCTCCCCCTACTTGTTCTCGAAGTTTTGATCCATCTGTGAAGATTTTTATGGCGGAGGTTTTAAGGGGGATTTTGTTTGCCCAGTCTAGCCGTGAAGGGATGAAAACTGCATAGTTCTTTTCAAGATTTAAGCACGGCACACAGTAGTCTGTTTTGTCGGGTGCAGACGAGTTCAGAATAATTGTGTGGCCGCAGTTGTTACCTATCCAATTACCAGATTCGCAACTCCGCTATGTCTAGCTCAATTTTAAACATCTTAAAATTGCCAAAAAGATGAATAATGTAGCCTTAAAACAGTCATCATTTGAAAAATTTATTTTTTTTAATTTTTTTTTTACATTAACAATGTTTTGTTGACAAATTTTGTTGTGTGGTACCATTAATTTTGGCAAGATTGTAAAAGTCTATTTTATTTTGCGTTCAACAAGTTATAATTTATTTCAATCGGCTTAAATGCTAATGCACTATCGAACTTTGAGTAAACGCAAAAAATTTTTTTTTTTCTAAAAATGTTTATTTGACATTTTTCGTTTATATATATTATCATCGGTTTCACGTTTTAGTGACCAGCAGTAGTCTGCCTACATGTTTATTGTACTTTTTCCGTGAAAGCGGGATTCTATAGCTTCCATTTCCTAGTGAAACATTTCTCCTTGTTCATCACTAAACTGCCCAAGGCTATTCTGGAAAAAGTTTATATATAAGCTATAAAAGTTTATAGCTTCCGTTTCTTCGTATGCACTTAAAAATTCATTTACAACATCTAAGTAATTTGGACTCTTCTTGTTGCCCATAAAACTACTATATAAGACAATAAAACTATTCCAGGCTATTTTTTCTAAGGGATTTAATTTACAAACGAAATCAGAGTCCTGAAAAATTTTCCGAATTAAATAACCAAAATGAATACAAAAGTTTTATGAAAGATTTGAACATGTAGGATACCTTCTTTGGTTTTGGCCTCACTTAACCTAGGAAATGCTACAATCAGATGGCGAAACGCATCGCTGGCAGTGTTTAATTTTTTGACGAACTGTTTCATATTTCCTAATTTTAAATGAAGGGGCGGTAGGATGATATTTTCAGGCCGCACCAGGGAAATATTCAAAACATTTTTTTACCAATTTACAATGGAGCACGTGGTGGCCACTCCTTTTGATTATATTTATTAGTCGCACGACTATTCCTTTCGCTCATATAGCAAGGACACTTGGTATATCCACCTTGCATTCCAAACAGTATTGTCAGAACCTTTAAATCGGCGACTATTTGCCATTTATGAGTGCTGTAATTTATAAAACGTAGTAGTTTTCCATTGTGGAATACGTTTCTTTCATGTTCGTCGCATAAGCTAAAGGAACCGATGGCAACTCAATTTGTTGTGTAATAGCACGGCTTTCAAACCTATATCAGAATTTAACATATAAAGAATCATATAAAAATGTATTTAAATAAATTTTACTCTTGCAAGATCCATCAATAAATAAACGCCATTCATTCGGAACGTGGTTGAAAACGGCAAACAGTTCCGACACATCCGGACAAAACGCTAGCTTGTTGTTATCTTCATCGGCTTTAAAAACTTGTTTGAAGCATGCTCGATCATCATTTCAGCTGAACGTTATCTTGAAGTCATTTTCTACAACATTCCATTGCTTTAATCGAGAACCAAGAACTTCGGTTTGTCTTCTTGAAAAAACCCGCCAGAGGACCTTCGAGGAATCTGCCTGTCCCAAGCCAGGAAAAAGGGTGAGGGTTTGTTATTGGATGGGCAGTTCATGTGGCACGGCCCATGAACTGATCTCATAATGAGTTCATTCTTGAGGCACGGCTCTTGAGTGTTCGTCTGATTACTGTAAAATAAAAAGGTTTACTTTGAGCCTTGGTTTTTGCTGCCAAATTCTTGGAGAAAGCATTGTTTAGATATTAAGTTATCATAACACCGTTATTGTAATATGCTTTCGATGGACGATCAATCCAACATAACTTGAAGAGCGGGGAAAGTCATCCATCAATGATGAGGAGACCTGATCTATAGTTGTTCTGCAGACCTATCTTAGAATAAAGGTTATTATGTAGGAAACATTTAACCTTCGGACCGTTGTATAAGCCAATTGGTATACAACGGCTCATGCTTCTTAGTTTTCTGAAAAAGGCTTTTTATTAAGTCTTAATTAGGATAACGACGTTGCATAAGTAGAATTGAGGTTTACCCGGTTTTACTGGGAAACCTATGGTTATTTTTTAACCTAGTCATGTACAATTCGAGTGGCTGAAGGTGTCACAGTCAAATATAAATGTTCTAAGAACTTTTGGTCTGTAAGACGGGATGTTGAAGAGCCTTGTCAGGTGGAGCCTTGAGCCCTGGTATTGACTGTCGTTTTGGGTTAGGCCCACGTGGAGTTAAATGCGCTCTGGCTGTTTTGGTTAGGCCAGAAAGGCCGGTGTGAGTTACACTTTAGTTGAACTCGGGCTAGTGATTTCCTTAAATTACTAAGAGAATGATGGTAGATTGAATCTCGCTAATTTCAAACAGTAAATGTTAGGAAGGTAAGCAACTACCGGATCAATATACTGTTACCTTTGGAATTTGAGTACAGGTGACGGGGAAACCTAAATAGTCTGAGTTGTGTCCACTGAGATTGAGGAACCTGATTGCATGAGTGACAGGCCCATGGTTGTTGCCTTAATTTTTCATGTCAGAGAGTGATGACCTTTGATATGAATGTGATGATTTTGAGCGGCCAAAATAATGGGTTGTATTATTGGTATTGATACTGAAATAACCCATGGTTATTAAAATAACCATGTTTAAATTCGAGTGGCTGAATGAGTCACGGTCATGAATTTGTCTTTTGACATCATTGGGGTTCTGTGGCATGTTGTTAGGGGAACCTTTCAAAGTGGTCTTTCTTGAATTCCGAAGGGGCGTTTACCGACGCTTCATATTTGTCCCAAGTATTGGAGCACCGTTGAATTAAGCCTTCGCAGCAGGGGTCAACGTGAAAAACATAGTGGCTTTCTGTCTTCTTGAAAGTCCTAAGTCGCGTACAAGATCCCGATAATCTTTATCAGACACTGCATGTCGTTTCAGTGAATTTGATCCAGAAGGCATGAAATCATTTTCATTATCAGAAGCGGCACAGAACACATTCTCTTTACAATTATCCACTTTTAGTTCTTCGTCCTTAGTTTCCACAACCATATCGAGGGATACCGGTTTCGTCACAGACAAAACATCAGCATAATTTATTAATTTGCGCGTTTTGTAGCTATTTCCTAAAACCTTAGTTTGGCAAAAATAGCAATCATCCGGCTTATGGTAGTTTTGGCGGTGCCATAACATTGGAACTGATGATGACTTTCTATGTTACCGTCATTTTTAAACTTCCAACGCTTCAGTTTTGATGCGCACTGAACACAAATATATTCAGGTTCAAACCAATGACTAGCGGTATAGAAACGTTTATACGATTTATTGTACACCTCCTTAATGCACTATATGTAGTGAATTTCAGTCGATGCTGCTTATCAAATAAACCACATACATAGCAAAACATATTTCTATTTTTACACATGATTTTTATATTAAATTTACGCTACGCAACCACTTAAAATAATTTTTACTCAAACCACTACTTTTTTTTCGATTTACGAATACCAATTGACAAAAATGGAAATGGATAGTCTAAAATAAAAATTAAACACAATCGATTGGGTGTTTTCTCGCGTTTGATCTCTCTGTTAAAAATGCGATTGTATTTGTATTTCAGACAATTGAAGTAAATGATTACTTGTGGAATGCAAAATTGAACAGACTTTTAGAATCCTGCCAAAACAAATAGTGCCACAAAACAAAATTTGTCAACAAAACGTTGTTAAAGTATGAAGAAATTTTCAAATGACTTTGCCCGCAACTTTGTCAATTCGTTCGGTAAAAAAAGGTCTTTATATTGTTTTAAAGGTAAATTATTCTTCTTTTTATAAACTTTAAAATTGTAAAAATTGAGCTTGATATTACGGAGTTACGTAACAAACTATACATACACTTACCTAAAATTGGTTTTTTGACCACAAATCTCGATTTTGAGGGTATATTAAAAAAACAAAGTATGCAGTTATCTCATGTCTTACCAGGTCTACATGATCCATTATGTCTAATACCAAGTTTTTCGAGTTTTTCTAATTTTGTTACACCGTGTAATCAATAAAAAATTCGACCTTGAATTTATTACGGCTTTTTGGTTTTATATGACGATATTTCTATTATATATGTTAATATATTTTGAAGAGAACTCAAAAATACTTTATTTAAGGTATATTTATAAATGAAACTGAGTTAAACCATGCAAGTTAAATATTGCACATCCACAGCCGCCTTATGAAAATTGTAAACAAATTTTAATTGAACATAAAATTCCATTTAAGCACAGCAACGAGATATGGCGCATAACCAAAGTTTATGACGTATAACAATTTACAATTAATCGAACCACCAAGAATCAAACAATCTAATTACTCAGAGATATAATTTCATTACTGAGAATAAAGTCAACGCCCCAGTTATAGATAAGCCAAATCGAAAGTTGTAATAAGACTAAGCATTAAGAATGAGCATAAATTAAGTATAAATAGAAGATACTTTTCACTTGTACTTCACTTGTGTTCTTGCATCAGACTTGTATAATTGTAACTAGTGAATTGGAGTTAAGATTATAAATAGTATAAGAAAGAAATTTTAAGAATAAAAATTATTTTTTTTAAAATAAGTTAACTTGAAATTTTAATTTGCATGCATTTTTAAATAGTATGTTGTACCTTTCGCAGTAATACGTTACTATAATATTTCATTTACCCTTGCTTCATAGGCACTTTTCAATACGTATTCTTACACTCAAGTGTGTATATATTACTAATAATTGCGTTCATTCTAAGAATTTTATTCGTAGTTTTCAGTTACGAATAGGATTCGTAGATTGGACGTAGTTTGGTATATATTACAAATATTTTATTCGTATTCGTAAAAATCAAATGCATATTGTACGAATACATTTGTTACATTTACTTATAACGAAAAAAAAAAACAACATTCTATCTGAACTGGGGTTTGAACCTCTGTTTTTTAGCTTACGGGTAACGTACTCTTTCAGTAGACTACGGCATTACATCATACATTTCCTTATATTTGGCAATTGTTCAACAAACCAGGCTGAAAGTACGAAGCCATTAGTAAGTACTACGAATGTAATGGAAGATATTACGAAGTTATTCGTACGAAAAATTGAGAAATGATAAGGAATGATATCCCTATTAGTCGAAGATCATTCTCCGGAGCAATAGATGGTAAGAGGCATTTAAGGCAATAACGCATATGAACTTGGACTATAAGCAAATTTATGTTTTAAAGTAATTAAACACAAGAAGAAAACAAAGTAAAATAAATTTAAAAAACCAAATGTTTTCCCAAAAGTCGGCTTAAAAAAATCGGTTTTCTGGTCATAAAGATGATCCAATTTGGATAATTTTTAATTTTTCCAATTAAAAAAGCTTCTAATTCAAAAGCGAATAAAAAAAAATTATAGAACTCTGAAAAAGTAGGCTAATTTTAGATCAAGCACTAACTTCTAAGAAAATCTAATGACAAATTCTTGTTAAGAAAACGCTTTTACATTAGAATATCTTATGGTCCAAGGTTTTTTTATGACTGAAGTTTAAATATAGAACTCTATTTGAAACATTTCTTTTATATTGTACTTCTTCAAATTCACGTTTCTTAACAGGCGTCCACCCTTTTTGAGAATTTTCTGAACTTTTTCGCTTCACGTGCTCATATTACCTCCAGGATTCAGAATCAAGTCCTGCAGGTTGGTTCTGGAATATTTTTAGAAAATGATGGAGCCCAAAACTCATCTATTCATATAAATCTTTATTTATTAATACGATAATTTTTACTAGATTTATGGCATTTTTGGGTAATGTTTAGCGATTTTTAGTTATTTTATTGTCATTTTTGGACATTTTTAATTTTTAGAGCATTTTTCAGTTTTTTAGGTCATTTTAGTTTAATTTCAAAAGAATTTTGTTCTTATTTTTTCGTACTAAAAATGTAAAAATGCAATTTTTTAAACAAATTCCTTTAACAATAGAGTCCCATTTATCAAAAACATTACCTCTCGAAAAAGCAGTAGCTTTGTTTCTCGAATAGATAGATCTGGATAAAAAAAGCTCTGCGCGTGGTGAAACTGACGAAAGGGTATGTACAAAGACGAAACAAGTGCTAGATAAAAACTCAGGATATGCTAGTTTTTATTAATTTTATTTTTATGCTGTATTGCTGAAATATTTCGGGGTAAAAATATTAATACTATGAAATTAGAACAGGAACTTACATCCGATGACACATCGTCTTTTAAATATATATCGCTCGTCAGTGCATAAGTAGAAATAAGTTTTTCTGTTTTCAAAAACATTTTGCCAGACAATTGACGTGCCTTCAATTTTAATAACTTAAAAATGTGCCTTGGAATATACTGTTATGGTATGCATTACAATTATATAAAATAATGTTTAAGTTTAGTAATCTTTTATTTTTAAAACTTTATTTTTTGTTTATTTTTTATCAAATTGTTTGCAATTGTTGTTTTTATATGATTTAAATACAAATTCTAAATGTTTGATAGTTTAAATCATACTTGATTTTAAATACAAATTCTAGTTGTTTGAGCTTAAGGTCAAGGTTAGAACAATTAATTTTACTAACGAATCTTTCCAAAGAAACAACAACAACAATAAAGTTTTTTCGATATGAAAAGGAAAACACCACTACACGGGTATCAAAAAGATTTCTGATGAAGCCTTTAGCACGGCCGAAATTGCAATAAAATCAGCTAGTGATTTTTCCTTTTCATATCGAAAAAACTTTGTTGTTGTTGTTTCTTTGGAAAGATTCGTTAGTACAATTAATTGTTCTAACTTTGATCTTAAGCTCAATAAACGATTTTAAACTATCAAACAACTAGAATTTGTATTTAAAATCAAGCATGATTTTAACTGTCAAACATTTAGAATTTGTATTTAAATCATATAAAATCAACATAATAAATAACAAGGTCATTTAGATAAAACTTTAATTGTTTGCAATTTTTAGGAAATTTAAGCTTTAAGAAAATTTTCTGCAGCTTAAGTTCATTTTTGTCATTTTTTCAGATAATTTTTTACAGTTTTTAAGGTCATCAAAATCCTGGTCATCCTGGTTAGAAATATTTTAATTTTTTAGACGATGTAATTATATAAGGATTCTAGTACTTCAAGAACTAAATAGTATTTTATGGATATTATTTGGAAGTGTAACTAAAAAGAGAATCTAATTTCTGTTCTGGCCGTAGTTCAGGCATAACCAAAGTTTGGTTTTTGTTTAAAATCAGCCTGAATTTCTTATAAATACATGCATTCGCCTCTTCAGCCTTGATATTTTAAAAACTTATGCGAAATCAATTCCCTTTGATTAGCGGCATGATCATGATAGCCTATTTACTTTTAGAAACTCTGGCCCGAGATATGGGCCTAATCAGGGATATCTGAAAGAATTGATTAGCAATAAGTAATTATCTTATATATTTTAGAAACTTAAAATACTATTATTGAAAAATTAAGTTTTGAGGCATAGTTTTACGATATTTACAAATAAGAACGATAAAAGAACAACATGGTATACGTTAACGTAATAGCTACTTAATAGGAAGGAAAATAAAATCATATAAAGTGTTTTTCATAGTTCATCCTTGTAGGTAATGGTAAGTAAAAAATAATGCATTAATACAAGTAATGTACATAATGTAACATCATTTTATTCCTTTTTCTATTCCTCTGGTATACCGCTACAGTCAAATTTAGTTAAAACTAAGCTGTATGTAAACAATTGCATGAATCACTTTGTTAGCTTTGCAGTAATTATACGAAAAGCTTCAAAATATTTATATTTAAATAATGTTTCTTTTTTGTTTTGTTATTGTAGTCGTAGTGAGAGTAGCTATTTTACTTGCTTTGCTTATCGCTTGGCTGGTTTTTGACGTATGAGTGAATCTTAATGGTCGTGGCTTTCAACAAAAATTCTATGGAATTGAGAATTATACGCACAGCAACCACAAAACTATGTATGTATATAGTTTTATTATAACACGTCGAGGAAAAACACACAAGCACTCATATGATAAAGTGTATCCTTTGCATACATAAATGCACACCCACAAAGACATAGAAGCCAGTAGCTAGCATTAGCCGAACTCAGCTTATGACGGAGCTTCAAAGTTTTTGCAACGATTTACTGTGCTCAACTCAAGCCGCATTATTTGCACTTTAGTCGGATTTCATATAAACAATGAGTTGCACAGCAAGAACTGCATTTATGTGAGTGCGTGCGAGTGTTGGAGTTGGCGATCAAAGCAGTAAGTACCCTCCAGGAAAAATCGGAAGGCTTCCATCTAAAAGTGATAAAGAAACATTCCCCACCGTATCTTTTGAAAGATTAAGGGTAGTTTTGTATTTATATTGTTTCCCCACCATATCTTTTGGAAGCTTAAGGGTAGTTTTGTATTTATATTGTTTCCAAACCACTTCTTTAAGAATGCATGTGGAAACTTTTATTTATTGTCAAGCAATGACAATAGAAAATATTAATATCAATGTTTTCTAGCCTCTTATTGTAGAATTCGATAGTCTAGTGGTAGCGCCGATTCCATTGTCATAACAAGGGAGAGGAATGTTTCCACATTAATTCTTAAAACAGGGGAAACACTTTTGAGGACAGCGGAGATGAATGTTTCCACATGACTTTTTAACACAGCGGGTAGGAATGTTTCCCTCTAATGACGTGCTATGTTAAAAAAGCAATGGAGTGTGCAACAAAGTAGAATGCTTCCTACATTCCATGGAATGTTTCCTGGTAACATCCGGGAATGCTCAAATTTCCTGGAGGGTATGCAAGCAGTTGCAAGGTTGAAGCAGTAAATGATTCTACCGATGATGGGCTTGATTTAACTACAACGGGCTCTGCTGTTGGTATGAAGGCGAAATACTCGGGCAGATGTTAGTAGTTTTGATGGATGTTTTATATATTTAATGTTATGCTGGGATGTTTCTGGCTTTATTTTTTGTATCGTAGCTATATTAAACTATTAGCATTAACATGAACGCATACCAACAAACACAACACATAACCCAGATGAAAAACAAAGCAGGCCTGCCGATGGAAGGAATGTGGCAGGTTATAATTTTAATGCTAAGAGGTCTATTTTTTAAAATTTTAATAACTTCCTCTTTACTTTTAAGTGAGGTGCATTATTATAATTATTATTTATAAACAAAAAGCATCAGAACAGTAAGAACTAAGTTCTTCCATAGCACAACATAAATACATTCAATATAAGTATAATAACCCTCCAGGAAAAATCGAAACGCTTCCATCTAAAAGTGATTCCGCTTCCCTCTTGTAAAAATTGGAAGACTTACAAATGGAAGTAATGAATAAACATTTCCCATCATACCTTTTGGAATTATATTGGTAGTTTTGAATTTATTTTGTTTCCAGACCGCTTCTTTAAGAATGCATGTGGAAACTTTTACTTATTGTCAAGCAATGACAACAGAAAATATTAATTTCATTGTTTCCTAGCCGCTTACTGTTTAAACAAATATGTTTTGCTGGGCGGCCTCGATAGTCTAGTGGTAGCGCGCTTGACTATTGCTCAGGGGTCTCAGGTTCAAATCCTGGCCGGGCATTTTCATAAAAAGGGAGAGGAATGTTTCCACATTAATTTTTAGAGCAGGGGAGAAGACTGTTGATATTTTTTGATTTCATGATTGTTGTAATTATCCGACACTTTGTGTTTTCGTTGCAGCACTTTTGTTAGCATCAATGTTGTTATGTACATTATTTCAACAAAATCACAACAGTCCGAATGGCTCAGTTGGCTAGGGCTTTAGTTTTTATTATTTTTTTTGGAATCTTGAATTTGAGGGTTCAAATTCCATCAGGTACATTTTTTTAATGGCTTTTAATTTTGTTTTGGTTTTTTTTAGTTTGTTCTAGTTTTTAACCGACTTCAAAAAGGGGGAGGTTCTCAAGTTGGTTGGTTTTTTTCTTTTCTTAATGTAGTTACATCGATAACTCCTAAAGTACTTGCCCGATTTCCACGGTTTGTAAACGGATAGAGATATTAGACGCGGATGTGGCCGTCTACAATAGTGGGTGATATTCGACGGGCGTGGCAATATAAGAAACACTTTGTATATCGAATAACATTAACACTAGAGTACTGAAATTTAGTACAGGGGTTGGCACAATTATTAAAAGTTATGTTTAAAAAAGTGGGCGTTAGTCGATAAAAGGCGTAGCAATATAATAAAAACACTGTAAATCAAAAAATATTGACACTAGGGTACTGAAATTAGGTACAGGCGAAGGTATGAGTATAAAAATTTTTTGTGAAGAAAGTGGGCGTTGTTAGACAAAAGAGTGTGGCAATATAAGAAAAATACTATATCTCAGTTAATATTGACACAAGGGTACAGGAAATTGGTACAGGGTTAGGAACAATTATTACAAATTATTGTTCAAAAAGTGGGCGAATTTCGATAAAGGGCGTGGCAATATAATAATAACGCTGTAGGTCCAATAATATTGACACTAGGGTACTGAAATTAGATACAGGGGTAGGCATAACTATGTAAATTTACTGTGAAGTAATATACTGTGAAGGGAGTTTTTGGACAAAAGGGCGTGGAAATATATGAAAAATACTGTGTCTCAGTTAATATTGACTCTAGGGCACTGAAAATTGGTACAAGGGTTGGAACAATTATTACAAATTACGGTCAAAAAAGTGGGCGTTGTTCGACAAAGGCGTTTTAATATTAGAAAAACGCCATAACTCGAATAATATTGACACTAGGATTTTGAAATTAGGTACAGGGGTAGGTATAATTATGAAAATTTACGGTCAAGAAAATATGCGTTACTGGACAAAAGGGCGTGGCAATATAAGAATAATACTGTTTTTCAGTTATTTTTGACACTAGGGTACGAAAATTTGTTACAAAAATGGGAAAATTGTTGTTATAATCTCTAAAAAGGAAGAAATAAAAACTTTTTAACAAAAAAAAAAAAAAAAAAACAACCAACTTCAAAGAAAAAAATAATTTTAAATTACTTCTCACATTAATTCTTGGTCAAATTTGTAATTTATTTGTATAAATTATTAAACTGGAAATCCTATTGCTATAAATTTTTTCTATATTGTATTATTATCATAAATTATATGCATTTCTCCATGAATATAAAACTTTTAAAGTCGGCGCTTATATAATCAGACTTTTATAAAATAAACGCCCCGGCTTTAAAGGTTTTATATTCATGTAGAAATGCATATATTTATGATAATAATACAAAATATAAAAAAATTTATAGCAATAAGATTTCCAATTTAATAATATATATAAATTAATTAAAAAATTTGACCAAGAATTAATGTGAGAAGTAATTTAAAATTATTTTTTACTTTGTAGTGGTTTTGAAGTTAGTTGTTTTTTTTTTGTTAAAAAGATTTTTTTAGTGATTTCGTTCTGTTTTTTGCATTAATTGCTTATAATAACAAAACGAACGCGTTAGTTTTCTAACTCTGTGCTCATACATTTATTCTTAATGAAGCAAATTAAGTGACAATTAGTTAACATTTGCAGTGGTCGAATGGATAAGCATATGCACTTACACTCAAGCGGTCGAGCTTCAAGACTCCGGATAATGGCAATTTTTCAACTGCCGGCAACATTACTTGGAAATTCAGCAGACATACTCACCTCTGTACCTGCTTATATATTTTTTCTATAGGGATGTCCTAGGACGGTATGTCTGTCAAATGAACTACCGTAGCAGCAATGCAGCATGCATCTAATAGTATGAATGCTATGGCAGTTCATTTGGCAGACATGTATACCTTCTGCACTTACACCATAAGATCCATGCTGCATTGCTGCTACGGAAGTTCATTTGGCAGACATGCCAGCCCAGGATATGCCTATACAAAAAAGATATAAGCGAGTATGGACGCGAGCATGTCTCCTGTCCTTCCGAGGCATGTTTCCGGCAGACATACAACAGGGCTCCTTTTCCAACTGGGAAGTTTCAGTCGTATACTCAGCTGAAGGATGTTTAACAATTACATGGTTAGTTAAACCTAACACAAGAGCTGGCAATACATGGAGGCCTTCACTGAGACCATATGTTTCAGAATGTTTCAGATGACACTATAAGTATGTAGTTGCTATGGTAAAGAAAGTTGTGCACAAAACGCAGCCTGGCAAGAGCAAACAATTATGTCTCTAACTGGTAATACAAACGGATTTTTGTGCATTTATATAACTATATACCAAAAAATGTTTTTTGTGAGTTAAAAAAAAACGACTTTAATTATGTATAACTTTTAATTGTTTTACAGTTCGTTTTAAATCTGACTGAATTTAAGCTGGCACCGCACTGCAATTTGAAAAAGATTAATAATATATACATTTAATGTATTTCTGATCCCAAACACATTAATCAAAATAAAATAAGCTTTTATGAGTAGTTATTTACACTGTACTAAAGAAAACGCCGAGCTAACATTTTTTCAAAGAATTTTTTCTGTTTTGTTTCGAGAATGTAAGTAAATTTTCTAACTTAGGCAGTGGGCAAATTGATCTAAATGCGATCTAAACTAAACTGTGTCGATTAGGCAGTGCTTCCTTAATATTTTAGGTAATTTCCTAGCTACCTAAATGTTTCCTAAATTAGGAAGCACTGGCTTATCGACGCAATGTAGTTTAGGTCGAATTTAGATTAACTCGCACACAGCCTTAATTATAAATATTTGGGCCTATTCAGCGGAATCTTTTATGAAAAAATTCTGTTACGATTTCCCATACAAATTTTTGAGCTATCAAAAAATCTGTTGTGAAAGCAAAATTCGTATTCTGCACGACAGTCTTTTATGAAATCTATTATAAATCACAAAAGATTTTTCGAACTGTAAAAAAATCTTTTACAAACTCTTGGATTAGTATTCTACATGACAAAATTTGTTATGAAATCTGTTACGAATTTTGTTATAAAACACAATAGAATAACAGATACATTTTCTGCCTTTTATCAGAATTTAAATCTTATTCTGTGTGTTCAAGGAAGAGTAGGGGAGAGGAGGGTAATACCAATTCGTACAGCAGCGTTTCTAAGGAAAAAAATCTAATAACATTTGTTTTTCCTTACCACACCCATTCTTTTAGTAGTGTTACGCAACCTCGCAAGTTATTGCATCAGTCTGCGCCATAGTTTCGCTGCGAGTTAGTGTGACGTGATTTTGCGCTTCTTCAAACTCTGCGGACGGTTTATATAAGTATGTTTTTTTGAATAAAACATGATTAAAATTCTATTTGTTAAAAATTTTGTATTATTTGTATATAAAATACCTTTATTCATACTATATGGATCCTTCTAATTATGTACGGAATTCAACAAACAATGTACGAAATTAGACGCAAGTGTCGGGTAATTTAGTACACACAACATTTAATAATTTCTTTTTTTTTACACTATATTAGTGATAATATGTAAACGTGCTTTATTTATATAAAACTAAACTGATAACAGTACGACTTGAAACGTAAAATGTTTTCTTGTATTGAATAGATAGAAAGAAAATTATGCATAATGTTATGCATAAGCTTTTGTCGCGAAAATTCACATATGATTGACTTTCGTCAATGAAAACCATGCCCACCTCCCATACAAAGTGACTATAAAATCGGTGAAATCTCTTTAAATGCCACTAAAACTAATGTAATAGGCACATAAGCTTTGTTCTAAAATATTCACCATGTATTTAAAATGTGTCAAACAAATATAAAAAACAACACTGCGTCCACCGCCTCTGCTACGAAAGGTTCCTAATTGTAGAGCTCGAAAGGTACTATTGTAGAGCTCGTTATCTTTTCGTTCATAGTAACTGCGCTCATTGTTGCGTCCATTATCCTGTCGATTGTATGAGGAACCTCCAGCAGCGCCTCCATCGTAGTTACTAGTTCACTTCCTCTTGCATTCAACATCTTGTCGTTGGTAGGATGAGTTACCACTAGGAATAGAGGTTTTGATCACCTTTTGATCATGTTCATCTAAGCGTTGCTCTTTATGTTTGCAACCTACGCGGTCACCTCTGCTTCCTTCGTTTCCACCTTCACCATTACTGCGTCAGTGACGACTTTAATTGAAACTTGAGCTTCTGCTCTGGGTCGTCCTCCCAGTTCAACATTGTTTTAAAACAAGCAATTTAATAAAATCGGCAAAGCTGGTTTTAAATGCTAATGCACGGCATTTATTTGGTGCTAGTTTCGTAAAAATATTTGCAATTTACACGTTAAAAGCAATAACTTCTTCAACTTGCGTTAATTTCTATTTTAATTTATTGACAGCAATCAGCTGTTTCATAACAGAAGTTAACAAAATTATAATAGATTTTTGCTTTCGAAGATTGATAACAGGGTACCATAAAAGTTCGAAAGGCAGAATAGCAATTTTAACAGATCTTTTATGGTCGGCATCTTGTATGAGACATAACAGAAAATTTATAACTAAACAACAGATCTGGCAGAATGGGCTCAATTGTTATTGATCGTGTCGGAACAGTTTCATTTCGGTTCAAGTTTTATTCAGTTGTAGTTTAGGTGAGTGCATAAAAAAAATATGTTATTAACACAACAGCAAAAAATTGAAATAATTGAATATAAGCGAAGAAATACAGATATTGTTGCCATTCAATCGGGCAGTGGTCAACCAAGAAAGACAAATGAGCGACAGGACAAAGATAAGATATCGAAAAAAAACTTCACCAGAAATCGCTGCAGAATTAAGGGTTCATTAAAGCTTTTTAAGCAAAAAAAGGCTGTATTAAATTTTTTTTTAAAGCGACTGCTTATTTTCGGTAATTGTTTTTTTACATTATAATTATCTTATCTTATATAATCTTATGGAGAACATTTTTTGAATTTTTGGATAACAAATACAAATTGTTATAGCAGGAATCAGTAGTTTAGTGAAGCACCTAGAACATGAGGTGGACACGATTTTTCGGCGTTTGTTCAACTTAAAAAAACTTTCGCTTCTGCCGAAGCTTCTTGAGCTTTTGTTCGAAGATTTTTGAAGAATTTTGATTTTTACTAATATGGTACTTGAAAAACCGATTTGTGACTAAAACAGTGATTTGTTTTAGTTTATAAAAAAAGTATTTCTCTAAATTAAGACTCGAACGATTAAAAGTACCATTTGTGTTTGCTTAACATGTGCTTAAAATTTGGAAGCGATCCTTGCCTTAGTTTATTCAAACTAGTCCCCCTAAAATCATACATTCTACCGATTTCTTAAACACTCCTTTAAAATTATGATTTACCCCCAATTCTACTAAATAACGTTGAACTGAATTTGAATTGCTATTGAGGCATTCAACCTTGGGTTTAAAATAAATAGCTCACGTCCAGTGAAAATCACATCAATTCCTGCGTGAGTAAAGTCTACTATGTTCTTCGCAACCTAAGAATGACCTCAGAGTATGTTCCCGTCGAAACAAGATGAAATCTTGTCTTACAACTGCTGATGCCTATCATCACTTACTCAGAAGTAGCTTATAGCAATCTAGATTCATGCTCATCACACAAGTTGTTGGTTACTCTTAATAACGCTGCCCGTTACGTCTATGGACTGAAGAGGTTCGATCATGTATGCTTCCTTCGTACTAAGCTACTCGATCGCTGCTTATTTCGCTATCTCGAAGCAAGAAATTGTATATTTTTGAATAAAATAATATACTCACGTTGCCTATATTACTTGTATGAAAAACTTCAGTTCTGCAGGTAAAGTAGAAGCATGAACCTATTGATTCTGAGCTAGTATTACAAAAATTCTTGCAGTCTGTTTTTCGTCAGTGCAATAAGACTGGAATTATCTTCCATATAGCATTAAAGTCGTCTCCAACCAAAAAGCCTGTAAGCGTTTAATCTTTAAATATTTCTCTTAACTCTATCTGCTTTTTCTTCTACTGTTCTTCTCTCTCATAAATTGTTAATTTTGTTAGATTTATGTATATATTTCTCTTAACTTTATCTGCTTTTTTCTTCTACTGTTCTTCTCTCTCATAAATTGTTAATTTTGTAAGATTTATGTATAATTTTTATAAATAAGTTCCAAGCAATTTGTAATATTCTTTTTATGTTATTATTCTCAGAAATTTTTTCTTTATATTTCTCAAAATTTGTTGCATATTATTTTTATAATTTTTAATTTACCCATTCCTTTTTATAATTTTAAATTTTTAATTCATTATTCACCTGTTGTTATATTATTTAATAATCTATTGTTAAATTCTTTTTTAACTTGCGGCATGCAAAAGAAAATAATTCTTACATACTCTTATTTGACTCAATAAATTGAAATTGAAATAGTTTTCGAGCAATGCTGTTCACCGGTTTCAAGCAGCACTTTTCAGGTATGACTTAAAACTTTATGAGAATATTTAAACGATGTTATGCATTCCGAAAATGTTAAAAAAAATTATTTTTGGTCGCCGAAACACTTTAATGGGCTCTTAAGACAAATGCTTTTAGTGCAAATAAGCTGTGCAATTGTAAAACGTCGATTATGTAAAAATAATCTTAAGGCTGTGTGCGAATTGATCTAAATGCGAACTAAACCTAATTGTGTCGATAAGGCAAGTGCCAGTGCTTATCCATGTACATGGTTTGAGACACCATCGCAAAATTTAATAAAAGCAGGGACTCTGCGTACGATCGCCCGTATTCGTGAGAACTCCTCCTAAATTAGGAGCACTGCCATATCGACACAATTTAGTTTATGTCGCATTTAGATCAATTCGCACACAGCCTAAGTAATGAAAAGCCACTGCTAACCGCAAAGATGCCTTCAAATCGTTTGGATTAGTTAGTACAAAGCAAAAATATATTTTTCATAAGATGATTGGTCTCAAGTCGTTGCAAAATAAATCTTGTCGGTTCAGATTCTGGAGTCACGACTCGCAACAGATCAAATGAAAAAATCAAAGATTAATGTACTCACAATACTGTACAGCATTCTCCGTATGTCATGTCGTATGGAGGGAAATCACAAGCTGCGTTGTTGGAGAAACTCTTCTTCTAGAAGGATCTGTGAACTTTTCAGCTAATAAAGACATTATAAATAGCGGCGTATTGCAACCCATGGATACTTTTCTGATCGCATTAGTAAAGCTATATTTCAAGACGATTTTGCTCCATGCCATCGCTAAGAAATGGTAATCATACCAGTTGAATTAACATATTTTTGTTATTTATCTTCGAAGGTAACGGAATGGAATATAATCAATAGAGCACCCATGAAATATATGAAATGTACAAAAGTGTTTTTTTCTTCGCTCCCCGCGCATTTTCATAAAGATCAATGGTAAAAAAAGATCTGCAAAAAAAAAAAAAAAATTTGCATCGCTAATGATAATAAGCCAGTCGGTTTTGAATTAAAGCCTCCAAAATAAGCTTAAAAACAGCTTAAATATACTTTGTTCTATAACGCTTACAATAAATTTTTAAGGTGTTTAATCTTTGTTTTGTAAAATAAGGAATAAATAGGTAAAAATTTTAGGCATACTTTGTAGATAAACAAGTGCCATAGTTCACGGTGTTGTGAGTGGTTAAAGTTGAATTTTGCAAACATTTTTGGGTACAAATTTTTCTTAAATAATTACCATAAATTTGTAAAGAGCGATAAAATTGTTGCTTTTAAGTGCGGTTAAGAGACTTAAATAGGGCTTAAATAAAAAATTCAAATATTTCAAACTAGCTGAAACTAGGCGCTTTGCTGCCACGCCCCCGTTTCTAAACGCATATCAAATATAATCTTGCTTGTGTAAATTGTAGTCGAATACTTAAAAATTTGTTAAAACGTAAAAAATTCTGACGGAACCAGCATTTAAAATTATGTTAATTTTTAATGTATGACAAAAAAAGGTGCTACGAAAAAAAGTCAGCGATCATCCAGAATGCTTCGTAAAGTAGATCCATACAAAATGTATGGGAAAATGAATTTCTTCATATTTTTTTCGGGGATTTTTCGGGAATTTTTTTAGGTTCTCTTCTTGTTTGGCCGGAGATCAGTTCGAATTGGTATGAATCATCGAAATTGGTCCAGCCGTTCTTGATATAAGCGTAGTAACTAACGCCACTCTCTTTTACGTATGTAGATATATTTCAATATCCCAGCGAGGAAGTAGTCCTGAAACAATACATTTTCTCAAGCCTGAGGGGTAATGGTAAGGCCTGAGTATTCAACACACCACTTGATTTCCCTTTTTTATTAAAATGTCATACTTACGTAACACCTGCCATCGTATAGCGTACACTCAGGCCTGAATATCCCCAAGAATATTCCTCCGAAAATTTAGGCCTCAGGGAACGCTAAAAAATCAGGCCTTCTATCAGGTATTGCATACTCTGGAGTTAATGCTGCGTTCCATTCGCTTCAAAATAATCCAGATTATTTTTTTACATGCAAAGCAAAAACAAAAATAATAATCCTATAACAAATAGGATTATTTTTGCTTTTCATATCAAATTGTGATATAGCCTTTAAAAAATTTGAAACACAGGTGCTGCACCTGTATATTTTTATGAGCTGTCATTTCATTTTTTGAATTATTTGTTTGATACAATGACGATTAGGTAGCCATGACAGCTACCTATTTTCTCACTAGCTGCGACCATCGAATGTTAAACAAAACAAAAAAAAACAAACCGCGTGTGTCACACACATTGAACGCATTCGGCGGAGCCAACAATTGCACTTAAATTATTTATATAATTGCACAATGTTAATTAAATTAAATAATTTACAATTTTTCTGACGTTTAGAGTAAAACACATTCAGAGAAAAACATCGTTCACTAAGCTATCGCTACCATAACCTGTTAAAAGGACCATAACAGTTTTGAACGACACACGTTCTCATGACACCTAGTTAATAATAGTTATTGTATCATGATTGCTTGTTTGAATTTAATTTTGACTGCAACGGTAGTGCCCTCTACGAGTCGTTTTTCTTGCCGTTTCTTTGAGAAAGTTTGTTATCGCGATTATATTAAGGCGAAAGGAACGCAGCTATTGTATATATATAATATTATTTAATATTATATATATATTTTTTGCATTTAAATATTTTTCATTAAAATATTGTAAATCATTTTTCTAACGTTCTCCTTTGTTTTATTTTTCAGAATGAAAAATTACGCGTCGACTACTTCGCATTGTTAGATTTTTATTTAAATTTCCCAATGTTATTTGTTGGCATTATGACTTCGCTTCTAATCTCAACCGTAGCTCAGGTGCGAACACGAAGCAAATTCAGTCTCGGGCTAACTGAAAGCACTCATAAACGTTTGACAGCATTACACCTTCGCTTCTAAACTCAGGGGCATCTTCCGGTCTAAGATTGAAACAAAAAACAGATTGGACAATTTCAGGGTATTTTTCAGAAAGCTTGAATGGAAATGCGTATTCTTTAATCAGTCATGATAGCATTCCTGAATTTTTAAAGCAAAATAGATCATATTTCACACCAGATTTCATCAGACATTGCAATTTCTGACCTCTGAGATATTTCAAATATGTATTTTCATTACTAAAAAAAAAGTTTGAAAGTGTATGAATGGTATTTATATATAAATGAAAATATTATGTTCGTGCAATGCTCTGACTCTTGGGAGTAGAGAATTGAGTAGAGATCAAAATTAAATTTTGCATAAATTAAGAATATTCTTTTATTAGCTGATTTGGTCTTTGTTTAAAATGATATTTATGATATTGAATAATTATGTCATTTAAAAGGACAGTCAAGAAAAAGAATATGACGTCAGATCGCAAACAAATTTTATACAATCAATATTTGGCTAAGTATCTGCCACCTCAGCTATTTTTTGTGTCATATGTGATGACGTTTTAGAGCAGGAAGATGTGAACACAAAAGAACGAAATTTGATGTTGCTCCATTTCATCTTTGCACTAACCGAACGAGCTCTTCAGATTTTTCATAAAATAAGTTTTAAAAAATGTTCTAATTTGTAATGACAAGCTGGGGAAGGCAAATGCAATTAGATTGAAAAAAAAATGTTAGTGAACATGTATGTTTCAATACTTATCGCATGAGCCACGAGCCAAATCGATACTATGCACTTTTAAGATTTGCTTCGGCTTAATGTGCAAGTTTTATGCCGACTCCGAACAGCTAATGACCAAAAAGCTGACATTGCATTTTGTACGACCGACAGAAATATTAATATCAATAGGAAAAACAATCCGTGACAGATGACATTGAACTTCGGTTCTATTGGCGTACGGGACACGAAACTAATTAGTATGCCACGGCCGCCATACAATCAAAGCTTATTTCTTTTAATATCTTAAATTAATCTGTGAACATAATAAATAAATAAATTCCTAGTAAGGAATCGACTGGGCCGAACTTCTAGTATACCCACATTAACCCATATGACGCCCCTTTGGTTGGGGAAAAGTTGTGGTTTTTATTTTATTTATATTTAAAAAAGCCCTCCATAAATTTATGAAGCACGATAATAATCCAAATTAAAAAACATAATATGATCCAATAGAAAAATTTAGAATTTTCTACATATTTCAGTATTTCTACCAATTCAACTTTTAGGTAGAGTACTTCTTGGGTTGTTGTAAATTGTTTTGTATTGAAAAATAAGTATCAGCAGCATAGACCTTAAGTACCAGAATAAGAAGACTTAAGAAAACTATAACATACAAGATAAGAGAAAAATAGATAAGCGAAAAAAGATAAAAGAAAAACACATTGAAGATAAAAATTGAGTTCTTTGTGTCTTTACAAGCTTTGCAAAATGTGGTACATACTCCAATATGAGTCTTGCCAGAATAATTCGATGAACTATTCAAGGTAACGAATGCGTAATTTTCTCTCATATGATTTAACAACCGTAATCGTTCTATTTGATTAACTCAATTATCGCTAAGATGCTTCTTAAAAAAACTCACACAGCGCAGTAAAATTTACGGAATTAGTTTTATTAACCAACTACAAAACAATCTACATTAGTTTGAAAAAAGTTCAACAACATAACACTTCCTGAGCATCCTGCAGGACGCTGGTTGGCCCCAAATGATCTGCAACAACTTCCTGCCAACCATGCATCCTTTATTGCCAGCACAATGAGGAAAACAATGTTTCAAACCGAGCAAAAAAACACAGCACAACATACAAAACAGTCTTACATGAGCTGAGTGCCATGACAAGTGGGTGGTTAGTGAGGAATTTTCGGTATGGGCATAAGTACTTCATATAGATGCCTTTCTTTTTTCCCTCTCTACTACAACTATATGACACCTGAAGCCGATTTTTTTATTTTTCTTTGTTTCAAACGCCCTTTAACGCCTCTTACGTAATTATCTTGCATATGCTTAAACTTAGCTTATCAAGTAAGCATCGAAAAAAAGTTTCATGTGGTTCACGATGTTATGTTAAATAATTTTTTTGTTAAAAATTTTCCATGTCAAGAATGAAATTAAATCTACATGTTGTGCGGGTGTGTGTGTCTACGTTGTTTTTCTAGTTGCATTGAAATTTATGTACAATTTTGGCTTGTTCTACAAAAAGTTTGCTATATTTTTGAATTTTTACACAATTTTTAAGTAGATACATTTTTTTGTTTTTCTGTTGGAATTTATTTTAATTATAGAATTTCCAAAAAATCGAATCATGCTTCGTCGAGTTTAAGATGCTATCAAGCATAATCAGTGTAGTAACGCAATAGGTTTGTAAAAAAATTTCTTGAATATGTTATGAATACCTTTCAAAGTAAAACATTCAAAGAAAAATTTAGTTGAAAAGTCATGTAAATTAAAAAACCACTCTTGCCAAAAAGTGAATTAAATTATGTTGAACTTAGCTGCAACATGACGAACATTGAAAAATATTCAATTTAGTTTTAAAACTCATATGAAAGTTTGAAAATTCAGTAAAAATATAATTTAATTCCTTAATATCGAAGAAAGTTTTCATATTACCATCAATGCAGTTGGAGAGAGTAGAATGCAAGCATGTCCTCAGTGCGTGTCTTCTTTCTGTGCTTACTCTCAACCTCCAGAACAGACAGGCAAGTGAATCTATACAAAAGACCGAGTGTAATCAAAGTTTTTCATGCTTGTTACCGAAAACTTTGGATTTGTTAAAAGTTTTTCACTTGATGGCAAAATTAAAATGTTCATCTCTGTTGCTGTCAAAATGTGTGAATATTGTTAACAAGTGATAGAAGAGTGTCAGGAACTGCATTTTATTTAAATACATTAATACATTTACCGGCATTCTGGTGTACTGTGCCAGTTGTATACAATTTCACAAAAGAGTACATTTACCTTTTAGAGCGCCAGAAAATCTAAAATAATACGCTCTCTTGTAGGCTATCAAAAAATTATTTTTGAATTGTAGCAAAACTTAAAACGCTACACGGTTAAAAATCCGGGAATACAATTCAACACAATACAAAGCACAATATAAAAACGATTTACAATTTTGCTTAAATTTACAATTTTTATAAACCATATTTAGCCAATTCACAGTTTATTGTAAAACGGACTGATCTATGTGTCATAGCGTAATTCTTGGTTTTTTTACAAGTCTTATTAATTTGCTGTTTTTGTTTTAAATAAAAACACAAGTTACGCAGGTCTGATTAATTTGTACATGCCCTTAGGTATGTTATTGCAGCTTGTAAACTGATAATTCTGATCATTGGATCTGATACTCAGATCCAAGCTTTATTTTTATTGATTCCAAAACAAAAACACAGGTCTAACTTGTTATCTTCTTCTTTCATGAAAACAACTGATTCAACACCAACAGTTACAACGTCCTAGAATATTGCGCTCATAGTTATAAAATTACCCACATTACAATATTACATCGAACTGTAAAAAACCTGATTTTTTTAAAATTAAATGCAATTTAAGAATAGCAACGACGTTTTTTTCGCATGCAGTTTTCAAATGTGACTTAATAGATTAGTTTTAGCTAGTTTTAAGTCGACACTAATTAATGCATTCGGACAATTTTTGAACTGCTTCACAAATATAATATACTAGCAAATACCCGCTGCTCTTCTGTATTTTTATTTTTTAATAAGTCCTGCATAACAGGATTATAAAAAATTAGGGCAAAAAAATTTTTTAAATTTGTAATTAAAAATGTAATTTGCCTAGCTTAAATTCTGAATATGAATACATGTACTCTTCTTGACATCAAACTTTTGGCTACACCTCGAAAACTATAGATTTTCTAAGTATAACGCATTTATTTATGAAAAGACGTTGATTCATAAAAATAACGGTAAACGAAATATTTTTTGAAAATATTTTGTACTTATATCTAGTATATTGAAAAAAAAATTCCCGTATTATGTCATCAAAATTATTTCGGTATCTTGAAAAGAACAGATTTTCTCAATATAACAATTTTTTAGCCTTAGAATGAGAAAAAAACCGATTAAAATTTAAATTTTTGAATTTGCAAGCAAACATCTCCGCCATTTTCATATCCATACTCATCAAACTTCCTTTGTCTGAAAGATCAATTAAGTGAATTTGGAGAAATGAGAAAAGATTTACCGTTACTTCACTGATCCAATGTTTTATATTGATCTCACAAAACCTCTAAGATATTCAATTTGTGCTCAAATAAAAGGCCAAAAGTTCTTTTTGATGTATTTTTTTTCAATTTCCTTTTTCCCCCCACTATGAAAGGTACATATGATTTATCTGCAAAAATTGGTTAATTCGACACAAAATTCAATAAAAAGTTTCTGTCAATAAAAATCAAGATAAACCCCATATTATGTTTTTGATAAAATTTTATTTTTTCAAAATTAAAGTTATTTCTAAATGACATTGTTATTTATAATGTTGATTTTCAAATTGTTATTATATTTTTTACAATATTGTACAGCTTAAAAAATAATTACTGTGAAAAGAAGTTTTCACATATTTCAAACCATTCCAAAGTTATGTATATATATATATATATATATATATATATAAATCAATGTTTTAAGTCATTTAATTATCTATTTAGCATTTTTATTGATTTAAAGTATGTATTCTCCGGCAGATGCAGGAGCCACAGATCGCCTTACTACCATGCATGAATTTTTATGGTAGTCGGAAAATAAATTTTATACATATTTTCATCATTTTTAGTAAAATTGCCAAAAGTAATCATATGAACTGAATTACCAAATTTTTATCTAATAAGACCAAAACCGTCCTAAATATAGAATTTTTGATGATTTGTGGGCGGTAATTGGGATGTGGGAAAATTTTTTCCCTAAAACCATTTCGTGCTCAAAAAATTTCAGCTCAATTAAGCTTTAACCTAGCGTGATTTGCTTCAATCCACGCTTCCATTTGCTTCAATTCCCTGAAAAGTGGGCGTAAATAAAGTGGGACGCTCCCATTTTTAGTAGAGTTGCTGAGAGTAATCAGATAAGCTAAATTACAGAATTTTAGTTTAATACGACCCAAAACATCTTACCTCCACGCTTATCCCCCGAATTGTAAGCGAAACTAAAGTCTAGCACTCCCATTTTTAGCAAAGTTGGCAAAAGTAACCGTGCGAACAAAATTACCAAATTTTAGTCTTATGCTACGTTAACATTGGGCTAAATGACTCATTTCAGCCCATTGAGCCAAATGAGAAACGAAGTCATCTCATTTCCCACACAAATTCTCAGTTGCAATTCAACTCATTTAAAACATATGAATAAGATTGGATACGTTTTTAAAACTTATAACAAACTATTTCCAACGCATTCAATGGAGAATGGACAAAAAACACCGAACAGACTAAAAACAAAGGAAAACCTTAAACAACAAAACACATGTAACATCAACAATGTCAATCAGTATAAAAAAATAAAAAGCAGTTATCAAACGAAATGAGATACTTTCGCAAAAAAAAAACCAATGTAAGCACTTTTGAATGACTGATTAAAAATGAGTCATTTGTCTCAATTAAAACGTAGTATATTATACGACCAAAACTGTTTGAAATATAGCATTTTCATATTTGTGGGCCGTTAAAGTGGGCGTAAACACTAATTTTTATTACAGCTGCCGAAAGTAACGATACAAATAAAATTACCAAACTTTAATCTTGTACGACCAAAACCGTCTGAAATATAGCACTTTTAGCGTATAGTAGATGTAGCCTATCACGATTTAGTTGAAATATCAAATCGTTTGGCCCTATATCGTCCAAATCGGTTCAGTGATTCGCGCGTGATTGCCAAACATCCATGCAGTATCACAACGCTTTTAATAGTATAATACATATAGTATAATTTTAAACATAGCTCATGTTTATAACTGAATTTTGGCAACTGCCCTCAAAAACTTTGCAAAGAAAATTAATCAACACTGTATGACAGCAAGAATCTCCCTTAAAGCAACTACACAACATGGTCAAGGTTCATTTATAAGGTAGTGGCACTTTAGAGAAATGCACTCTTTTTCCGCCTTTGCTCGAACTGTCACTGTGCTTTTCTTTGTTCTAAGCATTCATTTTCTTCATTTCTTTTCATCCATTCTATCAACCAAAATTTGAAACCAATGAGAATGCAATTGGCAAAAATACCAAAATGGCTGAGTTTGACAGTTGTGGTCACTAAGAAAGAGAACACATTCAGCCCTAACACTACCCTGTCTTGTTCTACTATGGTTTGACCGACCTCGCTCTCAAGTGCCATAACCTTATAAATGAGCTTTGAACACGGCTGCCTTGGTATTAGAGAAGCTCTAGCGTTAGAGAAGCTCTAGCGACAAAGAGAGGAAACCTTTGTTTGCTATTGCGTTGAGATGCTTGTTGAATGTAAGCATCAAATGAAATATATGAATTTTGTAATAATTAAAGTAAGTTAAAGTAAAAACATAGTAAGCTATGACACTGGAAATTATCATAGGAATTGAATAAACAAAGACTTATCAAAACTATCAAATTGGAATCAAAGAATTAATATAAAGTTACCGAGCTTGTCTGGCTTAAAATTTCGTGAGTGTCCTTCTATATAATAGTATAGATATACTATATCCCAATAATATTTTCCCTCAGAAATCTACTTTCGTTTCATATAAAACAATTTTTTTTTGTTTTATTTAATACAAATAAAAAGCTTTTTAAAAAGATTTCGAATTTCATAAATTCATTTTTGAAAATAAGTAGTTTTGGATTATACATTGTTCCAATAATTTTTGTGTAAAGATTTTACTAATGACCTTCCTGACACGACATACAGCAGTATTTTCTTAGCAATACCTAATGCGCACACACTTCCTAATAAGTTTTACATTAATTCTCAACTTTACCGCTGCCGGGCAAAATAAAATTTGCAAAAAACAAATAATTTTCGCTCTACCTTACTGTAAATTCATATGAAAGTTTTTATTCCAGCTTAAAAATATTTGTTTTTGTAAATATTCGTCTGCATTTTTATATGTCCGTCTGCTTACCTGTATTCCACATTATCCGTGTGTCGGTATGCTTGCTTTTGACAATCCATCCATTATACATTTTTTAATTTTGTAACTTAAATCAGAGCACATAAAAAAATCACCTAAAGTCTTATAAGATTTCTGTAAAAATCATTTTACTGTGTAAGGCAGATGTCATCAGTGGTTTAGCGGCCATGTCCGAACAAATGTAATTCAGAATTGTGTACAGGTGTGAGAGGCCTCGCAGCTACATTGTATTTAAGAAATACTTGGTTACGTCACGTGCCATTTTACCACTGGGTTGTTTTGAGTGTGCTCTTTAAAGTGCACTTTAATACATACTCAATATAGGAGAGTATACATCACAGATGCCCAAGGTAGTAGTTGATTGACGATCAAACAAAAGAGCGTACGTATACGTGTGAGTTTAATTTGCTGAAATCAGCCACTACTGGGCATCTATGGTGTAAATGTGCCAAGCTACTGGATACCGCAATAGAAACAATAAAAAACAATTGACAGAGGAACAGAGATAACGCTTTATGCTGCCTGTGTGTCTAACAATTTAATGAAGCAATGGTTTTTATGTTTGGTTTTTTGGCTGCTTTAAAAATTTAAATTTTAATAACTTTTAAGAGTGCTTTTTAAAAAATAAAGGATGCATGATTATAAGTTAAACATGCAGTTTCATATTAGTGAAAGAATTAATAAAATTGGTACAGTAATTTTTAAGTTTAGCGTCGTCGCAGATACGTGAGAAGGATTTTATAAAATGGTATACATGGGCAATTTCGCCAAAAGTTACCTTTTTTCAACTGAAAAGCAGAAAAATGTAAAAATAAAACTTGAAACTGGAATTATAGTTTCTTTATATTATTAGGCCCCAAAGTAAGTTTAAATCGCTTGAGGCCACACAGTATGACGGCATGAAATTTATTTTTATGCATTTTGTGTGTTTTTGAAATGTTACAGGAATGACACAAAATGTCAATGAAATCGGTTATAGAAAAGATACAATATGTCAACGGAATGAGAAAATCGCATATTTTTTATCAATTATTTGCTAAAATCTTTAATATGTTACCCTCAATTTAGTTTTAGTCAATCACTAACTGAATATACAGTTGGTTACAGAAATTACAACTTTTTTGTTTAAGTATTTCTAACATAACCTAAAAGTTTAATAATTAGTTTAATGACCTATTAAATTATAGCATGAATTAAAGTGTGAGCTTTAGACAAAAAAACTTACTTGATCTAAAGCTCGCAATTTAATTCATGCAAAAAAGTTTTATTTTGCACTTGGACTTCGCACTCATAAGCACTGGTGCATTTTTGAAACTTATATATAAGTAGTGTAAAAAGCCACATTGAGTGGGCGTTTAAACGATTTTTGTCTCTTAGATTTGATTACTAAAATAGTAAGATATCAAAATTAGTTTTGCGAAATTCAGAAAGTGGTAAAATCGCGGTTCATTACGTACAATTTTGTTGGAAATATATTCGCTATCGATGTGTCTAGTAATAACATCAAATGCAAAACATTGCATTAAAATTCATTAAAAAAATCGCAAAAATCGCAAAAAACCATGTAATTGATCGAAAATTAAAAATAAACAAAAAAAAAAAATTATCGAAATGAAAAGGAATAACTACACTCTAAAAATTAGCCGAGCAGAAATTGACTTGCATAAGCCAATTTTACTTAAATGAATCAATTTTGGCAAGTGTAAACCTATTTTAAGAGTAAGTTTAAAAAAAGACGTCGGAAAACATAAAAAAACCGAAAAATGTCACCAGAAAAAAATGGGCCGGGATAACCTAGGTCAAAAATATAAAAAAATTGTTTGTTTTGAGTCAAAGACTCGTAACTTGCGTATGTATAGGTGTAACTTGCTGTTATATATTTAAATTTTAGTAAAGTCTCTTTTAATTTATTATTTTTGTTTTCTTTTTGTGGTCTTTCAACTTAAATTAACAAAAGATGAATGAATGTATTTAACTAGGTATCAAAAGAAACCAAATCATGATGGTAGAAATCACACGCTTTGGTAACATTAGTGGGAATTTTTAACTTTATAAAAGAGCTTAAGGGAAAATTATAGAGATATTAGCAATAGCTTTATCAAACTCTCAATTAAACAAATGAACATAATAAGTAATGTTTGCTAAAACCATGGTAATAGTGAAGTAGTGGCTACATAATTTTAGTATCATTAATGTAGCATGCTCACGAAAATACATTAACCAACAAGCAATACCTGCTTAAACATGTTGCTAGATACTTTATTTTGGTATCTTTTAAATCGTGATTTGAATTTTTAAATTCCATTCTATTTTAACTTATTTTCTTCAGATTTCGGTTTGCTGTTATGGTGCACGTTGCTACAATGACAGCCCAACGACATCAATTACGAAAACTTTTCTGTACTTAACTGGAATGTTGCCAAAGGAGTGAATGTCTCAGATGTTGCAGAATGAGAAGTCTGGTTTCGCAGGAGGTAGTGTAGGATGATCTGGTTTAAAGAAAAGATGCCAGCTTATTCAGTGGTGGAAGTACTAGCATAATAAATCTTTTGCTGTCATGATGACTTTGCGTATGTATGACTATGTGTGTGTTTGTGTGTGATTATGCGTTTATTTTTTGTGTGCAGTGCGTGTTAATTTTAGACTACGTGATTTGCGGCTTTTAAAAAGATTTCATAGATTTTTCATAAGATTAGCTTAGAATGCGTAAAGCGACAATATTTTAGAGTTGGCAGCATTGTTCTCTTACTTGATGAGGGCAAAACTTTTAAATAATAGCTTAGCGGAAATGACGTAATAGAAATTGGGACATAACCGCCATTAGCGCAGTTGCCATGTGCCTTGGATTATATCATATTAAAAAGGCCAACCACTATAATGGATTTAGTAAATAGATAAAAATATAAGAAAAATCCTTCCTAGCAGAACAAAAGCTTATTTTTTTAATTCATTTACGAATATTTTCGAAATTATACCATTTTTGAAGCATTCCCTAGATTCAAATAACCCTAAACAAAAATTCTGATTTCAATAGCAATGATTACTTTTTTACAATTTTTCGGATTGTTGGCGTATAAATCTACTTTCTCCATTATATCGTTTGGGAGTTATGTCGAAAAAATCATTAAAACTTTCAAACAGTAATTACTCCTTATAGTTAAATAGTTAAAAAGACCTTAATTTGCTAAATTCTTTACCAAAACAAATCTTTAAGCTTTGTACGACTCACAGTGGGGTATATTAATGCAAAAGTGGGCATTTATTTAAAAAAATTTTTCTAAAGAACATAGTAGTGTTTGCAACCCTATGAAAGAGGATAAAATTCTCCATACCTAGGTAAAAAATGGTTGAAAAATATTTTACCGTTTACCAGCAATGAACTTTGAAAGTCATAATTTTTTTTTCAATTTGAGTGCACGAAATAAGATGTCAACTAGATATTTAGTTAAAAAAAAACAACAAACTCCCAACTTGGAGTTAATAAAAACTCTTGTTGTTACTTTCACATTACACGATTAATTGATTTCTTTATTCTTCATTACTTAAAACTATATATATATATGTATATAAAAATGCTTACAAATTAATATTGTGAAATATAGAAAATGCTTATTTAGTTAAATTGCTTATTAAGATAAAAACCGATTATTGGGTAATAATAAAAGTGCTTCATAAAATAATCATACTAGGTCACTGCAGCTACATGTGTGCTGATGTTGTTGTATTGCTGCAATGTAGGTCACTGCAGTGCCGTAGCCCTTGGTGGTTTCGGAGGTGCTGGTGCTGAGGATGTAGCTCACGCAGTGACAAATCTGCAATTTTAAAAGTTTTTTTACATTATTTTAAAAAAATTTTATAAAACTATGATGGAACTTATTTGTTTAGGTACTTTAGCAACACAAAATCTATTTTTTAAAATAGCTTTTCTATATATTTTATTTTTGCTATTTTTATTAATGTTAAAAAAATGTGAATTTTTCCTATGTTAATAGAGATATATAGTTGTGAGATGAGTAAAGTTAAGGGGAAACTCTTTTGATAATGGACATTCTGTAAAAAAAAGTTGTGTCATTCACTTGTTCACTTTCGCGGTATTTAAATTTTTTTACTATAACTTCGTGTCACAAATCTATGATTTCCTTGAGGAAAAAAAAACAGAAAAAAGGACAAAATAGGTTTACTCAGAATGTTTAATAAAATTTAAAACTTATGTGCAGAATTTGAAGTCCATTTATTAATTTTTGTGGAATTTTAAGAGTTTTAACAGTTTTGATAAAGTCAGTTTGTATGAGAGGTATTCGTAGTTTTCGATTTGGTTAAATTTTCATACTTCAAGCGGATATTAAATATCAAAGCTCATTTACAAAATTGCAAGTCCAAGTATTAAGTTTTGTGGGATTTAAAGGGATTTACCGTTTAAATAAAGTAATTTTGTATGGGAGGTAGGCGTGGTTTTTCATAGGATTTAGTTTATTGTCGATTTCATTTTGGATGCAAGCCTGAATTCCACATTTAATTTAATAGTACTTTTTCGACATTACGATTGCTATAATAATCGTAATCTAAGATGGTTCGATGAACGATTACTTTAATTGTAACTGCATTTTTTTAAGATTACTGCAATCGCAATCGTGTGGTAAATGTTATCCTTATCGCCCAGCTCTGATAACAATCCATTTCTTTGAGAATTAAATTACAAAACAAATATTACGATTACAGCAATCGTAATTGTAATTTTGTTTTTAAAACCATTTCTGTAATCGCAATCAAAAAATATTATTATGACTGCAGTTATTGTGATTGTAATTTTTATTTGATTACGATTACTATAATCATAATAAAAAATATTTTGATTACTATAGTAATAGAAATTGTGATATTTTTTTATAAATAACGATTACTGGAATTGTAATAAAAGATATTTCGATTATGATTACAGTAATCGTAATCTTTATTTTTCAAAGATTACGATTATAGTTTTTAATTGTAACTGTAGTTTACCTGTAATCTGACCAGGAATCAATGTATGCACTTAAAGCCTTTCCAACAATATCTTGACAGTGAGCATTTGAAATTATTAACTTTTTTGATATTAAGCATAGTACTCTGCTCAGTTTCATGTGAAATTCCACTCAAATCTCCATATAAAAAGTGACAGCTGAGAAACAAGCGTGTAAATTTTCACAACATGTTCGTCAGAGCAGTACTCTGTTCCGCTGCGTAAAATTATCGCAACATGTTTCTGAGCAACATTTTTTCACGATAATTTAATTGTACTGTCTATTTATTTTGAAGTGAAAAGAGAGAGATCATATGAAATCTCCCAACTTATTCTGAATCTCTCTGAGAAACGTTTCCATAGGAATTCCTCGCAACAAATTTTAAGTCAGAAAATTCACGCAGTAAATAAATAGATGTTGCCAGCGTAATTTCACGTAAACGAACAGAGTACTAGGCTTTAGTAAGAATAAATTAAAAATAAATTAAGAAAGTTTTTACATTTTTGATGCAGATTGGAGCAAATTTATCATGACTTTTATTTCTGACCGTTTGCATTTTTTAATCTACCACGCCAGGCAATATTTTTACATAAAAATATATTGTTAGAAGTTATTTCAAACTTTTCTAGCTTTTCCAGATTAGAAAAAGAGTCAAGTCGAATGGGTCTGGCAGTGAATGCAGATAAGACGAAATACTTGGTGTCAACAAACAAACAGTCCCAGCGCCTTGGAACCCACGTTACCGTTGACAATACCTCATTCTAGGTTGTGAAGAACTACGTTTATCTGGGATCCAGCATTAACTCAACCAACGACATCAGCATTGAGATCAAGCGAAGAATAACTCTTGCCAACAGGTGTTACTTTGGTCTCAGTAGGCAATTGAGAAGCAGAGCCCTCTCTCGACAAACGAAAATCACGCTCTATAAATCGCTCATCATGCCCGTCCTACTTTATGCATCACAAACCTGGACGCTGATCAGTACAGATGAAAAGACTTTAGGAGCATTCGAGAGAAAGATTCTTCGTAAGATCTACGGACCAATCTGCGTCAATGGTGAGTACTAAATACGGTGGAATGATGAACTGTAAGAGCTGTACGCTGACATCGACATAGTCAAGAACATTAAAATCGAGCGGCTTTGCTGGCTAGGTCATGTTCAGCGCATGAAAGACGATGTTCCAGTGAAGAAAACATTCGATTCGGTACCCAGCGGCGGTCAACGCAGAAGAGGACGACCGCATCTTCGTTGGAAAAATCAAGTAGAGGACAACCTGACGAAGCATGGAATTTCCAACTGGCGCCAGCAAGCGAAAGACAGAAATGGCTGGCGCAAAGTCTTAGATCAGGCCAAGACCGACATACGATTCTAGCGCCAACTAAGTAAGCAAGTAAGTAAACAAAAACGCTTCAAGTGCCCGAAAAAATTCTACGCACGGTAGAAGTGAAACCTTCAGAAAACTGCAGAAATTTTTAGTAAAACTACTTTTTTACCTAAGAATGAGAAAAAAAACTTCAAAATCAAAGCTTTGAATTTCCATTGTTTTTTAGTATATGGGTCATTCTTTTACAAACCGTACAAATTTAAACAAAAAATGACCTACCCATTTTTGATTAGCATGAAATTTTTTTTACGGATTCTATATCGGAAAAAAAGACACGTGTTCGAGGATTTTGTTTTTTTTTTAAATAGAGGGCGTTAAATGTTTGAGATTTTCGTGATTTTTGCCTTGGAGACTAATTTTCATAACTTCGGTTCTGTTTAAGCTAGAGACAACTTTTTTGCTTCATTTTGAAGATAACAAAAAAAATTTAAAGAAAAAAATAATTTTAAAGAAATTTATGAAAAATTTCATACTCTTATACGCAATTTAAATTTTTAAATAAATTTTAACCAATCTTACCCACCTCTAAGCATGTTTTAAACATAACCATCGTATTTTACGTCAAATTTTACATAGAAAACAATTTTTTATCGATGGAGAAATGATTATTACTATTGCAAAAAAATTCAATAAACTCGCGCGGTACCTGACGTCGGCGCGCCAGTTGCAAAGTACACCTCATATTCTCGCCTCATACCGTTATTCACTGTATTATATGACCAATATAGTATATATACAGAGTTGCGCAAAACAATAGCAACAAAATCAGTACGCTGCTACAAAATCGTGTATCTTTTTAAATATTAGGTACACACAAAAATGATTATAGGAACCAAAGCATATATTATATATTCACACATCATATTAAAAACAAATCATATTCAAATTTTGTTTTGTTTTCTTTATTAAATTTAAAATTAATGTGATTTCATTCAGTTTGTATGAGAGCAAAACAAAAGCAACATAATTTATATTTGGTGTAAGATTCATTATTCTTAATAACCGCTGCATATCTGAGCGACATCGACTCTATTAATTTAGATATGTTGATATAAGGTATTTGATCCTAATAAATTTTCAGGACTTCATACAGTGCAGTCTTATTGGAAAACCTGTAACCAGAAACTTTTACCTTTAAAATCCCAAAAAGATTTCTAATGGGATTCAAGTCATTGTGATTGTACCGGCCAATCAAGGACTTGAATCCCATTGCCTCTAATGTAATCTTTGATGAGCTTTGAAGTGTGCTTCGGGTCGTTGTCGGGCTGAAACGTTCACTGAAGCGACATATTCCACTCTGAATGTGGCTGCATCTTGCTTTCTAAAATGTCATTAGATCCATAATTCCATCTATTTTTTGAAATGGTTCAACTTCATTATAGGAAAAACAAGTGCAGACCATAATGTCACCGCCTCCTTGCTTAAAATTTATTTTGCGGTTTCGGGCTTCAAGTCGTGTACCTGGATGGCGCCGTACCGTGCACATCCAATCTGAATTAATCAAGTTGAACTTTGATTCATCGCTAAAAAAAGGTTTTCGATTTTTAAACGGTCCAATTTATGTGCTCTTTTGCAAGAATGAGTCTAAAAAACAATAAATTGCAACTTTTTGTAACAATTTCAGACAGAATTGTTTAAATTGTAATACCTCACCTTGTTTTTATGCTTAGCTGTAAGCAAAGGCTTATTTGCAGGTCTGTTATTTCTTTAATCGTTCTCAACGGTTCGTCATCAAACAGTGCTGTGATGGATATCTAAATCAAGTGTCCGAACAACCTCTTTGGATGTGGCAAATGCATTTCGTTTGAAAACTTCACAAATGTTCCTGTCATCACGCAGCGATGTCTTCCGCGGCCACCCTCTTTTATGTACCGTTGTTACGTCTTTTGTGATGGTATATTTCTTTATTAATCTGCAAACTATTGACTGATTAATATCAAACTGTTTCACGTTAGATATTTGTGAATTTCCGTTTTTATATTCGGAAATAATTTGCAATTTAAGAGCTTCACAGTATTTAAAACGTGCCATTATAAATGGAACAGTCAATGTCACAACAAGCGCAAAAACAAAACTAAACTTAAATGTTTATGACTTACAAACAACACGTGCCTTACAATAATGGAACTTTTACCGGTAATTCTTGGAACTTTTGTTCTCTTTTTACATTTTTCAAGTTTTGTTGCTTTTGTTTTGCTCTCAGACAATTTGAAATTAGCCACATTAATTTGAAATTTAATAAAAAAAAAACGAAACCAAATTTGAATTTGATTTGTTTTATATATGATGTATGAATATAAGCTTTGATTCCTATAATCATTTTTGTGTGTCCCCAATATTAAAAAAGATATACGATTTTTTTGCAGCCACTTATTTTGTTGCTATTGTTTTGCGCTACACTGTATAAAGTATGTTTTATATTTTTAATTGAACAATATTATTTATTAATAAATGAGGCTTTATAGAAAATTGGGTCAGCCTTTAATAAACAATAACATTATTTCATCAAATAAAGTGATATATCTGTGGTCACAAGGAATAATGACTAGACTCAAAATATCGTAAAAAAGCGATATTGAATTTACTTTATTGCCAATTTTTTGAAATAACAAGATATCGATTTTTTTCCCAGAATTGATCATCACTTATGTCTGCACATATTTTCATATATATCAAAAGAACGGGTCGTAGTTCGCGCAACTAATATATCGTTTTTACGATACTTTAAGTTTAGTCGTTATTCCTTGTGACCACAGATATTTCGATTTGAATTCATAAGTATTCTACACGTACATTTTTTTGTCTCAATATAACAACAGTCCTTACTTACTAATTTTAAAAATATTTTTTTTTTCAAACAAAGAGAATTGCTTTGCTTCCAAGTCTTGAAGTGAGATTGAAATCATTCAATGATATTTCAAAGTATCTTTAATCAATATAGCTTTTTAGGGGCAGGAATTACCGATTTTTTTTTCAATAACTCATTAACTGCCGGCAGGCATGGTTTTATGTTTACTGATGATGGATTGGTGGCATAGATTGGTGAGAGACAGGCCACAACTGCTGCAACAGCTGAAGTAAAGAATAGATGAATTTATTAATAAACAATATTAAATATCTAATTAAATAAAAATTAAATTATACCTTCATTACACATCATTTTTACTCACAAGTAAGGTTTCCAATCCGGGATCTCGGACTTTTTTCAGTCTCGACAATCTCAGGATTATAAGGCCTTAAATCCTGGAATTTTCGGGATCCCGGGATTGCCTTCAAATTGCAAAAATGCAACACTTTAATTTGACATTCGAGTAAAAACTTTTAAAGAAATTTAAATTTACCTCAAATGTTCAAAAATGAAATAAAAATATATTTAAATGGTGGCACTCGCAGTAATCTGCTCCAAAAAGCATTTGATATGGTGAAATAAAAATTCCACCAACTAGTGTTGAGTTCGAGAGATGTTTCTCTTTGGGCGGAAATTTCAATCTCAAAAAATGTACCTTTTTTATGTAAGTATTATTATGCCAGAAAATATGAGTTTTATGAATTATACAATGGATAGAAAAAAATAAAATAAATTAATTTTTATAAAAAATTTAAGCAAACTGTTTTTTAATTCTTTTGTACAATTTTTTATAAAAAAAATATCCTAACTTTCATCCCTTGCACACGATTTCTTTTTTTATTAAATAAACTACTTTTTATCTGTTTTTTAAATCCTGGTACTTATTCCGGGATCCCCGAATTCTTAATTTATTATTCTGAAATTGCTTTTGACTCCCGAAATTGGAAGCCGTAGACGCTACATAATTTATATTATATTATAATACAGAGAACAACGATATGAGGCGAGAATAAGAGGTTTACTTTGCAACTGGCCAGTAAATTTCGATACAGAAATTGTTTTCTATGTAAAATTTGACGTAAAATACGATGGTTATGTTTAAAATACCCTGAAAGGTGGGTAAGATTGGTTAACATTTATCTAAAACTTAAACTTAAAATTGCGTATAGGAATATGAAATTTTTCAAAATTTTTTTTGAAACTTTTTTTTTCTTAAAATTTACTTTGTTATCTTCAAAATGAAAGAAAATAAGGCAAAAATCACGAAAATCGCAAACTTTTAACGTCCTCTATCAGTGTATATATTTTTTATATTTATTTAAAAAATGTCCAAAGCATTGACTTTTTACTAAAAAATTTAGTTAAAAGTTAATTTTATTATATAATTAAAAGCTAGTAAAAATTGCATTGCTGGCTAACTTTTATATGATATACGAGTAGCATTCTTCTGCAAAAATTCTTTCAGTTTTGCGCAAAATCTGTGAAACTGTTTTTCAACGGTTTTTTCGAGCACTGATTTTTTTTTGCCAAATTTAATTTTTTCAAAATATTGTTTTCATATTTTAAACAGTCAAAATTAGTTTTTTAAAACTTTTTTTCACCAACTTGTGCACAATAACTTTAATTAAAATGTACTTTTTTACTATTACATTTTTTGCGGTGCTGGTAACAACATTCATAGCATACAAAAAATGCAACTCTGTAACTAATATTTTTCCTCTGTGCGAATGAGCATAAAAGCATGGATTTTCCTTGCTTTTGGCGATTGTTCCTCATGTCTTGCCTTGTTCGACATTCAGCCCTAACATTACCTTGTCTAGTTCTACTATGGGCATTCGTATCAACAGCGATTGGTAACATGCGTTTGCGCATTAATTTAAATGCAGTAAGCACATTCGTAGCTCGTTTATGGACGAGACAATCGAAACTCCATTTGAATGCACAGAATGTTCTCTGGTGCAAAGTTCTGTTTAATCCAGTCCTTCCCACATAAACGAACCCCGAAGATAAAGTTTAACAATCATGCGAACATTTTAAAAATTAATAAATAAACTTAAACCAAATTGCGAGATACGTCAAATTTAGTTGATCCAGAAAATAATATTATAAAAAATTATATCTAATCTAAGAACATTACCATCGCATTGTGATACGGGCTGCAAAATTAACTTTATCAATGGTATTTTGGTTCTTCCATGAGAAACGTTTACTAAGAGAGAGTATCAATGATTTAAAACAAGCGAATAATATTTGCATACATTCTCTCAAGTACGTTTGTTTATTCAAGATATGTAAAAAAAAAATTCTAAATACTGAGGATTCTACACAGATTATCAATACTTTAATACTATAAAAAACTCAATTGAAAATCTACTTACCAACTTATCAGTTTTTTTGCTAAATACGTTCATCAAAGCATTCAAATTTGGCACATTGTCGACGTTTACAAACAAAATTTAAAAAATAAATAAAATATATTATGATCATTACTGCTCTGCTCTGGAACCAGCAACAGAATAAAAAAAAACTTTGCATGATCTATGATAATTGAGCACTCAGAAGTACAGTCTTACTGTAAGAATTCTTTATTATTTAAGGTTTAATACCTAGGCTCATATATATTATCAATAATTCAATCGCAAGGACCATGTTTAAAAATTTCAAGTATATTGTTGTTGGGAAAGTTATTTCGTTATTTTTATGAAAATACAAGATTTCAACTGACCGTGAAAAGTCGAATTTGATAAATCGAATCTGTCAGCAATCTCTAGAACTGTTATTAGCTGGATTGCATCAATTAATTTTTTCATTGCGTCCTCATCAGCTTCAACGATCCTTTCAGAACGTGGTGTATCTTCAACATCAAAATTGCCGAATCAAAATTTTGTAAACCAGTTTTGGCACTGGCGTTCAGTTACTACATTTTCTCTACACACATCAGATCATTTTTTTTGCTCGAACATAATTTTTACCTTTTCGCTGATTTTTACTTTCCATTTTTGAAAGTGCACTAACCAAAAACTAATGTGTAGATTCAATATAACTTTTGTACAAGCAAACCTTGTGAAAATATATCGCTCATTTACATGAAGATCGTCTAAACTCAAAAAACGCGATTTTGCAGAAAATGCGTTTAATTGACTGTCGCCTTCTATGAAAAGAGAGAAGCATATTCTCTTCTCCCGCATGACATAACACGAAATTTTTACACAGTATGAAGCATTATAGGGTCCGCCAAATAACTTTTTTTTTTAAATTCTATAAAAAAAAACTACTTTTTTTTTTTTTTTTTTTTTTTTTTTATTTATTTGAAAGTACAATTTTTCCGGTTAATTATGGAAAATAAGTTTATTCAAATAGCTGCCTCAGCTGGCCATGCAGTAGCCTACACGATCGGTCCAATTTTTAAGCACATTATCGATTGTGTGCAGTTGTATTTTACTAATGGCTTCACGAATATTGTCCTTTAAAGCGTCAATTGTCTCTGGCTTGTCGACGTAACACTTATCTTTGAGGGCATCCCACAAATAATAGTCCAACGGTGTCAAATCGCAGCTCCGAGGTGGCCAAACGACATCAGCTCTGTGGCTGATAATGCGATCTTCAAAAACAGGGCGCAAAACATCGAGTGTAGCTTCGGCTGTGTGGCACGTAGCGCCGTCCTGTTGAAACCAAATGTTGCCAATATCCTCCTCTTCAATTTTTGTGAACAAAAATTCGTTCAACATGGCCCGAAAACGATCGCAATTGACTGTAACGGCTACTCCTTGCTCATTTTCGAAGAAAAATGGCCCAATTATGCCTCTGGACCAAAATCCGCACCAAACAGTGACTCGTTTTGGGTGCAGCGGCTTTTCAATGTATGCGTGCGGGTTTTCTGTGCAACAAATGCGACAATTTTGCTTGTTTACATACCCGCCATGATCAAAATGAGCTTCATCTGAAAAGATGATTTTTTTGACAAAATCGGCATCAGAGACCTGCAGCGATGAACTGCAACTGCTTTTACACTCAGTACATACTTGGTTTTTGTATGACTTCAATATCATTAATACCATGCAACATATTCTACGCCATCGAGCTCACTTACAACATCAGGCATGTTGCATTAGCCAATTGTACCAAAGTCAAACACTGTGTGACGTGTGCTTCGACTTCAGTGGAAAGTATAGATGTTTGCATAAAATAATTATGTGTATAAACCACAGTGCACGAACGGCAATCGTTATTATTATGCATTATTTTGAGCTACTGCCTCGTGTACCATTGCAGGTTGATTTCAACTTCGGCTAAGCAGTGATACAAAAGTAAGCTTACGAACGATGAAATCAGCGCGTACACTGCATTTTTACTCAAGTGTTTGTGATTACTTCAGTATGAATAGAGTAAATAGTTTTAGGAAGTTTTAGGGGTAACTTATTTCGAAGATGATGTCAAACTTTAATATTTAAGATGGCGGAAAGAGTTGCCACCTAGATTTTTTTCATTTATGCGAATTCTTGTAATTTTGAAATTCTGACAATGAATTTGATTTCGAATATAATGTAACAGTTTAAAAATTTAAGATGGAGGTTAGGGTTGCCACCTAAATTTTTACCACAGTATTGCCACCTAATAATATGTATTTTTAAGAGTTTTAAACATCATTTATCAGTGTTAAGGGGTCGCTGATTTCGAATCTTAAGTCAGAATTTTAAAATTCAAGATGATGGATAGGGTTGCCACCTTAACTTTTTGTAGTTTTGTTAATTCGGGGATGACAAAAAAAAATGGTACACCAAAAATGGGTCGCTGAATCTGAATCCATTGTCAGAATTTCAAAATTATAAAATTTTGAAATAATAGGGTTGCCACCTAATAATATGTCTTTTCAAGATTTTTAAACGTCATTTATCAGTGTTAAGGGGTCGCTGATTTCGAATCTAAAGTTAGAATTTTAAAATTCAAGATGGTGGATAGGGTTACCACCTTAATTTTTTGTAGTTTTATGAATTCGGGGCTGGCAAAAAAAATGGTACACCAAATATGGGTCGTTGAATTCGAATTCATAGTCAGAATTTCAAAATTATAAAATTTTGAAATAATAGGGTTGCCACCTAATAATATGTATTTTCAAGAGTTTTAAACGTCATTTATCAGCGTTAAGGAGTCGCTGATTTTGAATCTAAAGTCAGAATTTTAAAATTCAAGATGGTGGATAGGGTTGCCACCTTAGTTTTTGTAGTTTTATGAATTCGGGGCTGGCAAAAAAAAATCGTATACCAAAAATGGGTCGCTGAATCCGAATCCATTGTCAGAATTTCAAAATTATAAAATTTTGAAATAATAGGGTTGCCACCTAATAATATGTCTTTTCAAGAGTTTTAAACGTCATTTATCAGATATAATTTCTTAAAAAACTAAATTTAATAAATATCTTTAAAAATTTACTAAACAAATTTTATTGCTCACTCAATTAAACTTTATAATTTATTTTAAAAAAGAAATCAGCTCAATTGAACCATTAGCTTATGAGATACAAGCTCTCAAAAGTCACGCAAAGTAACTGCAATGTTACTGCAAATACTTTGTGTTCGGAGAACAAAATAAGCGCTGGTTTTTTTATGCAGGAGTTACGCTTTATGTCTTTGTTTTGTTGCTTGTAAATGACCACACTTACCATTGCATACCAGAAGTTGAAAAGACCCTGCGCTGGTTATCAAACCAACAACTCGAACATGTATTATTGTGGTCTTACGACACGCTCATACACAGTTGGCTTCAATGTTGCAAGTATGTTCGACACAACAATCGCAGCGCTTGCGTAGTGCGGTCAGACTGTCACTGTATTTGTTGAGGGTAGATTGCAAGTAGCGAAAATGCCATCGCTTGCAGATCACTGATCGGCATCTTCTGTAAGTCGATCGCAGGCCCACTTCTCAGCGTTGTTCAAGCGTATACACAACCATATTCGTTCAGCGGAAGGATAAAACTAATTATCTGTCAAATCAGACATGAGCTAAGTGTTACCATTCACGAAATAAGCACTAGTTGAAAAAAAAACGTTATATGGCGGACCCTGTATAAAGAGCAATTCTGCATCATTAACCCCAAAATCGTTTTTTTTTTTGAGTTATGACGGTCTTTAAGTAAATGAGTGACATGTCAAAATATGTAATGCTTATGGAGCTTAAGTGTGAAGGTGGCTGTAAAAAATATACAATAAGTCCAAATATGAAAAGTTAAGTTTGGGCAATATAAATAAAAAAGTTAGTTAACCTTTTGTGTTGAAACATGCCTACACAATTTTGATGGACACCTGACTCACCGGTGAGCCACCAAGCCTTCTATACATTTCTTATGCGGAAGTCAATTGAACCTTATATTAAGTATATTATTAGGTACATTATGTACCGCAGGATTTATATATGGTATTGCAAGAGGTACTTAACTCTTTTTTCAGGAATTTCTCGGGAGGGAGGGGTGGGTGCTTTGGGTAAACTTGTTTGTTTTTATAGGGGGACTTTACTACGCAATTTTTTTTAGGTGTTAATAGGAAAATTTTTTAATACTTCTTCCCCATTAGGGGTTCTAAACACAAAAGTTTCTTTTGAGAGCGGGTCTGAATAGAAAGCTTACTGTATGGTAAAAAAAATATTTTTAATAGCAACAAATTGTAGTTTATAAGGTACAATTTGAATGATGTGAACAGCTAAATGATTAAAATGCATTTATGTATATGCCATTTTCGATTGGAAATTTGATACAGAAACCGATTCTAGCTGAAGTATGAGCATCACAAATAAGTGTATTGGAGGCATAGCACTGCTTACGGGCTTACAGACGTTTTTCTATGCAATATCCGCAATTGCCTTATTCCTTGAGTCTTCCCTGGGCATTCTTCATACCTTCGAGCTTGAAAAGCACCTGCGACTTCAAAGGTGCCTAATTTGTATTCGAGCAAACCACTTGCTAAAGTTGCCCCTCTAGACTTTTTAATTTTGTGCGCTCTCTATAACTTAAGGCATTACGTGGGCAATAGCTAGCTCCTGCAGATACTTGCGGCAATAATTCATTGCTTACTGCGTCCTGGCATTGTTTTCAATTTTAGCGTTGTAATAAGAAACGCTGCGATGCCCAACATATTTAAAAAAAAACTTTAGTAGCCAGCTTTTTGTGGATTATTCAGTCAACATTTTATCCATGGCGTCAACAACACTTTAGTACTTGTTTTAGTCCATAATTAGTCCATAATTATTTCAGGTTAAAAGAAAAATGAATAAAAAAAAAATCACAAAATCGTTATTATCTGAAATTGATTTATTATAATGAAAGTTGAAAGTCGAACAACTAGGCTAATTCTGCAGAAAACCAAATTCAGTAGAGTGTAAATCTCTTTAGCGAGATTCTTCCGGCAGGTACAGCCCATTTTCCTTCATGTAACAAAACCTTCTTTGTAACTCATACAAAAAATCTAAGGAAATGAATCAATAGAATCTCGAACGAACTTTATTCCCAGCACTTAATGATTGAAAATGCTTCGAAACCCATACAAAATGTGTGGCTCACTAGTGATATGTTTACATGTTTATATGTTTAGGAGATGTCACCGAGCTCTAACCCAGTAAATGCAAAAATATGGCTACAATGCCAATTTCAGCACATGATGGCTCACCTTTGAGCCAAGTGTCAATACAAGGGTTAAACAATTTATTGTTTCTTAATATTTAACTTAACAAAGTTGCAGCTCTTATGTTTGTTTGTTCTCCGAATTCAGACAGTTGAAAACATTCCAAAACAGGAGTATCTGCATTGTTAATATTTAAAGAAATAACTTTGCTTATTTCAATTCAAAATGTCTTCGAAATCATTTGATAGATACGACATTTTTTTCATACGACTCTTGAAATAATTATTTTTAGATATTTCGATAGCTCTATCTTTTAATACAAATTGAAAATTACGAATAATTTTTAACTTGAAACTATTTCTTTAACATTAGCAGTAGTAAATTTTTTCAATAGTTTTCAATTTTCATTTTTTTTTTTTTCAAAAGATTATAGGCCCAGATTTGCCTTCAATTCTTTTTTAAAAAGATTTAAAGAGGTTAGATTTCGCATAACACATTCAAAAAAACAACAAGTTGTTTTTCCGAAAATCGATTCGTTAATTGAAGAGAAGAAAAATACTAAAATTGAAAAGCTGCAGAACGTGGGCCAATGGTCATCGTGAAAATACCAAGTCAAGTTCACGCTTATAGCTGCATATGTATACAATGTAGTTAGGTTAGGTTAGGTTAGTGTGGCTGTCTCAAAAGAAACACGCCTAGGCCTTTGAGGCCCATTGTGATACCAAGGGTTAATTTTTCCTTTCTCTATTTAAACCAGTTTTAGCTGTTTACTAAGCCTAGGATTCGGTGAATCGAAGTTTCCGAGAGTTCATCGAGTTCATTGAAGAACCAGTTGCCTAAGTGGAGGAAGTATTTTTGAGCCAGCGCTGGGTAAGTGCAGAGGAAATGTACTGTAGATTCTTCCTCCTTCTTCCTCTTCCTCCTCTTCCTCCTCTTCCTCCTCTTCCTCCTCTTCCTCCTCTTCCTCCTCTTCCTCCTCTTCCTCCTCTTCTTCCTCTTCCTCCTTCCCGCTTCTGCAAAAGCCGTTGTGGGGTATGTTTAATCTTTGAGCGTGTCTGCCAATAAGGCAGTGCCCTGTAAGGATCCCTACCATGGCGCTAATGTGGTCTGCTCTGAGAGAAATGAGTTCTTTTGAACGCTTAAGATTAAGTTTAGCGCAGATTTGCCGTGTTATATTACACGTGTTTTTTACTGACCATCTATTTCTGGTTTTGATGCAGGATAACTCATGTGTAAGGAGTTTACATTTAGTGAGAGGAATACCAAAGCTTGCCTTGTCTAAAGATAGTTATTTGCTCCATACGAGCGAGTTCATCTGCTTTGCAGTTGCCTCGAAAATCCTTATGTTCAGGAATCCAGCATAGAAGGAATTTAAGCTGCTCTGCCATCTCGTTTAGAGATCTGCGGCAGTTGAGAACTGTTTCAGATGTTATTTCAACAGTTCCAAGGGCTTTCAAAGCGGCTTGAATATCAGAAATTATGCAAATATCCATGAAAGATATTGTATTTACCTGAGGCCCAGTAAACGCTTTATGTATAGCAGCAATTTCAGCTTGAATTACACTGCAATGGTCAGGGCGTCTGAAGGCTAAATTAATGCTTGATGCTTCTGAGCAGACTCCTCCACCTACTTTGCCATTTAGTATCGAATCAATGTAGTTACAAGGGATGTTGTTCGTCCGTGTATTGTCACTGCACAGGATTATGAGTTGAGGGAATGGAGGTGAAGTGATGTAAAGATGCAGGGTATAATTATTACCACTGTTGGAGCTATGCAAATCACACACATACAGAGTTGTGAAACGGTTAAGGGAATGTGGATAAGTGCTTTCTGTAATTGAGAAGAAAAATGAAACAAGCCTTCTTATACTGTACCAGAGGTGTTTCTTTTTCATGAAAGACGTCTTATTCAACATGGTAGTGCTCATTGCGGGCTAGAAGAGCTGGTCAAGGTACTAAGAAGTTTGAAGCAAAATATTTCTGAAGAAATGGTTACTATAAAAATAAAAATGTCTCTACCAGCCGAATATGGCGCTTTTAGAAGTGCCTGGGAGTCAGCTACAAAAAGTAAAAGAACGCTGGATAATTAATGAGCCGGATTAATGATCGAAGAAAACCAGCTTACAGCGTGTGGTGTCACAGAACTTTTGAAAGATTTGGTGGAGAAAAAGACGACCAAAAGCAGAAAAAATATGCAAAGAAGGTCAATTGCTTTGGTTGTGGCAATGCCGGCCGCTGGAAGCAGGATTATCTTTAATCACGAAAAACTGAAAGCAACAAGGAAAAAGGTAGATATTTTAATTGTAATGCGATCGAAATTCAGACGACAAACGAGACATGACAAACATGACAAATCGGTGCGACTGGTTTTTGAATTTTCAAGTTAAAGAAATGCCAATTAAGGTCGTTAAAGGTATGATTCGGAACGATCGGTATTAGAGTTTTCGATTTTAAAAAATGGCAAAACGGACATCTTTTGGATATTTAAGAAATCAAAATAATTTGTTCTCCAAAAATCATGCTCTCGATCAGAGTCTTCAGATTGAAGGCACAAGCTCAACAGTTGTTTAAGAGCGTTTTGAAAATGAACTTACGATTATATTTGTGGAAAACTAACAGTGATGAAAATTTAAGTGGTTAAGAAAACTGAAGCTAGTGTTGCGGTTAATCAGAAAAAGTTGACTCTCCGACTGTGGCACGAGAAGTTAGCACATCAAAACCTTGCCATATATAGACAAGCCAGTTACATATGAAGCTTTTTTTGTTAAAAATATTATCGCAGCAGTTTTACGGTAAGTGAAGAAAAGTCAACGAAGTGTGGTCAGATAATATGCGTTGGTGTAAGCGAACCAGTGCCTGCTGCTTCAATCGGAGACACAAGGTTTTCTTACTTTTTAAAGATGATTTTTTCACATTTTCAATTGATAAATTGCATTAAGGAGAAGTCTGCTGTCAGAGATTGGTAGAGAATTTTTCAGAAGTTGAACAAAACGCATATAGTCAAGCAGTATCGATGTTTCGATCGGATAATGAAAACGAGTTGATAAAAGATATGAAAAATTTGCTCGAGAAAGAAGGAGTCCGATATCAGAAAACAGTTTCTCACAGTCCCGAGCAGAATGCATAAGCAGAAAGGGAGATGAGAACAGTTGTGGAATCGGCAAAGACCACGATTCATGCAAGTTGTATGGAACTGAATTTCTCGCCAGAGGCAGTTAATTCAGCATATTTTATACTTAATCGTACTGGAACGAGTACTGTAGCAAACAAAACCACATATGAACTGTGGTGTTGTAAAAAAGTAATATTTACACATTTCCAACCATTTGGTGCTGTGGTCTTCAAACTTATTCCAAAAAATAAGCGCTAGAAGCTGGATAACAATTCGGAAAAATGTTTATTTGTAGGATATGACAAAAATAATAAGGGTTTTCACGAAGGGCAAAATTGAGGTACATAGCATGCAATGTTAAGTTCATTGAGCAGACAGACGAAGTTGTAACAGTTTCAGTAGATGATTTCATGGCACATTGGTAACTACAGAGGAAATTCTAGAACATGAGGATTTTCAAGATGCGGACGGATCGCTAAAACAATGTGTGAAGAGTTTACAAAAAATAAAGTCAAAGGACTGGTGCAATTTAGATAAAAATAATATCGTGACTGATCGCTTGCATGCAAGGCAGTAGAAGCGTGCTGAATTGGAAGAAATGAATGCAATTGCTATGTAAGGTACAATAGAAGAGCTAAGGAGGATAAAACATATGAGGAAGCAATAGCATCAGTTGACAAGTATCGCTGGATTCCGGTAATGAATAACAAAGTGCATTCTCTAAAAACGAATAAAACAAAGGTTTTGGTGAAGAAGCCTTCAGATTAGAAGGCAAAAGATAAAAAATGGGTTTTTAAGAATAAATATCAAAGGGATCTAAATGTTGAGAGATACAAGGCAAAACTTGTTGCCAGAGGTTTCACGCCAGAATATGGAGTGGATTACTACGAAACCTTCAGTCCTATGGTACGGCTTACATCAGTAAGGGCTACATCAAAGGCATATCTTGATGCAAGGAGCTTAAAATCAAGTTCTTCAAAGCTGAATGTTTTCTTGGATTAGTGATAGGCAGATTGAAGGATGGAGCAATTAATCTTGTACAGAATGTCTATGCAGACAAGGTGCTTTAACGATTTCGTATGGAAAATTACAGTAGTGCATCAACACTTCCTTCCTTAAATCAAATCTTCTGCAATTTTTGGATTCAGAATAAGTCAAATTTCCAAATCGTAAAGCAAAAGGGAGTTTGATGAACTTATAGAAGCAGTTTTAACACGGCTAAACATTAGTTTTGCAGTGGGATGGCAGTAAGTAGATTTCTTGAGAAACTAACATCAAAGCGAATTTTAAGATACATAAAAACAACAGCTTTGAACGGTATTCTTTTGAGCACTCAAAAGATAATGTAACTTGTTCGATATAGTAATGCAGAATACGAAAGGTACACACAGATTAAGCGATCGACGTCAGGGCATGTGCTTTTACTTGGTTCATCAGTGATAAGTTTATGCGCCGAGAGGCAAAAGTCAGTGGCTTTGTCAACATCGAAATTGGAATATATTGCAGCTTCCGTTGCAGTAAAAGACCTTGTGTGGTTACAACGGCTTTTAGAAAGATTTAACTGGAAGGCTGTCCTAACGATTTTTAATATGGAGAATCAAAGTGCCATTCGTTTTATTAAAACCCTGAAAGCACATTAACCTACTATATCATTTTATTTGGGAAAATATGAGAAAAAGTTTTCGAACTTAGCTATGTGCAAGCGCATAACAACTTGCAGATGTATTAAGGCAGTATTCTGGAGTAGAGGTCAGAATTTTGGGCCTCTTTTGACGCGCGATTTTTTATTATGTGTTTACTAATACATCCATAATACAAACAATAATTAAAAATGGAAAAAATGGCGAATGTTTGAAACAAAAGTAGTTTTTTGGCGTTTTATTCAAATTTATGCATTTTGAAAAATATTAAAAACAACATTTTTACATAATCCTTGTTTAAGCCATTTATTCCCATTCGGGATGTATAGAAAAGGCCCATACCAAATTTTAAGTAAGAACTTGTTAGAATTTGTCAATCGTGTTGGAATAATTAGTTTCGAGAAAAACGCGTTTAAAGTTTTTAAGTTAAGTTACAGGCAGTCGAACTGCCAACACTAAAATGGCTATAAATTTTAAAATAATTCAAATTTTTATAACCCCTGCTAAGAACACATTTTTGAATATGTAAACTGTCAAAAAATGAAAATTGCTTTCTTTTTATTTTTTGAATTTTCTACACTAGAATACTGCCTTAACAAAAGAACTTCCTAAATGCCGTTTTCAAAATCTTTGATATATATTGAACATTGTTAATATTAAAAAACAACATCAAACATCCCATCGGAAATAAAAGGACTCTGAAAGGCTTTTTTAGTGTTTACAAGTCAGCTGAAAGAGCTGACCTGACGTATGACACACTATTATAATTTAAACTTTGCCATTGTCGTTGGAAAAAAGCACTCCAATTTAGCTTACTTTGAATTGCTCTAAAAGGCTTCTCTTGGAAAGCTTTGGGTCAGCAGTTTGTTTTTGTTTTCAAGCATTTTAAACTGTTCTCTTGCACAACAACAAAAATAAGTGCTGATATGCAGGCCCGTTGGGATTCTGAAAAAATAATTGGAGTATTGAAAGAATTTGTTTAAGATGTTTTGATTTCTTTGCCTTTTTATATTAATTGAAAATTCCGAGTTCATTTCCACTTGAAATTATTTCTTTAACAAAAGCAGTCGTAAATTTTTTCAATTCAGTTATTCATTTTTTTTTTTTTTAAAATGGTTCAAAAATTTTTGTAAGTAAGAAAATTTATTGTAAAATGATTAACTTGTTAACTTACAACACAAATACTTACTGCATCATCTGTAATGAATTAAAAAGACTTTTTGTTATTTTTTTATGCAATTTTATTACTTTGCTTTTATTCTGTTTTTTTCATTTTTATTTTTTAATGCTGTTTCAACAATAAATACAATAAATACACACATAAAATTGCGTATTTAACGACTTTTTCATGCCAATTACTTAACATATTTTTTGTTTTATATCAGTTAAAATGTTTTATTTTATATTTTGTTTTTGTATTTGCATTAATATGCATTTTATTAAGATAAATTCATTTAACAATTGTTCACAAATCAACTATTGTATTTTCGTTTTAAATTTTATAATAATGTTTATTGTTGTGTAACTTTTATGTCTATATGTTTTTTTCATATCATAGATGTTATTATATAAGTATGTGTAGTAGTATTAATTCATGTATATATGTTGTATATGCAAAGAAAATAATAAATTTTTGGTTTATTTTAAAAAATTTCTGTTTTGTTTGCTTCAATTTTTTTCTCTTCATATATGCATGTATATAAATGTTTTGTAAATATTTGCATTGTTTTGCTTTTTTTTAAAATTTGAAATGAAATGTAATATTTTTAAAATTTAATTTTTTTACAATTTTTCTAATTTTTAAGGAAAATAATATGACTTAAAACTTGACTTTTATCCAAAATAACTTTGATTAAATAATTTGAATTTCATCACTAATAATGGTATTGAGGTTTTCAAATTTGATTTATATATATATATATATATAAAATTTTATATATGTTTGTTAATTTAAATGAAAGCAACAGAAGTATTGAAGTAATAAAAATTTTAAAATTTATTTAATTTTTACATTGATTATATCGATATATTATATTAAAAATTTTTAAAAATAATTTCAGTCGCTCATTGAATCCAATATATCATGTATGAATGTATGTTAGATTTTTTTTAGATAATGACCATTTACTTAAGTTTATTTAGTATATATTCTAATTCTATATAATAAGCATCAGTTTTTTATTATTACTAAAGTTTTTAATGAAAGCAAATAGCTGTAGCTTGCGATAGTCAAAACAGTGGTGCGAAGTGAAGAGAATTTATATACTTATATATTTTCTTCATTTTTTCCTGAGTCAATTTAAGTATATAAGAAGAATAGTGAGTTGAATGAAAACACAAACATATCCTGTGTTTTAAAAACTTGTTATACTATATGGAATTATCTCACTGAGATCAATACAAAGAAAACACTATTCGAATATGTTTAACCTTTTCCAAAACAACAGACTTCGATCAACAGATTTTAGTAGAAGAATAAAAAAATTTAAGTGTATCTTCGTTTTAATAGTCTGAGTAAGTTTTTATATAGGTTTTAATATTATATATTCTGCATTTAGTTATTTACTAAAAAAGGAACGTAAGACTACTACTAAAAATATACCATTGGTTTTTTATTATTTATTTCGATATGTTCTTTAGTGCCCTAGTTATATGAGAAACATTTTTGTAGACTTTTCTTAACCCTATAGCACACGTTTTTATGAATCTGTGTTAACAGTCCTTAAAAAGTACATTTGAACAAAGTCATAGAGGCTTAAAATATTTGATGAAAATGTTCCGTGGACAATTTTTCTATAAGCGATCATCTATGGAGTTACTTTTTAATTACTTCCTGATATCAGTTCATCATCAGCATAAGTGTTAATCAGAAGAAATTTTCTTTGCATGGTTTTAGAGAAATTTGAAAGTAAATAAAGTATTATTCTCCATAGAAATTTTCCAATGAAAATATTCATATAACTCATTTAAGTTAATGGCTAAAAATATTTATTAGAAATTTTCAATGTAGGTCTATAAACAAAACATTTATGTCAAAGGTATAAATTTAGTAGGTTTCTTACTTTTTATGTAACTAAATTTCCTAAATTTAGAGTTAGCCTAAAAAGTTTACTAAAAACTCCGTTAATTGAAGTCTGTAATTATTTTGGTTGCTTAACTATGTAACCAGTGATTATACCTCGAATGATGAATAAGTTATAGCCATAGGTCATTTTCAGTCTGTACATTGTTACGTTCAACATAAACTCGTTTAAATATAGAATACACCTCATTACAATGAATTTTTCGAAAAAAGATTAGAATTCGAACTGAGAATGTTAGAGAAATATATTGAGCTAAGTTTCGAAGACAAAATATTCAAAATCATTCGCTTTTATCAGTAGATTTAAGAATTTTTGGTTTGAAGGTAATATTTTTACTTTTCTATATTATAAAATAAGATGTAAAAATTATTTAATATCCCGTTGGATGTCGTGAAAAATCTCCTCAGCATTCCTTGATGCTTAAAATATAAGATCTATATTCATAATATTGAAAATAGTACGAGTCTTAGTTGATTGAATGTCAACTTTTTCAGCAGTTATTGCTTTTTCCTGAACATGCACTGTTTTATATTAAATTAAACTTTTAAAACTTTGCATTAAAATTTTGTTGTCTCTATTGTATAGTATTATTTAATATTTACGCTAAAATCTAAACTCGTTGTTTATTGAAGTTTTATTTTGTAAGTTTCTTAAACTTACCGTTGTTGTATTTTTTTTTTGTTTTCAGGCCGCAGTACCAGAAGCAGTGGTTTTTTTAAAGATATTCTTATGACTTAAGGAGAAACTTTTAAAAAATAGGATTTTAAATATTTAGTATTAACCATTAAAACTAACTTTATTCAGCTATTTTTTAACTTTTAAATTAACGAACAATGAACTTTAAACTGCAACTTTTTTATTTGTTATCTTAATATAACTCATTTTATATATATAAATTTATAATATTTTTTATGGCTTTAAAATAACATAGAACTTCTTCAGCAAAGGTATAATCTTTTTTCTTATTTTTCAAAAAATATTACTATATTTCAAGATGAAAACTCTTTTATTATATTTAACTTTACCTAAGTTATTAAATAAATTTTACTCAATGATTGCTTCATATATATTTTTCATTCGACCTTGTTTTTTATTTTATATAAGCCTTGTTTTGATGGCTGCCACTTGCCTTGAAAATCTGTGTAAGGACAACCATTTTTAAAATTGCTAAATATTCTACGCTTCTTAATGTTTTTGCTCTAAAATTTTGAAACCGCATTCCGCATTTTTTTTTTTTAAATTTTTTGTATCAAAGTTTTTTCTAATGAGTTCGAATCGTGAAAGTATGAAATGCTTAGAACAGATTTCTCAATGGACAATTTTTGAAAGCATCACTGAGACGTTTTTTAAATTTTGCTGAAATTAAAAACAATTTTAAACAAAGTTAATACATAATGGTGGAAGTACATTTATTTTGTTAAGAGATTTTCACAAATAATTAAAAAAATAAATAAATAATTCAAGAAAGACTTAGGCCCGGTTTCACTAACTATACTTAAGTTATACTTTAGTTTAACTAATTAGTTTGTGCTGATTATTTTAAATATTTTGCAAAATATAATCAGTTTTTTGCTGTCGATGACTGAAGTATAACTTAAGTCAGGCATTTTTCATACTTAAGTTGAACTTAAGTAGAACTGAAGTATGGCTGATGAATTTAACTGATGATGAAGTTTAACTTAAATATAATTTGTGAAACCGGGCCTTAATATGATATAGCAAAAATGAAATAAATAAGATAAAATAAGCATGAATTCTGAATGACATCAAATATACCGAGTTTGCTCTCAGGCTTTTTAAAATAAAGTTATAATGATATATATTATTTTGTATGACATTTATTGATATATAAGGATTCTAAATGCTTTTGCTTAAAAAAGCAGAACTTTTCCAAATTTTAACAAGTAATATATCGTCGTTGTGCGTGCAATACAGTGTATCCGACTTCTATCATCGTATCAACGCATACATATATATTAATAATCTTATTGATAAATGATTTCACACCGTTTCATTGGCAATTGAAAAATTGTCACTAAAACCCACCGAACATTATAACCGTTCTTGGTCTTACTGAAACCCATACAGCTCATTCTACTATACCTAGTTTATTACCTTGTAACAAGCAGGGAAAACTTAAAAATACTCCCTTTAGGTTAGGTTAAGGTGGCGGCAAATTATTAGTTCGTTGTGATACCACGGAATAGAAGAAGGGAATAATCAACTAAAACTTTTGTGTAGGATGTTATTAATGTGGCAAAAGCTGTAGAATCATGTGATATTAAATCTGAAGCAAGTGTTATGCCTTAACCTCAGTCAAATCAAGTTTCTAAGCATTCTGCTCCCCAAACTATCCTACCACCACCAACAACAATTTTTTTAAATTGATGTGCATTAAAGTTTTTTTTATTAGAAAGAAGAAAAGAAAGTTATAGCTTAGGACCACGGCCCGGCCAGGATTCAAGCCCGCGACCCCTGAGTGACCGGGAAATAAAATACCCTCTTTAGTGGAAGCATTATTTACTAATTACATAAAAAAAAACACGAGTTTGTAATATTTCAATCTTTTTTGCTCTGTTATCTGTATTATGCAGCAACTCTTTTCCTCTGACATAACATTGCCAAGCTCAGCATAATAAAAACTTAAATATTTGCAAGATTTTTAAAGACTAACATTTTCAAAATGTCAAAGTACATAGAAGAAGAATTACATTATCATACATACATACATGCTCTCAAGTAAAGCATATTTTTCATATAAGAAAAGCCGAAAAGTAATCATAACCAAATTTCCTTTTTTCAAAATTACCTACCTAGCAGCTCGTAGCATAAATATTTTTATCAATGCTTCTTTTTTGCAATACAAATCAAGAACGGAAACACTGGAAATGAAAAGAAATAATGCTCGGATTATGGTTTCTTACAGTAAGTTTGTGAAAAGAGTATTGCAAGTATTTGGTTTGGTTTATTCTAGTTTTAGTCTTGTGATGGCTTACGCCAATGACGTAGTTAATTCATTTAGGGTAGATGTACTGGTAGAGATAAAGGTTTAATACAATAAAAAATACAGAAACTAATATCTTTACCATATAGATACGTATGGGTACCTAATAAAACAGCAAAGACGAGAGTGAGGAAACAATTATTAGTAACGTCAGTTTTTAATATAGAACATCGAAAATGGTCGCGAATAACCAACAATTCTGGTATTTATTTTAAGATTTTATAGTTATCTGTGGATCTGTTTTAGTTAAAAAAAAGTTTTTCCTTAGGTTCGAGAGTCGCAAGTATCTTGTCAACCAGAGCTGCAGAAATTAAAAATATAGCTCGAGCCATGATAAAACAATCTTTTAGGTAGCCTTGACAACTAGCTTCCTATTTTCTCACGAGCTGCGGTCAGCGAATGTCAAACAAACGAAAACTAAAAAACATTTTGACACAAAACTCCACTTGTTTTTTTGATATCTCCATTTGGCATCAGCTGCCATAGCACGCTCTTGTTCTGATTTTCTTTTGTTTGATATTCATTGACCTCAGCTAGAACTGTTGCTATTATTTGTATTATTATACTCTCGAGCTTTCGGGAAGGACATACACGCAAATAAATTTTTCGTTTATCACAACTGAAAATTTCACCAATTACACTTCTTTTGCGATAAATACAGCTCAAAAACGATTTTTTTTTAAAGAAACAACAATAACAACATTTTCAATATGAAAAGGAAAACATCAGCTGCTGATTTTATTGAAATTTCGATCCTATTATAGGCTTCATGATTTGCTGTTTATTATATTTTATTGCTTCATGAAGCCTGTAGCAGGGCCAAAATTGCAATAAAATCATCTAGTAAAGTTTTCCTTTTCATACTGAAAATGTTGTTATTGTTGTTTCTTTGGAAAAAAATTCGTTAGAGCAATTAATTGTTCTAACCTGACCTAAATCTCAATAAACGATTTTAAGCTATCAAACAACTAGAATTTGTATCTAAAATCAAGAATGATTTAAACCAGTGACGGGCAGCTTTGCACACCTATACTCTCTCATCTTGAGTATGTATTAATGAGCGCTTTAAAGCTCACACTGAAAACAAACTAGTGCTAAAGCGCTTTTTGCAGAAATCTTACTAAGCATTATGGAAAAATTTTCTTGCTCGGATTTGTATTGCGAAATTAAATTAATAAGTAGTGGATGGATTGTCAAAAGGAAACAGACCAACAGACAGATCATGTGAAATACAGATAAGCAAACGGAAATGTAAAAAGGCCTGCTAATAGTAAAAAACAAATATGTTTTTTTATTGTGCTCATGTTGCTTGTTGTGTTTTGCCAAGGCTAAACTGACAGCGTAAGATGCTTTTATTATACGTATTTGGAACTGATCACTATATGATATGATATGTGGACATGCCGCTTTTAAATAATTAATTAATTTCTTCATAGCATACCCCACAATTACCTTATATTGGCCATGCAAATTATCGTAATGCCTTGTTATGCATAATTTTTTATTTTTACCTCTTTGATGCCGCGCCATGCCGTTATTTTCTAAAAATAAAAATTTTTTCATACATGCTTCCAAAAATTTTGCATACATACAATTTTATACAGTGCAATCTTACGATATATCTGTGTCTTTGCGCAATAACAGCTTAAGCCTTATTTCAAAGTTTCCAGAAATCTTGCTTCAAAGTTTTCAATCGCCATGTAAGTTATATGAAAGGTTCTTTTGTTTTTGCGTCATATCTTTGGCTAAGGTCATGCTAGAAGTTCTAGATTTTGCGTGTTCATAATGATATATATGTGGAACACAACTATATCAATAACTCAGTTCTGTCTTAAATCGACTTAAGCTATTATTGCTAATCGACACAGATATAATATAATATATTCAAGGAACACGCAAGCGCAGATTCTATCTGCTTGACATTCGCTTGAACACTGAAGCTTTGATCGTTCTGTAGGTGAGATAAATACATATTTTACTGCGCTAACACAATTTCAAGTGTGCAAAGCTGCCCGACACTGATTTAAACTATCAAAAATTTAGAATTTTTATTTATATCATAGAAAACTACCATAATAGTAAAGAATAGGTCATATAAAAAACTTTCAATTGCAACGAAATGGCAGAGCCTGACTAAAAAACACTGAAACAGTCAAAAAAACAACTTCAGTAACTATGCTTTGTTTGTGGCGAATTCCGACAAATATTTGGACTCCATAATAACATAAGTATAAAAAAATAAAGTAGAGCCCGAACAGAATCAAAGCGGATATCGGTTGTCGGATTCGCCGTGCTAAAAAATACATGAAAAGATATGCAGCCGCCAAAAATGAAATCGCCGTAGAAATGCGTGACGGGAAAACGCCAGAATAGAATCTATTCTAATTTCTCTCTGACGGGTGGCGGATCTCTCTCTGAGTGACTTAAATGTTGCCATATTTTTGCTAAAGATTGGGTACGTTCACTGTTGTTAGGCTTAGTTTTTACTATGATCTGACATTCTGTTTTTGTGCTTGTGCTGCATTCATGTGAATTCAAAGCATAATATAAAGTAATTCGTATCATTCCCAATATGAAATGCAACCGTGATCCGACAACCGACAACCGCTTCTATTCTGGACGTGCTCTCAGCGGATCTCTCCGAGAGAGGCCCGCCATCTGACATCCGCTTTGGTTCTGTTCGGGCTTGTAAGCAAAAAGAACAGCAACGAAAAAAGCATGACTGGGAGAACACTGAGGAAAACTGAGAAATTGACAATGAAATCTTATCGCCTCTGTGGTGCAGTGCGCTTATGCGCTGGAACGGCGTTCCACGCCCGGGTTCGATCCCAGGTGGTGGCATCACAAAGATTTCTGATGAAGCCTGTAGCAGGGCCGAGCAATTTATTGTTCTAACCTGACCTAAAGCTCAATAAACGATTTTAAACTATCAAACAACTAGAATTTTTATTATAAATCAAGAATGATTTAAACTATAAAACATTTAGAATTTGTATTTAAATTCTAGAAAATCAACAACATAAATAAAAAGGTCATATAGAAAACCTTCAATGGGAATAAAAAATAGAATAAAAAATGATCGCTTTTATTATTATAGTAAACTTAAATTAATTATAATAAACTTCAATATTCAACAAATACTTTTTTATAATTAATTTTTTATGTGTATGAATGTACTTTTGTTTCCTTTTAATAAAAAAAAAATTTGTAAAACTTAAATTTTCATATTATTAACCAGTTTTGGTTTCGTTTTCGTTTTCGGTTTCGGTCGAACACTAGTTAAATATATAAATAATAATAAACTGGCCATTTCAGCCCTTGGAAGAACTTTGACCTAGCTTCTATTGATCAATTGTATTGTGCGTGTTGTTAAATGTTTGATCACAAATGACCGAGAACTGGACCTACGTGTTTTATGCCGACTCCGAACGGCTTATGTTCTACAGAAGCTTTACATGGCAATTTTTACTCTCTGAAGTTTGCCATTGTCTGCAGAGAGGTGACGACCGAACAGAAAAATTAATTCAATTGAAAAAACTTTTCTGTCTGAGCTGGAATTGAACCCGGGCTACCGCGGTTCTTTAGCTTAGGGGCCACGCACTCTATCCACTAGGCTACGGTCGGCGAACACTAGTTACGATGCTAAAAAATTAAAAATAACAAAAAAATTATTCAAAAAATACCATAATCTTTGACAACCGTAACTTTTTCAAACTGAAGAATACTTGATATAGATTGCAAGATATTAAAGATATAAAAGAGATATAAAATTGCTATTTGTACGAAGTACAAACTGGTTCAACCAACCTTAATCTTACTTTGTATATTTCACTATTAATTAATTGCTTGGTTTCAAATAAAAGCCAAAATATTTTCTATGCAAGTAAATTAAAAATAAGACATGCTTAATGTAATAAGTTACTACTTTGACAATAACAAATCAGTTTGCAATAATTTTTCGATTGTTAGAGATTATAATGAAGTGAAAATAAGTGCACCTTGCTACGGGTATAAGTAAAAATAATAAAATATTTAGTGAAAAAAAATTAAACAAATTCTTAAAAACTAAATATAATTTAAAAATAAATTGAATCGTTTTATTCGCCTAGTGCCTTTATTTTTTGAAGACTTACAGCGTTCTGTGCCCAAACAAAGCCCAAGGTTTGAGTTTGCAGATTTCAAAAATATAAACAAATTGCGTTCGAATTCCAAATTTTCCATTTTTTTTGAGATACTGTTGTGAAAAATGCGCAGTTAATTTAGAGTAAACTTTTGTTTTGTGTTTTTACTTAAAGTTGTAGCCCAGTGTGACGACTGAAATTTTGAAGTTTTTATAAAATTTTTTTATATAAGAAAATAAAATGCGGTTTTTGAAATTTTAACATGTTTTTATTGGGAGTCCTGTCAAACTGACTGGTTTAAGAATTTTATTTTTAAATTCCTACTGTACCTTAGTTTTTTTTTAAAACGACTGTCAGGAAATTTGAGTGATTGTTAAATGAATAATATTATAAACTCCATCAACCATTTTTTCTAAGAGCAGTCATTTTGACTGGTGACAGCTTATTTCACATTGTAAGCTTGTCGGTATATCTAGTGTTAAATAACGTATAAAATTTTTAGCCAAATCGGTTGAATAGTTTTTAGTCAGTGCTTCTCCGCAGTTTCAAAAACGTAGTTTCGAAAAAAACAAAACGTGTCTAAAGTTTTTACAGCACTTTTATAAACACTAAGGCGCGCTTTCTTCTTTTGGCTGTAACTTTAAATATATTTTAAATTTCCGTCTGAAACTTTTAGGTAATATTTTTAAGATATTTCTATTGCGAAAAATGTAAATAAAATAATTTTTTGAATCTGTCACAATGAACTACTACCTTTAGTGTTATCTTATTTTATTTAACAATAAACAACATTCTTTTCAACATGATTTCAACATGATACAAAACAAAATTTTAGCATCCTTAGGACGACTACCCTTACATATAAATCCAGTTGCAACTCTAAAATTAGGTTGTACAAATTATGAAAGTGTTTTCTTTTGTAAATTTTTTTTGACGCAACTCGAAACAGAAGTTAATAAAAATAACAATAAAGTGGGTTTTACTAATTTTTATTTGTTTCTATAAATTTTTAAATGCTATTTTTCATGTAAATTTTCAGAAAAAATGTTGTGAGGAAAAAATGGAGCAGATAAAAATTGAAAAACAATAAGTAAAAATGTTAAATAAAATTTTTATTTTTATAAAACATCAAACTTATCAAAGTTTTTGGTAATAGTTTCATACAAAATTGAAAAGTTTTCATAAAAACTATTCATATAGAATTCGTAATAGTTTTCAGAATTACGAAAAGGGGCAAATACAGACAGTTCTGGAAGCTGGAAATAGATACTTTGTTAAAGAAAATAATGAAAACTGAAGAAATCGAAGAAATCGGTTTTTTTCATCTCTCAAAGTCTGCAAAATGTTGAGCTTTAAGCTCTTTTTTTTTACAAAGTAATAGTTTACGTAAAAAATCCTACATATTTTTTTTCTGTATAGATATATTAAAATTAAAAAAACTTTTGAGCTTTTTTACTACTGAAATATACTTAATTTTTTTGAAGTTACAAGTTAAATTTGAATAGAAGTTAATAAAAATAACAATAAAGTGGGTTTTACTAATTTTTATTTGTTTCTATAAATTTTTAAATGTTATTTTTCATGTAAATTTTCAGAAAAATTTATAATGTAAAAAATGTCATAGGTTCTGTTGTGAGGAAAAAAAGGAGCAGATAAAAATTGAAAAACAATAAGTAAAAACGTTTAATAAAAATTTTGTTTTTATAAAACATCAAATTCATCAAAGTTTTTTGGTAATAGTATTATACAAAATTGAAAAGTTTTCACAAAAACTATTCATAAAGAATTCGTAAAAGTTTTCAGAATTATGAAAAGGGGCAATAACAGACAGTTCTGGAAGCTGGAAATAGATACTTTGTTAAAGAAAATAATGAAAACTGAAGAAATCAAAGAAATCGGTTTTTTCACCTCTCAAAGTCTGCAAATTGTTGAGCTTTAAGCTCTTTATGCGATGAGGCTTATTTTTTTTACAAAGTAATAGTTTACGTAAAAAATCCTAAATATTTTTTTTCTGTATAGATATATTAAAATTAAAAAAACTTTTGAGCTTTTTTACTACTGAAATATACTTAATTTTTTTGAATTAAATTGTTAAAGTTTTCTCATAAAGAAATCTCGTATTTCTTTATTTACGAAAATATTTATAAATTTTTTTTGCTTCGCGACATTGTATGATTGAACTTTATTGTGCATACACTTTTTTTGAAATTACTATTTTTTTTATTTTGTATTTTTGTCCGCATTCAACGCACAAATTCCAATGAGTTCATGTATTTTTGTTTTATCTTTATATCTTATTTTCGATAAGTACAACATTTAATCATAAATACGTATGTGATAAAATGAAATTAATAAATATTTGATAATATATATGTACATATCCAAATATGTAATTGTTTAAAACAAGTGATGCATTCGCCATACCAAGGTGTTCCTTTATATTTTATGTTTATGCTAGACACCAATACAATGAGAAGCTTTTACCTACGCACTTACAGTTTACTACAGAGAATGTTCCACAGCCAACCACAACCTGTAATTAAAATGCACACACAAACAGACGCACACACTTACCTTTAGTTTAAATTTCGTACAATTGTTATACAAAGTTTTAAATTGAGAAAGTGTTTGAAAGGAAATAAGTAAAACGCAGAGATGGGCAAAACATTAACTCAATCTAATAACACCGAACCATAATGCAAAATGAAAAGCATACATACAATAGTAAAAAAAAGTTTTTGGTTTCGACTAAAATGTTAGTTTTGTTATCTATGGTAAATGTGGTTTTCCTCGGTATCCCAAAAAGTGTTATTTCTTGTCTGAAAAATCAAGATATGAAATATCGGAGTTATCTTTAAAATGAAAAAGAACTACAAAATGAGTTTTTTCAGGGAGGCTTGACTCCTTCCAATCCTTATATTTTTTAAACATAGCAGTATGTGTAGCTAAATCATATAAATTAATATGTATCAAAATGTTCTTGCAACCATTCATTTTATATTTTTTAACTTATGTTTTTCCTAACACTAAAGTAAAATAAAATAAAAAATCTGATTAGTTTAGAAAAATTGTTAACATGCTCATAAAAAAAAAAATTTTAAATGTATGTGATTGAATTTTAAATGTATGTGATATAATATAAGTAATTGTATAAATACGCAAACTGCTTTTTAAGTCTAGCGCCTAGGCCAGTAAAGGGCGTTATTAAATAACTCAGTTTCAAGAATTTTTTATTTTATTCTTTATTTGAATTAAAAAAAAAAAATATATATTTAAAACTTTTATTCGTTTTTCATTATTTGAATTGGTGTTTGAATAAATGTATCCGGAATATTGTTGAAATCAAATATCGGTCATCAATTGAGTTTGTCGTTAAGTGAGTGGCACCTATCAAGGTTTTTTTTTACCATAATGAGAATTTTGTAGGTTAATAATTTTAAATAAAAAAGATAATGGCCACAACGTGAGTGCTTTTAGTATTAAGTGTTAGCCTCCTTTAGTTAAAATTAACGGAACGTGGAATTCTTCCTAAAACTTCATTTCAAATTTCAAACAATCTTTAACAAGCTTTTATCCTCATATTTAAGCATAGAAAGCCTTTGCAGCGATGAGTATTCAATTTCTTATCCACTAATGTACTCGAACTCGAGGTAACAAGTACTTTTTTCTTTATATACAAGTTCCTAAATTCAAAGTTGGTTATTTAAGTTACTCAAATATTTTGCGGGCGCTAACACAACGCCAGTTTGTCTCTCTAAATATTCCGATATTAGAAAAGCATTTTTAAAATTAAATACAAAAATACACTAAGAAAAAAACATACTTTAAAATTAAACAAAAAAATTTAAAATAGAAATTTAACTCATGTGCTTTCTACAAAACAGAATTTAAGACAAGCGTGTTTAATTTTTAACTATAAACTCAATTCTGTTTCTTGTATAAATTTCTCTTATTATTTCCTTGCAATAACAAAAAATATTGATTGAATTAAAAAATTATGTTTAGTGGAATAATTCAAAATTTTTAATTAGACCCCGATTTTACATTTGATTGTTTGAAAATATTTTTGAATTACTCTTACAAATATTAAACATAAGATGAAATAAAAACTAAATAACTATTTTGATATTTAAAATATTTCAAGCCGCAATAAAACGCAAACTTCATCAAACAAAGTCAAAAAATTTATTATTCTGGGGGTCACAGGGGTCGCTGATCACGAATCTGACTTAAAAAACTCGAAAAAGTTAAAAGAATGGCATCGAAAAAATGGTGGTTTAATTTATTTATTTTTGTTTTATTAAATTATGTTTTAAAATATTTGTTTTAAATATTACATTTCTTGCTTTAAATTTTTCGTTTCAGTATATGTGTTTAAACTGAAAATGTTTACAATGACAACAAATTTAAAAACATTGTTTTGACAACAAGCTTGTCTTACATTGACTTTTGTTTTAACTTTTAAACTTTTGTTTTAAATTAAACTTTGAAAATATTTGTATTTAACTTAAACAAAATTGTTCCAGGCTCTTTTTCAATAACAAATTCATTTAATACGAACACAATTTTATTTCAATTTAACATATATTTCCCTCAGTGTACCATCATCTGCATCTATTTAACGTCTTTTCTCTTATGAAACTATGGCCAATCTTCCACGTTCTCATAATATATCGGACAAAACGTTTGAAAAAAAGAGTAATTCTAAAACCAAACTTAAGCTATATTATTAACAATTCCAAATCTAAAGAAAACCTACTTATTTTCTGTTACAAATAAAACTTATTCAAAATTTTTGAATAATGAATAAAAAATATTTATTCATCATTCGAAAAATAAAATTCAAACAACTGTTCAGTTGTATGGAACCCGTATTATAATGTTTCTTCAAATCGCATTGAACGAATTCAAAAACTTTTTACGAAATACACACTTTCAAAAACGCAATGGTCAGATATTATGCCCTCTTACGTAGCCAGGCGCAAGTTACTTGGTTTACAATCATTGGAGGATAGAAGATCATTTTTCTCTATAATGTTTGTGTATAAATTACTAAGTGGAAAATTAGTCTGTCCCGAACTATCTGACCTTTTTAAAAGTTATTTGCTCCTAGGGATTTGAGAGTAAACCGTCGGTTTTGTGAGACAACGCACGCGACAAATTATGCATATAATGAGCCAGTCGCAAGATGCTTACGGTTATGTAATACGATCTCTCCAATTCTTAATATTAATGCTGATGAAAACCGTTTCAGACTAAATTTATTTGTACTCTTTAATTAATGGCATAATTTATTAAGTTATCTTTGTAATAGTCTGTAAGATACATAATCAGTAGACTGAAATAAATATTAAAAAAATACTTGTTATTAAAATTTTTCAATAATCTAAATTTATTTGGAATTTTTTATTTTTGTTTTAATTTTTGTGTTAATTTTGTTTTTTGGAAAAACTGAACAACACTGAACATTGAACTTGTCAAATGAATTTTGACAATTGAATTTGATAGTGTGACATTTACGTGTATATTTATACGTATTAAAATTGTATGTCAGAAAAAATATGGAATAAACAATTAACATTTCCATGCAATGATTTTTGACGACTATCAACGTAGATTAATTAACAAGAAAAGAATGCATCAATTAGGCTAAATTGAAGTGGTTGTCACTTTACAGAGACACATTTAGACCAATAAGGCCCGTTGTTATGCCACAGGTTTAATTTTCTTACTTTATTTCTATTTGACAAAGCTGTGGATTCTGTATATTGAATATACAGAAATCTCGTCGGCTTTAAGGTAGCTCTGGACAGGTGCAGAGAAGATGCATTGTGGAATTTTCCTCCCCTTCACATCTAAAGCTTCTGCTAATTTCGTTGTGGAAGATACTTAATGTTTGGCCATTGGTTGCCAATAAGGTAGTGCCCTGTTAGACCCCTATCATGGTACTGATGTGGTCTCTACTACACAGTAAAAAATTTGAGGATAAATTTTATCTTTTTTAAAAAATTTGTGTGGTATAAACTTTTTTTATTCCAAATAATTTATTAACTTCATACCACTCAATATTATAAAAAATAATAAAACAAATATAATTTAAAAACTGTGTATGGATATCATGTGTAAATGAAAATATATTCTGGTTCAAAAGTAAAAAATTCATCGAAATTGGGAAATTTAAAAATATAGTGGTTTTGATAGGTCTGACGAGAAAAATGTTCTGGAAAAATTTATAAGACTTGGTGTTATAACTTTTAAGACATTTTTGGTTTGAATTTATATGTATACCAAATAGCATAAAATTTATGCTCATATTTTTTACTGTGTAAGGGAAATGAGTTGTTTTGAACACTTTAGAATAAATTTGACACTTTATATAACACTTGCTAAAATGTTATATAAATGCTTCCAGCATTTGGCCAACTGCCAGCTCAATCAAAACAACTTTCAAGTAGGTCAATGTATAGTTTACATACCATTGAGAAATTTCTGTGATCTTTGGAAAAGTGTGAAAATCCTGTAGTAGTTGAACACTATTGTTATTTCATGTATTTTAGTCATAAGAATATACATTAAAAATTCACTTATTTGGTCTCAGTGTCTACGTTGTATATATATTAGCATGGATGCCCGTACGGAGGAAAAAGGGGCACTTGCCCCCCTATGCAGTTAAAATTTTTTAAATACCTTCATATTGAATCAAAAAGCCATAAGCTGCAATTAAAATATTTTACGGGAAAGTCAAAAAACTTTCTAAATTGTAATTGTTATTGTAATTTGCGCTTGTTTTTTAGTTGTAGAAGTGTAAAATTTAGCAGAAACGTGTATCTTGATAATTTGCATCAATAATCAGTCAAAAAGTCGACTTTGAATTTATTGTAACTTACGGCTTTTTTGTTTTTATATGACGATATGTTCATTATATATGTTAATATCTTTTGAAGAGAACTCAAAAATACTTTGAGCTAAACCATGCATGCATTTTTAAACGGTATGTTGTACCCGTCGCTGTCATAAGTTACGATACCATTTCATTTACCCTTGTTTCACAGGCACTTTTCAATACGTATTCTTACACTGAAAAAATGTTGTGTCTAAATATTACTAATAATTGCGTCCATTCTACGAATTTTATTCGTAGTTTTCAGTTACGAATGGGATTCATAGAGTGGACGTAGTTTGGTACATATTACAATTATTTTATTCGTATTCTTACAAAAAAAAAAAAAAAATAAAAAAAATAAATGTATATTTACTAAAAATGAAAAAAAACATTCTATCAGAACTGGGGTTTGAACCACGGTTTTTTTAGCTTACTGAAAGAGTATTAGACTACGGCCACTTTGCAATCACACATTTCTTTATATTTAATAATGGTTAAACAAAACAGACTGAAAGATTTCGGTTGTAAATATTTTAAACTAAACAATACTAAATAGTACGAAGCCATTAGTAAATACTACGAATGTGATGGAAGAAAGTTCGAAGTTATTCGTACGAGAAATTGAGGAATGAAAAGGACTGCCACCCCTATTAATCGAAGATCATTCTTCAGAGCAACAGATGGTAAAGGGCATTTAAACTAATAACGCATATGAACTTTGACGATAAGAAAATTTATGTTTCAAAGTAATGAAACGCAAGAAGAAAACAAAAAAGAAAATATATAAAAAAAACTAAATGTTTTCCCAAGATGATCCAATTTGGATAATTTTTTAATTTTTCGTACACTTAATAAAATTGCTTAATAAATTTTTTAAATGATTTATATAATAGGTATGTTTCCAAACTTGATTTTAGTAACTTGCATGCTGCTAGAGCTGATGCATGTTAAAAAAAAGTCGGTTGATGTTCATGCGGGTACATTTAAAGAATAGCGACAACTCTAATTCTTAATTTTTGCGGATTATATGAATTTTTATCTACTAAATCGAAATCTGATAAATTTCAGGCCGCTCGCATTTGGTTTATGAGTTTCAGGCCTCCGAAACTCGAAAAATTTTTTTAAAAATTTTGCTGGTTTTATTCATTAAAAAAAAATTTGGGAAATTTTTGTATTCCTACTTGAAAAGATGAAAACTTGGGGCTAAGTAGGATAAAGAAGACAACACATTATTTAATTTACTAAATTACTTACAATATGTTGAGAAAAAATTTTTTAAACGACATGAAATTTAAAAATGTTTCTTGCTTGATACGAGAAATATTTTTACCCCATCTTTGAAATATTTATCATTTTCTTATGTGTGCAAGCGTACGCCAGTCAATGTATCGTATGACAAAATTAGTGCCAGAAATCTCAGAAAATATAATTATATATGTTACATTTTCCTTATGTGCATTCTAGACTCCTTTATGCCTTTGCCCCACCCTAGAACAAATCTTGTGGATGCCCTTTTATATTAGGCCGAGTCGGTCTCCATACAAAATAGATAGTGTTTGATAAACTTTGTCTAAAATATGCATTGGCTCATTGCTATACCCTCCACGAAAGGATTTCGCGATGTGCTAACCGTTAGGCTAGCTCTAATTTTTTTTAAAAAGTTCCCTCTTTTGGGCAAAACACCACTTTTTGTATGGGTAAGTTTTTGTTTCCATGAATTGTCCTATACGAAAAAAAAAAAACAAAACTAAGCTCTAAAAATGGTTATTGTAATTATAAACATTTTTTTATACTATAGTCGGATTTTTTTCCGACTTTTTTGTGACTTTTTTTGGATTCAAGTCGATACGATTTCGACTTCAATCGCCACAACTACGCTATTTATTGTCCGATTGTGGTCGTTTAGCAACCGCTGCAAAGGTTATAAAATTTCCTCCAGTAATTTGGAAAAAACTTGTACATTTTGAAACAAAGTCAACCCATTAAGGACGGTCAAAGTGATCCTCGTCTTCAAAGAGTTTAATTGGTACCGCAATTATTCTTAATATTATTTTTTTTAAAAGTATATGTGAATTCCTTTTCAAAAAATTAAATCTTATAAAATTCGGACTATTTTTGCTAACGTGGTAGTTATTTGAACCAAAATTCAACGAAATAGTCAAAATTTACCAAACTTTTTTAAAAAATGTTTAAAATTTTTTTAAACAGAGAATAATTTTTGCCACGTTTTTTTTTGATATTTTTTGTTTGTGACAATTCATAGAAACAAAAAACTTCTCTATATCCAAAATGCGTGTTTTCCCAAAAAAGGAACTATTTTAAAAAAATTCCAGCTAGCCTAAGGGTAAACACATTGCTACATTGCAAAAACATTAAATCCTTTCGTACTGCAATGAGCCAAGGAATATTTTAGACCGAGTTTATAAAACACTTTTTTTTTGACCCGCCAAATATTTATATATATATATATTAGGGCGGGTCGATTTGTAGGGAGTGAAAAAATTCACCAATTTCCCTATGATTTCCGTATTCTATGGGTTATTCCATGAAAATTTGCCGAAGGAACCATACCTCTATCGTTAAAATCGAGTCCCCTACTTTTTGTTGGTAGATTTTTTTCCCAAATTGACGTTCGTATGAAATATTACCTACACGTTCACATCCATGACTCAAAAACTATCGATCGGGTTTAATCGCCAGTAGGCAAAAAGGTGAGCTAATTTTGATCAATTTACAAAAAAAATCTCCAACATTGGCCTAACGGTTCAAAAGTTACGGGCATTTTTGTCCAAATTTTGGACCATTTTTCCATTTTTTTCATGATTATGTCTTTTACTACACTCAAATTGAATATTTTTTTTTGATAATAGGTTGATAGATACTTTATTATTACTTTATTACTTGAGCTCATTTTGATCAATTTACAAAAAAAATCTCCAACATTGGTCCAACGGTTCAAAAGTTACGGGCATTTTTGTCCAAATTTTGGAGCATTTTTCCATTTTTTCATGATTTTGTCCAAGATTTTGTCTTTTACTACACTCAAATTGAATATTTTTTTTGATAAAAGGTTGATAGATACTTTATTATCTCTTAATTAGAATGTTTGTAAAAAAAAAAATAAAAAGGGAAAAAAATCAAAAAGTTGGTTTTATGTGTTATTTTGTTTTAGAAATATCGCATGAATTAATCAACCGAATTCGATAAATTTGTGCTTAAACTCTTCGTTTTGAATTGTAAATTGAATTAAATAATGGATTGAGCCAAAAAATGGCCATGAAAGTAATATTCTTAGACAAAATCATGAAAAAAATGGAAAAATGGTCCAAAATTTGGACAAAAATGCCCATAACTTTTGAACCGTTGGACCAATGTTGGAGATTTGTAAATTGATCAAAATGAGCTCACCTTTCCAACGCGCTTACTGGCGATTAAACCCGATTGATAGTTTTTGAGTTATGGATGTGAACGTGTAGGTAATATTTCATACGAACGTCAATTTGGGAAAAAATCTACCAACAAAAAGTAGGGGACTCGATTTTAACGATAGAGGTATGGTTCCTTTGGCAAATTTTCATGGAATAACCCATAGAATACGGAAATCATAGGGAAATCGTCGAAAAATAAATCAACCCGCCCTAAAATATATATATATATATATATATATATATATATATATATATACATATATATACATATTTGTGAACTATTTTATTTGTAACTATACGAAATATTGGATTGGCCATTTTTAGTTTTGTATTAATTTAATGTGTTATTATATCTTTTTGTAAGTTATGATGTGATTTTTGTCTGGTTTTTTATGGTTTTGATAATTGGGGTAAAAGCTATGGTACGCTTATTCTACTCAGGTCATATAAGAATATTGATCTATTCGTTTATAAGCATGGGTCAAACTAGGAAAATCTTTTGTTCTTTTCCCCAATCTAATATAAACTAAAATCAAATGATTTCCCAAATAAAATTTTTTTTAACGAAAAAGCTAATTTGTTGTTTGGTAAATTAGTAAACTGACGGAATTGAAACGGAAACTTTGAAGAAAAAAAAAACACAACAAAACAGAATATGTCTGAAATTTTATTGGATTGAATACTTCAAAGAAGTAATAAGTAATCCCTTAGTAGTTCTAGTACTATTTTTTGACTAATTGTTATTGCTAATGTGTTAGTTCCGTAATAATTGTTTTTTCTTAGATTTCTGCACATTATTGCTGCTAAAATAGCTTTAAAACATAGTGGATTTTAATTAAAGCTATTAGATATACTCAGAAAATTAATTTATAATCGTTAAGTTGCGGGAATATTGATTGCGGTAATAGGGAAAAAAATTGCTACAACTGAAATTTTTACAATGCAACTGGAATGATATAAGCACAATCGATTTTTATTGATCGTTTTTTTGCAATACCCTCATTTCCAAACTGTTGTTCAGTTGAAATGATATTATAACATGTTAGTTGCTTGAACCGTGCAGTTTTAATTATTGCATCTCCTCTTGTCATTATAAGAAACATAATTTGTCTAAAGTAACTAACCACAGTCATTGCAGACAATCGAACAAAATGAGTTATTGTAACAACCACATTGTAAGTTATGTCAATAGCCTTGTTTTTACGTTGCAATTGAGTTTCGGGGTTAATTAAATTTATCAGAACCCTTTAGTTGCGTCAAGTCCAACAGTGTTTTGCTGAAAAGTTTTCGGAAAGTTTTCTTGTAGACTAATAATTTTAACTTAATCTTTAAGGAGGAACGAATTTTGGAATAATCAGGTAAGCTTTCAACTAAACCAACGAAAAGAGCGGCTGCCCATCTTTCTAAGGTGTTGCTTATACGGCATCAATGCCGTATTCAGTGAGTCAAAGTGAGGGCAATGTTCCAGAACATAAGCTTATGATAAAATGGCTTTCTATTAATAGTAATATAGTTATAAGCATTAAAAAAAAATCTTTAGATGATATATTGGCCTGATCAATTGTAACATACTTGCCAACCAACTGCAGCAGCAATCCTCTAAAATATTTTTGTGCTATTGAACTCAGCTTCGGTTACCATACAGCAGAGAAGAATCCATTTAAGTGCTGAACTATTAAAAGTTAATTAAATATTTTTTGTCTGTTGATCTGAAATGGCGTTGTGAAATGGTGAAGGTCATTCCAATAAATATTCAATCTAAAGAGTTCCTTAATGTTTATGACTCGGATAGCAATTGTTACACAATATAATTTTATCATAGTTTTATGTTTCGGAACATTGCCCTCACTTTCTCCTTTTAATAGTATTATATTGTAAATATAGTGGTATCCTAGTAAACCTACAGCCAATAACTGTGTGTATGTAGAAAGGATAAATGAGCCCGTTCATTGAACCGAATTTAAGTCAAAATGATTAACAAGTTCAGTTGTAAAAATGAGTGGAAGTCAAAACGGATAACAGGTGCATTCATACAATCGAATTTAGGTTAAAATTACTTACTTCTCCGTTCACATAATTGAGTTTAGGTCAAAACGATTAACAAGCTCGTTCATTTAATTGAATAGAGGTTGAAAAGATTAAAGGGTTTATTCATAAGCCGTGAGCATAGTGTTTACAACGAAATGTTCCAGTCAAAGCAATTGAAAACCTGTTAGCTGTGGTGATTAATCTATAGAAAGTTATCAGCAATCGACTAAGTCTGTAGGGCACCAAATTGTCTGCGACAGTGGATTTAATTCTTTTGTGTATAATATCAATTGTAAATATTTTGGTATAGAATAGAACTGAGATTAAAATAAAACTAGTTCTTTGATTTCAAAGAAAGAGTTAATCTACATCAAAATTTTATTTTATTTTTTCTGTCTTTGATACACTTCCTATGTATTTTTGTGTCAAAAAATCGAACTTTCAATTTAAAAAATTTTCTGCTGCGTTGATTTCATGCAAATGTTAAAATTTTAACGTTATTATTAAAGAAATTGTGAGGTGCGTATTTCTTTTTCCTTAAATTCTTAAGTTTTTAAATTCCTTAATTACTTAAACCATCGATATTCTTAAAGTGGCCATTTTGATAAAAAGTAGTGCAAAACTTTGGTGTATTTTCAGTATATCGGTGTATTGAAAAAATGTAAATACTAGTAGTAAATTTGAATTCAACTCTTCGTGCGATGCAGCTTATAAGGTGTCCAGTAGGAAGTAAAAAATGCCCACAGAGTAAAGGCTGTTCATCATGGCGTATGAGTTACATTTAATTAAAAACTTATGAAATAGAGACACATGTTTTCGCTGATAGTTTCAACAATTGCATCGGTTGTTTGCTTCAACATCGGGTTTGTGTTTAAAATTTAAAAATAAAAGGAACAAAAATATTTATTTTGCAATAATTTGCAAGAAAGACCTTTTCAAAACATGTGTAATTGATTAAAAAAAAAAAAAAAATTATATGCAATTCTTGCAAATGAGCTCGAGAATTAGTAAATTAGTAAATTTTTATTATTTTTTTTCTCACAACAATACTCTGATCAGTGATCAGTGGTTCGCTAGTTGAATTTTAATTGAGATTAAACTAGACCTCGAACATGTTTTGCCCCTCACTGAGAAATGAAGCTTCGAAGAAAAATATAACGAAAAGATTCTCGTATAAATTCCAAAAACCATTTCAATAAAGACATTAAAAGCAATACTCAGCATATACAGGCAAGCTTTGAGTAGGAAAGAGATCGAGAGATATACGTGTAATAAGAGAGAGATGCGAAGCGTGTGAGCAAGACAGAGTGAGAAAAAAATTAATAGAGAGAAATACAGAATTAGAGTTATGGAAGTATTTGTTAATGCGGTTGCAGCCAGAGAGAAGAGAGAAAACATGTTAGCTCAAAATCGTTTCATACCGTTAAACAGACTTGCAATAAAATATATATCATGAGAGTTGTATTTTCATGTGCGTGTTTGAGTGTGTGGGTGTGTGTGTGGTTTGTGTATAGAAGTAAATAAAATTCTTTGAGTTGTAGTTTCAATTTATTTATAATTTTTATTAATTTTTCAAAGTAACAATAATTAATTCAACATCATTTTTTTTTTGTTTCTTGTGTATATTTTTTTTATTATAAATATTATAATTTAATTTGCTCCATAATACATTTTTACTCAAATAATAGATAATATTTTTTTCTATTATGTTGTTTTGTCTGCAAGTATTTTTCCTATTATATAATTTTTCATTACTTTTATTGAATTTTTAGTAAACGCGATATTAAAACTTGGTTTTCGTTTTGGTTTCTTCAAAATTTACTCAACAACAATTCAAAATATTTTTCATTTGTTTTTTAACTTCTAACGCTTCATTTACATTACTGTTTTTTTATTTAAACTATTAATTTAGAACTTAGCCCTTTAATGTTTTGTCTAATGTTTACAGTTATGTTACTAGAAGATGTTTAATTGGGTAAGGAAGAGTTTAAAAGAGAGGCTCGGTTTATTTTTCCCGAAGAAATTTTATTTTAAATATTGTAGACATTGTTATGCAGTTGTCTTTTTTAGGGAATTTTTTACATAAGAGGAAAATTAATACAATGTTTAAGGTTGACGTTTGTTACTTTGAATGCTTTTTGTTTGTGGATTTTATTGATTTATCTCTAGCAATTAGTGGTTTTTAACAATAATAGACAAATCAATAAAGCATGCAAATAAGTTTATTTGAAATTGTAATAGTTGTTTGATTTCTATAAGATAGATAACAAGAGTAAATTTTATATTTTGGGTTATGTTAGGTACTTAAAATGTTGGATAGTTAGATAGTAGGTGGTGGTAGGTAGGTAAATGTTTAAAGTTTGCTTTAGTTTAAGACATGAATATGTTTGTTTGCGTTGTCATATTAAAGAGAAAAGTTTTAGTTTCTTACAACGAAAATCTAACATTTAAACATTTTTCACTAAATCTGTCATCTTGCTAAATGCAATTAACATACAATTAACAGGGACTAGAATCTTTTTCTAAGGCAACAAGTAAAATTTATAACAGAGTAGACGTTCAACAAAATATACATGTGTGTTTAACAGAAAGATATCTTTTGGATATTTTTGTAAAATTAACTAACTTTATTTAATTAACTAACTTTTGTTCTTGTGTTTACAAAGAATGTCTGGCTACTGAAAACTACGCCTTATGTATTAAAAACTGCTACTTTTCTTACGCGTTGTAAATTGTTTTTAGTAATAGTTATGCATCGTTTCTGTATGGATTTAAACTGTTTTTGTTGTTGTTGTTGTAGTAGTTTTTAATTGACAATTAATACTATATTGTTGAAACATTTCTTCAAAGACTTGTACTGATAATGAGCGTGAGTGTGAGTCTGTGTGTGTGTGTTATTATGTGTGTCTCGATGCAGTCAAAAATCTTTGATTTTAAAGCCCTGATAACGCTTTTTGACAATCTTTGAGATTTTTTTAACTAGTAAATATTCGCAAAAAAAAAAGTGTTATTGAAGTGTATTGACTATATGTATGTTAAATTAAAATAATATTTTGTTGTACAGTCTGATATGACAAATCAACTTATTGTAGATTAGTATTGAACTGTTCATATTTGCAGTATCTATGAAGCACTTTAGTACTTTTTTGCGTATGTTTATACTGTATTTTGGTATTTGATGCTATTTTGAGAGTATTTGTTGTAATTTTTAACTAAACTCATTGAACATATTTGATTACACAGAACATAAATATAATAATAGGACATAAAGTAATAATAAACATATATAAATATTGAATCGGATGCATACATAAAACACACGTAATATTTAATACTATTGATAAGTTTGAAAGAGAAAACATTTTACTATTTAACTTTTGTTTTTGTTTTTAACTATTATTGTTATGTCATTAACATACACATCAATTTGCTACTAATTGGTTTTAAACTCTTATTTAACATACACATTTATAAACATTGATATCGTTATGTTGCAGCTTATTCAGCAGATTCTGTTGAGTTTTTTTTCAGTTAATAACATTTTGGGGGAAAAAGAAATGATTTGAGTGTTGTTCGTTATATTGCTATTGTTGTAGTTATTTGAATAATGAACTCCAGCTGTACACGAAAGTTGAAGAAATGTGTTGGTTGTTGTTGTTGTTTTTATTGTTGTTGTTGTTGTTGGTTTTGTTGAAGTAGAGTAGAAGTAATAGTAGTAGAAGTAGTAGTAGTAGTAGTAGAAGTAGAATTATAGTTATAAAGCAGGAAGATGAGAGAAAGAGATTGATAGAGAGTAAAAGATTAGACAAGATAAACATTTATATGTATAAATATAGTTTGAAGTAGTTGTTAAAGTATTATACATAAACGTATTAAAAAATTTTATAACAAAATAATAATGAAGTTTTTTTTATAATTAAAATAAGCATGCTTTTGTCAGAGGCATCATTTCGGAGAACAAATATTGTAAGTATTTTGATTATGATGAATGGTTAATAAGCCGGATCGATTTGTATGGAGAAAAAATGTCATATGGACACCGACTCAAAAGTTAGAGGAACTGTTAAAAACTACTTCGGTATAATTTTTTTTTGGATTGAAGAAATCCCATTGATCAGTTTTGGCTCTACTGAACCTCTTTTTTGGCCAAAAAATCATGTTTTTTGCATGTCACATAATAAGCAAATAATTGTATAGGCAAAATAATAAAGATTTTGATTATACACAAATTTTTGAAAAAAACAACTTTGAAGTTTTTGTTGGTTGTTTGAGATCCTAAAAAAATCGATATTTCGTCATTTTCGGAGAGATGTTTTCTTAAAACGCCTATAAACTATGTATTTTCATGGTATTCACATGATTTTAAGCTCATTGAAACGGTGTTGAGTTCTTCTTTCCACTGATATTTTGTATCGTGTGGTTTCTACAATCTTTTCAATGCTATTTTTGAAGCAATATTGTGTGTGGTTTTCATGCCTTAGAACAATAATTTTCATAAATCCTGAAAATTGTACTGGAGCACCCTCTGGTAGATATTTTACTAACAACGGTTGCCAGAATTTAATTTTGAGTTCCCAAAACCTCATATCGCTCATTTGCTCGAATAACGTCATAACTCAAAAAAAGACATTTTGCATAAAACGCATTTAAAGTTTTCAATTGCCTCACACCTTGTATCAAGGGATTGTTGCAGCTTTTCTTCTAACGCGGATAATATTCAAAATTATAACATGCAATTTTTACTCAATATGAAGCATGATATAAAGAACTTGTTTATTGAGTTGTGTTTATTTAGTTAAAAAATCTTGTTTATTGAGTTATGACTTTATTATTAACTATAATTAATAATTAAGCTGCAAAAAGCCCTTTGAATATGGATTTATCATACTTCATATATATGTGGCATTCAGTGTTTATTAAGCCACATTAAAACATATATTAATAACAAAATGAGCTTAATACTTTTTTAACAAGTTAAAATTCATGTGAATACTATGAAAAATAAATATTTTATTAGTATTTAAAAAAAAATCTTTCCGAAAATGAAATTTCGTAAAGAAAAACAATTTCTAAATTTTTTTTTGTCAAATTTTGTGTACGATACAAAATTTTTTTTTATTTTGCCTATCTTGGGTATGAATTCTGATAAGAAAAAAGAACCATTTAGCTGCATGCGAATTTCTTCGATCAAAAAAAAAAAAGATGCTGAAATAGTTTTTAAGAGTCCCTCTTACTTTTTAGTCGGTGTCCGGCGAAATCTAAATTTCGATCCGGCTTAAGTGATAGTGAATAAATATGCCTCTTACTGAAATAATAATGCACTTTTGGGACGTTTGAATACATTTTCTCCTAGAACTGTACAAAATTTTTAGATAAATTCTGTTGTTCATATCAAAAATTTTATCAAATAGGAAATTGATTTACCAACTATCATGTATTTGTCAAATTTTCTTTTGTAATACTTGAATGAATTATATTTGATTATGGATAAATTATTATAGGTTTGAAAATGTGGTTTTTCTTAAGACAACAGGAGTATAGGAATTATTTCTCTATTTCCAACTGAGAGGTCTGGCCAGGCCCTAACTTTTAATATTCAATCATTTAAGACGGAAGTAGGTGAGAAGTTTAGACTTAGATTGCGGTGTGCGAAGTGACTAGACCATACACGGGCCTGAATAAACTAAAATGTAAGCAAGGCATATACTATGCAAAAAAAAGAACAACAGAAAATTTGAATTTAAAAAACTTGCATTTTAAATTTTTTATATAGATTTATGTAGATAAGTAAGTAGCTATAGGTAGTTTTGTTTCAAGAAAATATACGGTATTATTGCTTTTGACTGCATATAATTTTGAGATTTCTTAGTGGACAAATCTATTTTTCATATATATAATAATGAAAATATTAATAAAATTACCACTATTGTTTAGGTAAGTAAGCAGCACAAGTGGACCTTATGATGGAGATCTAATGATCTAAGCCCAATAATGAATAGCCGATTGGACAAATCGCTTGTTAGTTTCTTAAAAATAACTCATCGATTTTCTGGAGATACTTGAGAAACTTTTTCAAAAGCATGCAATGTGGCCCAACTTTATTTTTTAGTCATTAGAGCACAAAGCTCTTATAGAGTTACGGTTAATAGACAGTAATACTATAATACTTCATCATTTAACTATAAAAATTAGTTACATGAGTGAAATTTGCAAGTTAAAATTTGATGGACAACAATAAATTGAAAGTTCATGTTCATGTTCAAATAGCATAATTACTTACAAAAATTGCAAGATTTAGTGTATAGATACAAAAATTACAATTTCAATATCATGTGCTATAATACTAAGCATGAGAAAATCCTGAAAGGAGTTTTGTGACACCTCTCTAAATAAGTAAGGCATATTAAAGATTTAATTTTTTTCAATAATGCAACGAGTTATCGGCTTATTTTAATTATAATTTGCCCTTTTGACCGCCTGCTTTAAATGTAATTGGCAACAAAGATGGCGAGATGGAGTATAAAAATAAAGTATTGCTAAAATTTGTGAACAATTTATACTGTAGTAGATAAGATTCCATATAAACATGACTGAGAAAACTTTACGTCTTATTTCAAGGGACTAAAGCTTTGATAAGGCACAACGAGTACGATAGGAAGGAATTGGGGAAAACATATACCTTGGAAAATTTATTTCAATAGATTTTATTTTTTGGAGTAATGGAGATAAAAGGGTTCCAAATGGTAAAGCAGTATTCTAATTGGTGCCTTACAATGATGAATAAAGTATTTTGAGGGTATAATGGTCAGCAATTTTTTTTCGAGTTATATTGAAAACAACCTAGCGTCAAATTCGCTTTGCCTTTAACAAAGTCCATGATCCTTAAAGTTCAGCCTTTGATTCAGCAGAGCTCCTAAATAACTTTTTATAGTCTTAAGTTAGTTTTAAAGTTCTAAACTAATTAAATTTGTAGTTTAGTTCCAGACAGAAGGAGAGGTCAATCTAGCAAATAAAGTAAACTTACACTTACATATATACAGTGGAAGGATATTAAGAATACACCAATTTGCAATTGAATCAATATCCATTTGCAGTAATTTAAAGTCACTGGTATGCTTGGCAGATCAAAATAACTTCAAATCGACAGCAAATACCAGCGACGGGCAGTGTTTCATAGCCATAGGAATATTGGTAAGAATAATAAGGGACCTAGATGGCTACCTTGAGAAACTCCTGACGTCACATGTATCACTTCGGAAAAGCAGTTGTTGCATTTTACTAGTTGTTGTCGATCTTGAATAAATGATTCAATCCAATTGAGTAGATTGGAGTGAAACCAAGAACTGAGAAATAAACGAGTAGAGTTTTATGGTTATATTTGTAAACCGCCTTTGCAGAGTTCGTAAAAATTACGACTGGTCGAAAACCTTTAGAGTTTTATGGTTATATTTGTCAACCGCCTTTGCAGAGTTCGTAAAAATTACGACTGGTCGAAAACCTTTAGAGAAGTTACCAATTATATAAGTGCAGAATATAGTTAAATTAGTGCCTGTCGATCTACTTGAAAGGAACTCATGCATATTTAATGATATTACACTTTTTAAACAAAAAGATTTTTTCCCAAAGAAAATTTTTTCGAAGACTTTCGGGATGGTTAAGAGTTTACTGATTGGGGTCTATAGTTGCAGACATTCTGCTTAGAACCCGATTTGTGAATAGGTTACAAGTATTAGACTTTCCATTCCTCCAAGAAGGTGCCAGTATTTAGAGATTTATTAAAAATGTTTGCAAATGGTGTAAAAACTTGCGCAACACAAGATTTCAACAGAATAGGAACAATAGCATCAGGGCCCTCGGAAGGAAATGATTTCAGATTAATCAGAGCTGATTCAACATCAAACTCTCCTAAACAGAGGTCACCACAATCTAGTTAAGTAAAATTAGTAGAGAGAGAAGTAGTGGAGACACTGAGAGATTGAAAACAATCTGCGTAAAAATTGCAAATAATAGCTGTGTATTCGGAAAAATAACTCTTATATTGCATTGAATTGGGAATATTATTAGATTTTTTTTTTTATAATTGATGTAAATCCAGAAAAAATTTCTATGTTCCTTGAGCTTGCCCTAAATTAAGAGTTTTAAAGTCATTTAGATAAGATAAATATTGTGGTTTTAATTGTTAAATTGCTGTATAATTTCAAAACTTTTTTACAATTTGTTCATTCTATTTTTTAAGTTAATTAATCTCCTATTGAAACAAAACACGGTTACTCGAGTTTCAGATACGCTACTTAGGGAAAAATCTATACACTACACTTTTCCTGGCAAAAAACATTTCTGCCTTAAATTCGATTTTAACAGCTTTTTTCTATCTATAACATACGACTTATATCTATCTCATTTATTGAAGCTTATGGGATTTTAATTGTTAATTTTTACAGCTTTTTCGAAAGAAACGGTGTCCCAAATTATTATGGATATGAGAAAGTATATGTTTTTTTATCACTAAAGCCCTCTTTATTGGTAGATTTTTGAAAACAAATTAAAAAAATCTATATACTTAATTACGTTTCCATCGTGCTTGGAAATTAATTCACGTGTTTTACCATTGAGTTGTCAAGATTCGTCAATTGGCAGATGTTTTTCTGAGCCTTCAAACAGCCCTATTCTGGTTGTTAATTTAACAAGGAATAGTTAAGGAGCTCTTGTTAAGCTGATTGTTATATGTATTATGTAAATGTTGGTATTCTTAAAAATCATTAACAATATAAAAGTTTAAAAAGCTTTTAAAGTTCACCATGCATGGTGAAAATCGATATGCCTATTGAAAGAAGAGATGCGCTTTATAAACAGATGCTTCGAGTGCAGCTTGTGACTTTGCAAGCGCTTGAAAAATTTGCCACGGCTACTGAAAGATTTCATTATCAACACTTAAAATAAGTAAAAAATTCTTCCATTTTTCAGTTTAATGTATTTAAACTCAATATTATATTATAATTTGTATTTTTTTATTATTTTCACAACAATTTTCTATCTAAGCACATACATTTCATTCGTTGTTAAGACTCTTTCTGTTATTAACAAAATTGTAAGGAAAAGAGCTTTTAAATTTGCAGCAGAATACGAAACCTTAACAAATTGTTAATATTAACTATTTTGTTAATGTGGTGAGCTTAGTTAAGCTGCCAGAATAGGGCTGTAAGTCCACACTACGGTCAAAAACTACCCAAAATATTTTCTATATGATTCAGGTCTGTGGAAAGACTTTTATGTTTGAAAAAAGTGGACCTCTTTTCTTTGTGGACTTCCAAAAAAAGACTTTTTATCATCGATAGATACGTTTAATATTATCATAAATCAACAATTAAATAGATTGTGATAAGCTATAGCTTAGGCTTTTGCCAAAACATGAATCAAAAGATTTTCTTGAAAAATAACAGTTTTAACATTAAAAATTATTTTGATTTTCTGAGAAATTTCGAGTGATACAGCTCTTTATTTTCAACTTAGGGTTGACACAAAAGGTTGACGTCTTTCAAACATTCCCTTAAAGAATATGAATTTATGTGGTATCAATATAATGTTAAAAGGATCACAACTATTTCTGTTGCCATTAATATAAAAAAAAAAATCTAGCAGAGTTGAAAATATAAAAGTAAAAATAAATTTGAAAATGAATTTGGAATTAATAGATAGAAGCTTATTTCTCTAAGATATGGGTATTTCATCCAATTAAAAGAGTCTTTTTTAAGCAGTTTAATTAATATGAAGTACTTATTATTTGGCTTCATTAAGTATCATCAAATTCTTCAAAAATGTGCATATTTTTAACATTGGTATAACGAAAATAAGAAATTAAGCACATTTTTTTGTATTAAAGCATGATATGCTTAAGTGAATAAAGACATTAGAAAATATCTTTGACAAAGCAAAACATACGATGCAGATTACAATAAAAAAATCGAAAATCTCTTAATATACATACTCACATAACAGCTATGCGGTTAAAAGTAGAATTTATTTTATATACGTATGTTTTAACTTTTTACTCTGGTTTGTATCACAAATTTGCTTTTTTTGCCATTTTAAATTCATTGCATTAAAGTTCCTTTTATGCAAGCCGTAAAATTTTATACATATTATTTTAACATATTATTTAAATTTACTACAAAAGAAAATATATGCGAATATGGCGCAGTTATGAATAATTTTTCTCAAATTGTGTCTTTGCTACAAGGTAAATTTTGACGATTTAACCTATAAGGTAAGTACAGAAAATCTTGTAGCAGTTATTAGAAGTGGACAAATTTTCTAAAGATTTTGAAAAGAACGCTTTAAAGCTATTTATAAAGCGTTGTTTAGCTTACAAGGCAGAGAAATTTGATATAATTATTTTGTTGGTGAGTTTGGTTGGTTTTTTTCCTGCTATTGACTGTTTTCTTATAAATTTTATAAAAAAATGTGCAAATAGGTAAGAGTCTTTGGTGGGTTGTTAATAAAATAATTGAATGAAGTAAGATGGAAAATCAACAAAATGAAACGATAATGTAGAAATAGTAAGATTTTTAAAGAAAAAAAAAAAATAAAAGTTAGATAAAGATACAGGATAAATTTTACTTACATGTGTATATCTTGTACTCAGTGTGTAATCTCAAAATAAATATCAAAGAAATTTTAATTAAGTATCTATAATGACATAGTTCATTTTAAGCTGTATAATAAACGCCTCCAACGCAATAACGACATCCAATTAATCGTCAAATATGCAATTTCATAATAATTTTGGTTTAATTTTTCTAAACGCACTGCTTAATCTTCTTTTATTTTTTTACTTATTCAGCAAGTTTACCAAAAATTTTTTGGGTTTAAAGGCAATGTTTTTATTTTGTTTACTATCATTCGTGTTTTTAGCTTCTTACGTCAGAGTAAGACGTTTCGACGGGTTATTGGTAGTGTGACTTGAAGCTGCGTCGGTTTCTAGCAGTAGCGCAAATTGCACAGAGTTGCCATCTAACAGTTATTACATGATGCCTTTTTTTATTACTATCGTTTTTATTATTATAATTAATATAATTATTTTTGTTTATTATTTAAGACGCGAGTGCTACTTATGCGCAATTGAGGCGTTTGGGGGAGGAAAAAATATGTTCAAAAGTGGGCAGGAATATATTTTAAGAATGTTGGTGGATTTAGTGGTGGATGCTTTAGTGGCTGTGATGAATGCGATTATGGGTTATTTTTTTACTGATGCCGTTTTTTTAAACTCTGTTTTAATTTATTGAATTATTATTAAAGTTATTTTTTTTATTAAATTTTTACTGCTACATACATACGCTATACATTGTGTACTTTTGTATGCAAGTTGTATATTTTTTTGCAAATATTTTTATATATATATATATATATATATATATATGTATATATATTTCCGCACACACATATTGTATAGATGCTTGTAAACTTTATTTCCTTTATGTATATAATTTATCTGTTAATATGTTAATATTTGTTTTGTATATATATATGTGTTGTTTTTATATACTTCTTTTATGTTTGCTTTTTTGCTTTTGCTTCTGCCTTTAGTTTTATATATATTTGCCTTTAACGTTATTATTGAGTTCGTTTTTTTCTTAATTATTGTAAGTATTTATGTAAGTTGTTTTATTCTTTTATTACATTCATTATAATTTTTATATATGTTATAATTATAATCATATGATGACATATCACTGCATGACACATTTTCCCTCTATTTGAGTTTTAATCTCATTTACTTGCGTTTCTATTTGATTTTTCAGTTCTGTAAAAAGAAATTGAGTAATGGAAACAGCAATAAATAAGCGTGTAATTGTAGGATAGACTACAATAGGTTTTTTTTTGTTTAACAGTGTTTCAAGTATCTGTATTATGGAAGATATATTATATGCATAACATAAGAAATACTTATATATGCGTCAACACACTGCAACAGCATGTAAAACGCATATACATAAAATACAAAGAAGATAGTAGTAGAAAAAAGTAATAAGTTTAACTTTCGAAAAGTAGTAGAAAAAGAGGGAAAAAGCTTTACTTGTGTTTTTTTTTTGTTTATTTCTTTCATATTTGCATATGTTTTGTTTTTGTCGTTGTATGTTTTGTATACTTGTTAAAACGTTAATTTTTCAGTTTTATCATTGTTTATTTGATGCAAATTAAATGAAAAAAGTTGTTGAAAACATTGAAAAACAAGGAAACATATATGTATGCATGTATGTTTTTGAACATAATGGTAATAGTGGTGCATTAAGAGATAAAATTAAAGATAAAATAATTATGACAACACAATACGGTGCAACACTTAACGTCTACCGCAAACACATAAATACTTTATACAGCTATACATTGAACTTAAAAATTAATTGAAAATAAAATGATATACTTCTAAGTGAGGGAAAATTTGCAGTATATAAATGTTTCAGTTTCAGTGTTTGAAACCGTTTAAGTCACAATTCAGTAAACTTAAGTTTCTTTGAAAAGGTGGACTACATCTTAGCTTACATACCTCAAGAAATTACATAGGAAATGATTTTAGGTCCATTTTTGCATAAGAATGAATTGAACTTTTTACATAATAAATGCAAAACCGTTATGTGTCGTGTAAGTTGCTTTTGCAATAGCCAATATAACGAAATAAATAAATCATATATAATTACTATATTCATGAATTTTCTTATTTATAAAAAAAGAGTTTTTTTTTGTTACTGGAGATTTTCTGGATCTTTTTATACACTGAAAAAATAAACATGTCATAAAATTTAAGATAAGTATGTCAATTCAAGCAAACTCTTAAAAATTTTATAAATTAATTTAAAATATAAAATTTCTTTCCATATCAAGTTATTTTTCATACATCAAATTTTTAAAAACATACCTAAAAACAGATGGCACCAAAGTAAAAACACTTGTATTAAAACTATATCGGAATATTTAAAAATCTTTAAAAATTAATTTGATTAGCTAGTTGTTTTTTTTTAATTTTAAAACTATGTTTAATTTTTTTTAAGGATAGAAATTATATTATTTGTAATCAAGAAAAATGTTTTTAGAATTTGAGTTTGTTGAATTAGGGAGATTTTTGACTCATATTATTTGTCGGCTTTTGTAGTCTAGTAAAGAGTGCGCAAGACTATCAACTCAGAGGTCCCCGACTCGAATCCAAGCTCGGGCATGGTTCTTTTCGCTTTCTTTGTTCTTGACTACATTTAAGAATTATTGAAACAAAAAATCCACAAATAAATTGTGGAAAATGTGAAAGGGTGTACAGGAACAGCTGAGGGCTGGAAAAGCTTGCCGAGGTTATAAACAATGCCAATTGTTTTTCACGATTCACGTCGATAATTCACGTATGGTTCCAATCAATTTTTCCTCTAATAATATATTCCTTTTCTTTCAGGTCAAACACTTCGGTGGGACTTTTTGCGGGTTTTTCGTGTTGTTTTCGTGGGATAAATAGGGCTAAATCGGGATGCGATCAAGATTTTTCACTACACACAAATCACATCACTGGTTGTTACGCTGGTTGAAACCAATCAATAAACTAGAATTTTTCTCAATTACTGTATAAAAAGGAGTTCTACGTTTGCACGTACAATACTATCGAGACTGTGGAATTTTTTTTTTATATTAACAGCCCTATTCTGGTTGTTAACTTAACAAGAAATAGTTAAAGAGCTCTTGTTAAGCTGCTTGTTATGTTATGTAAATGTTGGTATTCTTAAAAATCATTAACAACATAAAAGCTTAAAAAGCTTTTAAAGTTCACCATGCATGGTGAAAATCGATATGCCTGTTGAAAGAAGAGATGCGCTATATAAACAGATGATTCGAGTGCAGCTTGTGACTATGCAAGTGCTTGAAAAATTTGCCACGGCTACTGAAAGATTTCATTATCAACACTTAAAATAAGTAAAAAATTCTTTCATTTTTCAGTTTAATGTATTTAAACTCAATATTATATTAAAATTTGTATTTTTTTATTATTTTAACAACAATTTTCTATCTAAGCACATACATTTCATTCGTTGTTAAGACTCTTTCTGTTATTAACAAAATTGTAAGGAAAAGAGCTTTTAAAGTTGCAGCAGAATACGAAACCTTAACAAATAGTTAATATTAACTATTTTGTTAATGTGGTGAGCTTAGTTAAGCTGCCAGAATAGGGCTGTAAAGCTCACTATGCCGCGTTTGGATATATTTGACCCGAAAAATGCGGTGTTTTTGTGACTTCAGGTTGCGGTTGTGCGTATGACTGTTTACAGAAATAAAATTTAGTGTGTTAGCAAAGGGGTGTTAATATTTAAAATAAATTATAAGAAAAATCAATGTTTTTCTTTTTGGTATCCTTAACCCACATAATAAACATCAGTTGAACCCCCCTGGATTTGCTCCTGATCATCTTCATTCACGAAACTCAATTTACATTTATCAAATAGGATGATTCAACGAAAGTGAACAATGAGTATCGTGTAAATTCGCCTTAAGGAAAAACTTTAACTAAGAAAAACTATATACGATATGAACAACATTTTTGTGACTTAGTTCCACTTATTTCAAATTACACTACTAAACAAGGTTTCCACAGAAAGTGGCGATAACACTTTCTTTAGTAAAATTTTCCGTAGAATTTGAATATCGTAATGTTTTTTTCCATTGGCCTCAATTTTCCATGTTAATGGAAAAATTCAAAAAATCCACTGTTGAGAGCAAAACTTTACGTAAATGCTTGTTTAAACTTTAATTTTCTGCCAATGAATTGAAAAATTATTTTATATTGTAAAATAGAGTCAGGCAAAAATATTGAGGTATAAACGTCAGTGGGTCGCAATGGGTCATTAGAAGTTGCATGTATTAACAAATGTACCAGCGATTCCGACAGACAAAAGTTTTTGAGCTTCTTCAGCAAAATATAATGATCAACTTTATCAAAAGCTTTTAAAAAATCAGTGTATATAACGTCTGGTTGATCCCTATTTCTTATTTTTATTTATTATTATTTTCAAGATCCGGCTTCAGAAAGAGAGAATGATATATATTATATATGTACTTATGGGAGTGGTGTTTTATTGGGTATGAGACCTTGTTTGTCACACGACAAACGCAAATGCAGTGCTATACCATAGATTACTTATCAAACAGATGTTTATCTTGGCAGCAAAAATCGGCAGCAATTTCTTGAAGCTTGAAAAAGAGCTTTATTTTCAAAGCTCGATTGCAACACAAGCATTTTCAAAAATGCAAGAAGTAGCACAGTTCTTTTTATAGAATTTTTGTTATGATAACTAACTTGCTGCTGGTTAGTTATCAAATGCTGGTTATTAACAAATCAAAACCGATTTTGTACTTATCTGAAGTTCTTTTGAAGTTCTTTTGATGTTGTGGCACTTCTTTGGAAGAATGTAATTTTATGTTGTAGGAGAGAATGAAAATCTATTTAGGTTGTTGTACAACAAATCAAAGGTGCTTTTGTACTTGTTTGAAGTTCCATTGACTCTTTATTTCATCAATTTTATTTTGTTTTAGTAGAGAAACAAAATTATTTCGTATCTCAATCAATTGTTGCGCCAAATTTACTAACCAAGTCCGCAGTCAGTGGTAAGCGTAGTTATAAAATTTGCGTCGGAGCAACTAAGCGGAGCAAACAAGCTAGCTAAAAGTCCAATACTTAAAAATGAATCTTTTGTTAAATTGGTTATTTTTTGGTTAGAGAACTTATTGTGCATCTTGTACACTAAGGCGTCTTACGAAGAAAAGTTGTTTAGGTCGGTTCCTCAATTTAATCCTTAATTGATGTTATGATATCCCTTAAATATATTGACTCTAGCGATAGCCATCTGTGGAGCTGCAGTGGAATTTGTAGTGCCCAAAAATTTGACAGTTTTCGCTAACTAACGATATTGAAAAATCGTAGTTAATGCGTTTGGGAATTCCACTACTGGAATGGTTTGAGAAAACGTCTTAAAATCAAGTCTTTTTGTAAAAATATTGGCTGGTGTGGTAGTGAAATAATAACGAAAGGTCATAAGTAAAAGTAATAAAAAAGTTCTTGCAACCTGCATCAAAAATTTTTAATTTTGCATTCGGATTTTGGATAATGCTGTTTTTCGTGCATTTTGTCGAAATTCTTTTAAACCTTTTTCACTAAACTTAAAAAACGTCAGTATTTCTAATGCAATTCTCACTTTCAAGATGTCGCTGGAAAGGCTTTGAGTGCTTGCATTGATTCCTAGTCAGAATTGCATAAACTGATATAAATATATTAAAACTAAAATATTTATTATTAACTAAACACATACTGAAAAAATATTGCAAGAAACTAAAAAAAAAATAAGAGTTATGAAGTTATTTAAATTTTGAAAGTTTCTATAGGAAAATAAAATAAAAAAATATCAAAAATATGCATGAAAAGACAGCATTATCTTTAATCCGATCGCAAACATTTACAATTTTTTGATGCAGATTAAAAGAGTTTTTTTCCTTCCTATAATAAGCAAGGATTATTTTTAGGAACCGACCCGAATAGCTGTTTTTTTCTATGGAGCGTGAAGCGGCTTAATGTACACAACAAAATTTTTGATTTTTTTTGTTCTTTTTAAATATACAAAGGTGGTTTTGTTGTGTTTCCGTAAATTAACGCGCATTGATTGTATCTTTTTATGAAATAGTGATTATATTACTTCACATATATGAAAAAATAGATCTCCTAAAACTAAAATTTTTTTAAATAATTTTTAAGAATGTAATCCTAACATGAAAATATTCAGCTAATTTTAATAAAAGCGTAAATTTTCCCGACTTGAGGCTTTTTAGGAAAAAGAATTGTTAAGCGAAAATATATTTACGAGCTCACGAAAAAATCTGCAAAGAAGAATTGGATTTTGTTGAATTATCTTTGACTTGATAAAATAATACCACCACAGTCGTATTTTAGTCTATTTTAAGTGTTAAATGTTGTATTATTTTGATACTCAGAGTATATATCACAGCTTATGTGAAAATTTGAAGTAATTAAAATAGTAAATGTGGAATTTTTAGAAAAAATTTTTACTGTTTTAGTAAAGCCACTTTTTATGGGAGGTAAGAGTGCTTATTATCCGATTTTGCTCATTTTCGAACTTTATCTCTATTTTTGAATAAAAAACTTATTTATTGAATGTTGTTACGATAACTCTAAAATTAAAGTTGTTATCGTGATCGCAGATGGACAGAGACACTAACGCACCTTTCTAAATCGACTCAGGAGGTGATGCTGATCAAGAATATATACACTTTTCCATACCTGCAACGGCTTCTTAACTGCATTACGAATGGTGTGACAAAAATAATATACCCATTATAAAAATTAAAAATGGTTTCAGGTTGCTTTAAAAATTGTTACTAGCAAATAACATGTCGGCCGACCAAGTTATATGGCTTATTAGGTACTTTCGAGTATTATTATATTAAATAAGAGCATTTACGCAAAAAATATGTGAAGAAATAATTTTGGCGAGTTTTTGGCTTACTTTCCCCTAAGTAAGGAGGCTAAAACCTGTTAAATACTCTTTTCTTTTTTTATCTATTATTAATTTTTTATAATCATGAAATGGCTAGTGATTTCTTTGTTGAAGAAAAAAAAAAAAAACTTTAACAAAACATTTAAGTAGAAAACGGGACCTCATAACAAATGAAAAGGTTTGATTTCCTTGTGAAAATCATTTATTGGTGTCGTATTTGGACCCCTGAATGCAAAGTAATTCCATAAGAATAAGCATTTAGATAATGTCTACTGAATAAACAACAACCAATATGAATTAAATTTTCTTTAGACCCAAAAATTATAGAAAAAAAAAAAAATATACCGACTTGTGGTGGCTTAAGAGGTTCATAGAGATCATTTCTTTGTTGACGAATTTAATGTTTTTTTATGTTGTTGCATATCAGAGCAGAGGAATGTTCAAGGTCAGAATGGCTCTTGCATTTAAAAAACTTTTCTGAATTTTCAGATTTTTGTTCCCTACATCGGCCAACTAATTCTTTCTATGATATAAAAATTAATAAAAATATTTAAGATATATAAAAGAAATAATGATTGCAAATATCGAAAATGATTTAAACATGTGGGTAAATGTCGATGAAAAGTGTATTGAACAAAAAAAAAAAATAAATAATTGATTTGGCCTTGCTTGTTTTGCTGCGAAAAAATTGTCGGTGGTCATTTGACAAAATTCGTAATGCAAGCGATTTGCAAAATTACAGGCTTGATATTTTAAGCAATAAATGCAAAAAAACAGAATGAAATCACTAAAATAAACAGAAAAAAACTAAAAAAAAAAAAAAAAAACTAAAAACCATTAAGAAAAAAAAAACTGAAGCCTCTGGTGGGATTTGAACTCACTACTAAAGATTCCAAAAAACAAGAACAAGTCTTAGCTAACTGAGCCATTCACTCCGTTGTCATGCTGTTGAAATAATATACATACATAACATTGTTGCTACCACAAATGTTTCTCAACTGGAGCCAATATGTGCGTACAAGAAAGTGTCTCGCGTGGTTGTGTTAGTGACATTGGAGGCAAGAACTTCAGAGGAAAGAGCTTAAACATTGGAGGCAAAATTTGAAAAACTTTTCGGGCGCTTTTTTTGTTCTAGGATAAGTTAGCTGTGGTTATACAATAATTTTTTTTAAATGTGTGCAATGCTATTTCAAGTTAAAGATATATTCAAGAGAAGGAATATATATTTGCGAAATTTTAAAAACTGCCAGAAGCGCTATTTCTGCGTTATAAGTTTTTATTTTTAAACTTCCAGAAGGTGAAACTTATTTGACATCGTTTGACACCAGGCTGATTTTTCAGTATATGTTTAATACGTGTTTATCCATTATTTTAAAACTGATTTGGGGCTTCGCACACGATTGCTTCTATTTTATTTTTTTTTTTGGAATACACATTCTCCATCATTAAATGGGAATAGTATAAAACTTGGTGAAAATTTTCGAAGAGTTTAAAGTTTCTTTATCACGATCACTCATATTTAACACAAATAAAAAGAATTTTATAGCTATCGCTTTGATAAAAACTTGTTTCATAAATAAAAATATGCCCCTACAAGGGCACGGTAGGCACAGTTGTCATACAAAGCACACATTAAGTGTGCGGGTATCTTAGTTTCGGAAACGCCGCAAACTAAAATCTTTAATCATTAAAATAATCGTTATACATGTAGCAATTAAAAAATACAAGAAAATAATTTTGTCCAGCTATCGATTATACACGATTCACTGTGCGATGTCAGGGTACAAATATTTTTGCTAACTTGACCATGTTTGAATTGTTAACGCGATATTTGTAATGTTGCTAACTTGACCTTGTTTGTTTTGAAAACGCAAGCCTGCTATGCTCTCTGGTATTATCGTTTTGACTTAACTTTTTCATTATGCTAGCATTATTTTCCAGTTTATTAAAACTTTTTAATTTGTTAATAATACTTGATTTCAATCAAAATTATATTTTAAATATTTGAATTGTATTATCTTATTTTAGAATTATAATTTGCTGTAAACCTTGCAACCAAAATAAATAAATAAATAATACGCAAACTAAATTATTAGTGATCAAGGCTAAGTTAGTGCAAGTAGATTTGCCCGATAGGAATCCATTTGGCAATCCGCTATATGATGTTTGCTGAGTTTGAACACATTTTGCGCTTGATTTAAAATTCATAAAGGCTGTGTTTACATCCTCTTCGGATAACTTAAAGTTATTACCAAAAGCAACGAGTTAGAGCAATATTACTTGAAAAGCTAAAAGAGTCCGTGGAATGTGTATAGATTTCAAAGACTTCTTGAAAAAACAAGTTGCTAGTTTCTAAAGTTGCTAAAATATTAATTGTCTTTATACCATAATATTCCATGCTTGTGGGAAAGCCAAATAAAAGTATGTATATCCTTAGCTGAATAAATCGCAGCTGATTCAACCAACAGTTTGTTTTCCGGAATTTCTTAAAAGCTTTGTGTTTTGAATTTTTTAAATTGGCAAGTCTCGCATGAAACCAAAGAGGTTTTTTTCTTAAAATTTATAGGTATTAACTGGACCTTCAATATATTCTAAGGCAGACCAATAAAGACTTACCAAAAACTCATTCATTGCCTCAAAGTCCGCTTTAGAAAAGTCTAGGTAACTCGATTTATCATCGAAAAATTTATCAAATTCATAGAATTTAAAATTAATCGTAACTTTATTATGATGTGTACTACTTTTTAAGATTGGTGCTTAGTTTTCTGTGCAAACAGCTTTCAGATCATTTCAAATACAAATGAAGTCGAAAATTCTGTATAAATTGTGTTTTATAAAATGTAATTGACTAAAAGAATATTGTATAGAATTAAAATATATATCATCTTGATTGGTCTTTTTACAAACAAATTTAAAAAGTACCCCTTAACGTAGTCTTGCACGGTTAAGATTCTTTTAAAATTTTTCTTGGAAAAATTATTTTTGAATTTCCAGACCAGTTTCTTTGAAAAAGATTTGTCTACAGTATTTACATACCTTAGTAAAATACTTACATGTGCAACACTTCAAATGCAATTCTAAGCAAACATAACTTAATTTGTTTTAATATTATTTTTTATTGAAATAGTATTAAGGACTTATATGCAAAACGAGATGTAGCTTATTAAAAAACTTATTGTTATTAAAAAAATTATAATATATTTAAAAATTTCTTAGAAAATATTTATATGTGGAAAACCTATTTTTATTGATTTTGTGGAATAAAATAGAAATTTATATAGATTTTATAAAAGAATATGTCTTTCTTTCTAATATATGACTTGGTTAAGCGTGAAAAGCATGAAGTAAATCAGCGATCTGAGGATGGAGCCATCGATTTTCTGCCATTCATCTTAAAGAACTGTTTTCAGATGCTTCATCGATTTGAATTGGCACCCGTTTTTATAAACTTGGGCTGAAAGAATGCCCCCATAGGTTTTCGATAGTATTCAAATCCTGGCTAACAGCAAGCCACTACAGTACGGGTATATTTCAGATTTATTGAAAGTCATTTGTGGCTCGGGAAGAATTTGTTGGTGCGTTGTCCAGCTTGAAAGTCCAGTTATCCTGGTATTTATAGCATGTAAACTCAATAAACACATTACCTAATAACTCCATATACATTTCTCCATTCAATTTGCACGAAATAAAATACAGGAGAGACTTTCAAAGTATCTGAAACTGGCTGAAATCATGAATGATCCCCGCTCATGGTTACGCGCATACTTAATTTGTCGTGGCTATCGCAAATTGTGCTGGTATTTCTGGCAACCGTCAGACCCGTCAAGGTTGAATCTTTTCTCATCTTTAAATATGGCATTTCCAAATTCTTTCTCACAATATTTGTATTTTTCGTTATGCTAGACTGGCCGAAATATGTCATGGTAGAAGTCTGGGTTAAGAGAAGGGTGATTCATAACTGACGTTGGAATTTTCATTCAAAATTTGCTGGATTCTGCTTCTGGAAGCCCTTAGATCCAATTGCGCAGCAATTTCACCACAACTCATCCCTTTCTCCACAGTAAGACGTCGAGTTTGTCTTTTGTGTCGTTGGCCAATTAAGAATTTTCTATCACTACGCTTTATTATAGCATAGTTGCCAGAGTCTTTTAAAAAATTTGTTATGGAGTTTCGGTGACAATTTATCCTAGCAGCTTCAGCACCTACTTTTATACCGGCTACATTTAAGCCTTTTATGTATCAACGATCTTCTTCAGATAAAGTGGTTCTACATGGCATTTTTATTTGAAAATGAAATAACTCTAAAATGTGCTTATATTTTGTTCTAAACATGTATTTCCGTAATGTTACTGGTTTTTCTTACTAAGCTTATAAACAAAATTTTGTAATTTTTACGTTACAGCAGTTAAAACACAAAAAAAAGCAATTGTGCACATATTAATATTTTCTATTATACACGCGAGATTACACAGTATTTGCGATTAACTACGAACGAGGAAAAGAAGAATTCTCGGTTTGACTAATAAACTTCATCCCCTTCAACTCCCTAATACTCGTAGTGTATAAAAATCCACCTATGCTGCATAGAGAACATTTCTTGATGTGATAAGCTTCTTACATGAGCTGATTAAAAACTGACTGTTATCCGACAAATTTTTAAGTGAAATTCTCCAAGCAAGTAAAATTTTTTGCACATCATAGCAATATTTTAAAGAAATGCTCTTTCCACTGTCATATCTCAGATCAAAGGTCACCAATGAAAACTAAATTTTTGAGCAAGTCGCCTCACCCAGATGTTCCATCCGATACTTCATTCACTATTCTACTTCTTACTAACCCTGAGATCTCTTACTGAAATAAATATACACTTTAAACGACGCTCATATTTTGGGTCATAGGTCATCCATTTTTAATCAATCATGTTTCTGCACATTTGCAAAGCAGTGTGTTTCGAATAATATGCGTTTCATTTGTCTACTCCTTCTAAAATAATTATTGAAAAAGCTTACGACAACTATTGGTGTTCGCGTATTTATATTAAAGATACTATGCTTACATTCAAGGAAATATTGAATTTTGTACACGGCTGCCATGAAAAAGATGAGGCTGTAGTAGCCATACTAGAGTTATAATATATGAAATGAAGTCACCTTAGCTAAAAGTTTATTGCAAGCACTTTATGTAAGCTCTCATAGCCCTAATTGAATCTGCAATAATCATAAAAAAATACAAAAATTATGTTGAGCCAAGTTTTAAATATTGCGTGTAGAGAAACTATTATACGGCTATTGTAGCCTCAATACGGTTTTCACGCTTTTACTGAAGATACTAAAACCACAAAAGAAAAATTTCTCCATTTTAGTTTTGGCTTTGCAGCGTGCTTGTTGGCAAATATTAAAAAAATTGCTTTTAAAGTTAATCGGTATTTACTTTGATAATCGCTTTACTTTGATAATAAATATTATGCCTATTGTATTGAAAAAGGCATGGACTATTTTACAATTCCATTGTCTAGAACTATTTGTAAGCATGTTTCAGATGCATGCTAATGGTTTGTCGTTTATAATATGTGATTTTTAAAGTTCAATAAAAAAAAAATTTTAAAAAAATAGTTTGTAAAGTTCTATGAACAATTAAAATTTTATATTTATTTGATCAAAAAAGTAATATTTTTCAAATGATTTGGAATAAAAATTTAAAAAATATTTAAAAATAACACTTTTATTTTGCAAACGGCATTAAGAAATTGGTGATAACCTTAAAAGCGCAGAGGTAAGTAGCTTAAATAGAAAAAGTTCTGACAACCTCAACATAAGGATTTATGGCTATCAAAACCGAATTCCTCTCACCATTGCAAAAGGCGCTATTATGACCCCTCCACAATTCGGCTGACAAAACTGAATTCCTCTCACCATCGCAAAAGGCGCTGTTATGACCCCTCCACGATTCGGCTGCCAAAACCGAATTCCTCTCACCATCGCAAAAGGCGCTATTATGACCTCTCCACAATTCGGCTATCAAAACCGAATTCCTCTCACCATTAAAAGTTCTTACAACTTTCTGTGAGGTTGTCAAAACCGGCAGAGCATCTCTTAAACAGGAATCTAACAGCCCTTATGGAAGTTGTCAGAGCCTCGCATATTAAATTTTTTGAGAACCGTAATATTACGGCTAGAAGAAGCGAAGTTTTGATAGCATCGCCAGTTCTGTGAGTTTAGTCTGAATGATGAACGATTATAGCTTGCTAAGAAAAAAATAAGCATTTATTTTCATTATTGAGATGATATAAAAAAACAAACAAAAGCACGAAATTTGTTAAACATTTCCTAAACTTCTTAAACCTTCCCCTTCCCATTAATGTTCATAGCCTAACTACTTCATCAAAAGTTAACACCGCTGCTGAAAATTCTGAACTTTGCAGATTAACTATTTTATAACCATTCCGCTTATTTCTGTCACTTTATTGTTCTGTCAAAAACTATACCGTTGTCTGGTGTTTTTGAAAAAGTTGAAAACAAAGTTAAACCTGCAAAAACTGTGAACGTACGGAAACTTTTGATGGAACAAAGTTACAACACCTGCTTTTTGATGCCATAAAATAAAAATTAATTACTTAGATGTAAAAAAAAGTGTCAGGGAAAATAAATGTATTTTCATTCTATACAACTGCCAGGTAGTCCTTCGACAGAAGTTAAAGAAACACGAATGAGTACTTTTATAGGATGGCCTGATTAACTTGAATGTTGCTAATAAATACAAAAGATAAATCAGCGATTTTATTCCTGCAGATTGTATTTTTTGAGGCACTTTTGTAAGAAGAATGTTTTATGCTCACTGTTACGAGGCTATACAAACATGCCCTTTTTCTTTTTGCTTAAGTCGCCATCGAAATTTTATAAAAACTCGGCATTAATATTATATTATGTGCCAATAAACATTTTAATTAAGCTCAAGTCGCACGCTTTATTTTTTATACTCGTAAAAAATTATAATTTGAAGACTTGAAAGGCGAGGCGATTGCCAGAAAGACTGGTAAAATTGATTAAGGTTACGTTTTTTTTTACTTTTGTTTAATTATAATCAAAATTTTGCTTAGCCCAAAGTTATATACTCAGATTTTACTTAATTAAGCTAACTTTTTATGCTCTCCATTAAATACAAGAAGAAAAACACACATAATTCTAGTTGAGGGAGGAGCACGCTTTGATACTGTAAGAGTCATTTTAGGTTTATTATGCTTACAAAATGTAGGCTCAATTAATTGGTAACGCATTATTTCACAACGAAAGTACTAAAAACACGCAAAAGTAACGAAATTAATTTCAGAAATTCTACATTTTAAACAAGAAGATATTGTAGTCAAGTTTACAGGAAGTATTTTAATTAACTGTAAAAAAAAATACCACAGTACAAAAGATATAAGGGTCACAAAATGTTACTTTGTAAACTTTACAGGACACACTTTAATGAGTTTAAGATAGATTTTGGGCGCAGATTTCAAATCAGTTCGAGTATAGAAGTTATAAATGTGCATACAGTGTTGCGCAAAACGATAGCAACTAAATCAGTGCGCTGCTACAAAATCGTATATGTTTTTTTTATATTGGCGACACACAAAAATTATTATAGGAATGAAAGCATATATTCATACATCATACATAAAAAGAATCATATTCAAATTTGGTTTTTTTTTATTAAATTTAAAATTAATGTGACTACATTCAATTTGTCTGAGAGCAAAACAAAAGAAACAGAACTTGAAAAATGTGAAAAGAGACCAGAAGTTCCAAGAATTATTGGTAAAAGTTCCGTTATTGTAAAACACGTGCTACTTGTGAGTCATAAACATTTAAGTTTAGTTTTGTTTTTGCGCTAGTTGTGACATTGACTGTTATAAATACTGTGAAGTTTTAAAATTAAAAATTATTTCCGAACATAAAAAGGGAAATTCACAAATATCTAACGCGAAACTGTTTGATATTAATCGGTCAATAGTTTGCAGATTATTAAAGAAGTATAACACCACAAAAGACGTAACAAGGGTACATTAAGAGGGCGGCCGCAGAAGATATCGCTGCATGATGACAAGAACATTAGTGGCGTGTTCAAACGAAATCCATTTGCCACATCCAAAGAGGTTGTTCGGACACTTGATTTAGATATCCATCACAGAACTGTTCTAAGACGATCCGTTGGGAACGACTTAAGAAGATACAGACCGGCAAATAAGCTTTTGCTTAAAGCTAAGCATAAAAAACAAGGTGAGGTGTTATAATTTAAACAATTCTGCCTAAATTTGTGGCAATGAGCTGCAATTTATTGTTTTTTAGACTTAGTCTTGCAAAAAAACCAGCTAAATTGGACCGTTCAAAAATGTGAAATCGTTTTTTTAGCGATGAATAAAAGTTCGAGTGGGTTTTTATAGTCTGACTTTTTCAACATAATGATGGAGAAGATCATCCGAGCTGCTGATCTGAGATGTAGTAGTACAATATTCTACAAGAGCACTATGCTGCTGGCGTATACTGATACCATCGATATAGTTGGCCATAATACGCGGGAAGTCAGTGCAGAATTCTCTAGATTAGAAAGAATGTAATCTGCAGTGAATATAGGTAAGACGATACTTGGTGTCAACAAACAAACAGTCCCAGCTTCTTGGAACCCATGTTACAGTTGACAATACCTCCTTCGAGGTTGTGACGGACTTCGTCTATCTGAGATCCAGCATTAACTCAACCACTCAACATTTGGTTCGTTGTTAACCAAAGACAACGAAGAATAATTCTTACCAACAGGTGTTACTTTGGGCTCAGTAGGCAATTAAGATGAAGAACTCTGTATTGATGAAAAAAGCGCTATATAAATCGCTCATCATGCCCGTCCTACTTTATGCATCACAAACCTGGACGCTGAGCAGTTCAGATGGAAAGACTTTAGGAGCCTTCGAGAGAAAAGATTCTTCGTCAATTTTCGTCAAACCTGCGTCAATGGTGAGCACCGAATACGATGTAATGATGAACTCTAGGTGCTGTACGCTGACATCGACACAGTAAAGCGCATTAAAACCGAGTGGATTCGCTGGCTAAGTCATGTTTAGCGAGTGAAAGACGATGCTTCAGTGAAGAAAAAATTCGGTTTGGTACTCAGTGGTGGTTAACGCAGAAGAGGACGACCGCATCTTTGTTGGAAAGACCAAGTAGAGGACAACCAAACGAGGCTTGTAATTTCTATCTGGAGCCAGCAAGAGAGGGACAGAAATGGTTGGCGCACATTCTAAGATGAGGCCAAGATCGTCATACTGTTGTATTATCAACTAAGTAAGTAAGTAAATAGTATGTTTTAATTCTGAGAAATGAATCGAGATATAAGAAAATTTTCTATTTAGTTGTTACTCTACTATTTACATAGTTAGTATCCTTTTTAGTAAGATATAAATTAGTTAGATTTAATATTGTACAATATGAATACAAACGTAATAACATCTAAATAACGCAAATCTAAATAAAATTAATATTTTTTCGTTCCAGTTTTACCTATCATTTCGATGGTATTTAGAGTAGATTTAAAATAGTCCATACGAATTTTGAAACATGTAATATAATTGGTGTTCATCATGGCGTATGAGTTATATTTAATAAAAAAATGAAGGCCATTGTGACTCACGATCATTTCTTTCATTTTACAATTCGTACCGATTGATTTGATATGCGTATTTAAAAAAGTTACATATGAACATGAGATTCGTTTTTGACATTAGTAAAACAAAGACATACCTCACACTTCATTTTTCGTTAAGGTGTTTTTGCCCCTTGACAAAAAATAAGAGATTTCACGTAAGAGAAATCTACGTGAAAAAACTTACGAAAGTATGCGCTTCTTGTTTGGTTTGGTCAGCAATACAAAATGAACTGTTTTGTAGTCATTCTTGAAAGCTTTACATCAATGTTTAAAAAAAAAACAAAACATATAAGAAAATGGAAAAATATTGATTTCTTGCATTCTGGAAATTTGGAAAATTTTGTAATTGAATATTCATCTTTAACTGTTCGTAGTTTGCCATCACATTACTCATTCTGAGGTGTACCAGATATTCTGAAATCTTTCAAGAGCAATAGCTTTTACTATACTATTTGAATTCGAGTTACCTTGCTGAGTAGGAATGCTTACTTATACATATTTTATTAAGACACTTTAAACCCAGGATCAAAATGATAATTTTTAAATAAATATTTTTATATCGTTGCCAAAGTTTGTCTCTTCCAACTTTAACTTTTTAAGCTGACAGTCATCAAGTATACAAAGTAAAAGTCATTGCCATAATCATGTGATCAATATACACTCCCATCACGCACTAGTACTTGTACTCTTACAGAGACTCATGCAAATTTACACAACTAATTCAACACAATGAGTAACGATGTTAACAAGATTGATAATAATTGCCAACGAACATTGTCAGCTGGTAAGGTTTTCCATTCACATTTTTGTATTTCTTATTTATTACAATGAGCCTGAGGAGTTTGGTGTGCAGGTGTGTGTTTATGAGAGTGAGTTAGCAGCATTTAATTTCAATTTAGTTTGCATGAGTGAAACATGAAGCGTGCCTGTCTGTTACAATTGCTAAAAAAAAACTTATTTGAGGACATGAAGCAATAAAAGTTTCAGAGAAATTCTGATTGGGTAAATTTTCTTTTTTTTTGTCTTGCTGTAATTGAATTTGATTGCAATGATGCTGAAAATGCTTGTCAAATGAATTGCTTTGAAGATTTTGCTTCAAGATAGAAATCATGTCAAAGAAATTGTGAATAATTTTATTACGTATAAGATTAGATTCGAAATAAAAAATTAGGAGATACAGGCAGGACGCTAAGATTTTAAATGAGAAGGTTTTGTTAACAAAATTTGTTGTGTATGATCAATTTTTTAAATCGATTTAATTTTGAGAAAAAGGTTCCAATTATTTTGTAATCCCTTGACATAATTTCCTGTCAAATAATCTAAATCGAAAATTCACGTTTATTGTCTCTTACAAAATATAACTGTCCAAGTACGCGAATTTTTGTAAAAACTTTTTGCTTACCTTAGGATAGTAGAAATTGAGATAATTTAAGATTGAGCTAATGTGAGATCTCGTATTATGTCGAGATCTGTTGGTTTCAACTGGCTACTGCATGCGCATTATGAATATAAACTTTTTGCTAGAAGATTTTTAACCTATTAGTTAAAGTTTAATTTAACTTATCAAAGAAGACTTAGAAAATTTTAGTGCAGTAAAAAAATGAAATAAAATTTTAAAGCAATGCTTAGACAAGATTCTTTAATTAAATTGCTTTATCGAAAGCTTTTTTCTACAAATGCAAGTAAAATGAGTGGCTTCTAGAAATTTATGTGCTCCATTACTGATAAAAATAGTTTTCATTGATATAACTTTATCAATTATTTTTAATTTAATAAAAAAGACAAAAATTGAAATAAGTCCTTAAAATTTTTAATCATCGGCAACTTTTAATTATTTTTTTTAGGTTAAATGAATATGCGTTACCTTATGTTTTTATTTGAATTTTTTCTACTAATTTAACTTTTATTATCTTAAAAAATGCTTTTTTTTTTGATAAAACACAATTTTTAAGATAACTATTAATACAAATTTTGCGTTTGTCCCGTATTGCTAATAAAAATTAGGCAACACTAGTTTCAAATAGGATTAATCATTATATATTCCTATCACCACTCCTTCATTTCACCCTCCCCCATAGCAAAGATCTTAGCACTTAGCACGATTTATAAATAGTTGAAAATAGTTAAATAATAGCGAATGTTAGCACAGGTGTAAAATGTATAGAGAAAAACACAGGATTGGAGAAAACTTTAGCTAAATAAATTGGGACTTAATTTTTATCATGAGTTAAAGTTTGATGACAAATTATTCAAGATACTTACATTTATAAACATAATCTTGTTTTAAATATATTACTGCAAATTTTCTCTACTGATACAAATAATTTTTGTGCAGAATTAAAAACAATTTTAATGTGCAAAATTCAAAAGAAAAACAAGGCGAGTGAAAAATGTTTTATTTTTGTTATTATAGCATTTTATAAATAGTAGTTTTTGTTAGACAGATTGAAGCATTAGTCAAAGATGACACACATAGCGATAGTTTGTGAAGGAAAAACGCTACAAATACAAAATACGCTGTTATTTCACTAGACATCCGGAAGCTGAGAGCTTTACTTTTGGCTCTTACTAGGCAATGCAAGTCCATGAATCGCTTTGCTACTCATTGATAAAAAGCTGCAGTTGATGTTTTTAATAAAACTGTTGTTAATAATACTTTCTGGCCACAGCTATGATTCTTATTTCCTTGTTTTACCTTTTTGTTTTTGTATTTTTTATATTCGTTAGCTTCTTTCTTCTTCTTTCTTTATACTTTAAGAAAATGCAAGAAATTCAGTGTCATTGTTTGCTTTCAATGCTAGCATATAGTATAAACAGAAAAAAACAGAGTTTTCAACATCGCAAAGCAATCAATGACGCAGCTGAATTGGTTGCAAGTAGATATTTTGTAAGTATCGCTTTGAACGGTTTTTTGTGGATTTTGTATTTGTTGGTTTTAGTTTTAGAAAATAGTATTTAGTAGAAAATTTAGCTGCGTAGTATTTGTTAGTAAGATTTGGCAGTTAAGAAAATATGTGTTTAAAAAACTTTCACTTTAAAAACAAATTTGACAGTTTACGGACACAGACACACATCTATTTATTTATATATATATAAATATTAAATCGTAGAAAGTTAGAGTAGTTTTAAGTAAACGTTGCTTAAGCGTAGAGTACGCAAAAAAGGGCAGTTATTCTGTTGTGCATTGGTAACAATGTGCAACTTACTTGTGAAATCGTCCAACTCCTCCTGTTCAGCTTCGGCGGCCAACTCTTCGGGAGTTTTCTTTTTCCGCATCAGAGGATTTGGTTCTTCCTGCGGCATGGCTTCGACAATTTCTTCCTTTTTCTTGATATTATACTGTAAAGAGGATGAATAAAATGTTAATGTTATAGCTTTCTTTTTTGCTTTTTTAACAGATTGTAAAGAACTTTTATTTCATATTGTATATTCCCACTTGAAAAATATTTGTATTCTTGAGTAAGCATAAAAAAACCAAATAATTCTTAGCATGTCCTTAAGTGGACGTGAATCAGTTCGAAAAAGCGCAGTGCTACTTCAAGACTTGTTGTTGTGGAAACCTTAATATTTGCCATTTGTGAATGTTAAATCAACGTCGTAGATTTATTTGTTATATTTTGACTGTAGTTATTTACGAATATCAAATCTCAGTATGAGTGAATTCGCATTTATATATAATTTAATTTAATCTGATTAGACTATAAGATGACAGTTTAAAAGCGCTCGTATTTACCTCAATATTAACAGTGAAAACAAGCCATTTTTGCGGCTCAAGCACTTTTTATTTAGCACTTTGAGTATTAAGTAGGCATCAAAAGTATAGTATTATGTAGGCATCGTAAATCGCAAACAAAAAATAACGATTGAATTTTTTGTTATTCTAGCATATGTAACGACAGAGAGCCATGGACAGTCGTTTCGAAGAATTGCAACTTTCCTGCCACCCAAAGTTGCCGTGTGTGAAGACGAGCCCGCTCTTTTAAAGAAAATGTTTTTATTGAAGAGAATATTAAACACAGAAATCTACCAAATAACAAAGTTCCAACTGTTTAAAATATAGTCTTTAAACATATTTTTTAAAGCAAAGTAGTCAAAATTCTAAAAAAATAAATCAACAAACCTAAAACAATGGCTGAATTATCCAGGTAGCATTAACAACTGCTTATTTTCTCTTCAAAAGGAAAACATAGCCTGTCAAAAAAAGCTGTCAAAAGAAAGCAAAAATTAAAGCAAGTTTCGAAAACTAACGTTAAAAGAAAGTGTCGAAAAAAAAATCAAATAAGAATATTTGTGCATTTAAATAAAAAAAAAAATAAACAATGAAAATAATGAAAGTTTTAAAAAAATCGTGTATGATTTGTGCGAAAAGCTTTTCAGTCCGTGATGTTGATCTCTTTTTGGTGCCTCAAAAAGAAACTCGTCACCAGAGGTAAATTTATGCCTGCGGCGTGATGCTCACAGAAGAATCGTCTGTTTGCGAAAACATTCTACAGAGCAAGAATTTTGTCGCAAAATTTCCTAAAAACAAATGAATATTGTACGAATACATTTGTTACATTTACTAATAACGAAAAAAAAAAACCATTCTATCTTTCAGTAGACTACGGCCAATTTGAAATCATACATTTCCTTATATTTGGTAACAGTTCAACAAACCAGGCTGAAAAATTCCGGTTGCAAATATTTTAAACTCAACTAATACTAAATATAACGAATTAGTTGAGTACGAAAATAGTACGAAGCCATTAGTAAATACTACGAATGTAATGGAAGAAAGTTACTCGTACGAGAAATGGGGAAAGATAAAGAATGATACTCCTACACAGAGCTAAAACGACCTTAAGAAATAGAAGAAAATCAGTAAGATTTCTCTATGGTTTTCATCCAAGAAGATTGCTTTATTAAAACCATAGAGAAAATCTTATTAGGCAACATAATTTTAAGAAGAATCTTATTGTTTTCTATAAGAACACTTTTAAAAACAATAGGAAAATCTTATCAGAACTTCTTGGTTTTTATGAAGAAACTTTATAGATTTAATAAGATATATTTTTAAAATTTAATAAGGACATCTTATTGATTTGATTGGATTTCTTTTTAAATTTTAATAAGGAAATATTTTTAAATCATAACGGAATCTTATTAACCTTTTACCTAGAAATATACTTTTAATTGACTGTAATAATAAATAAAAAGACATTTTGATGGTTTATTACGATTTATTAGGAAATAAAATTTGTATATGTATATATAAAATACATCCGTTAAAATATAATTTCACAAAAAGCAAAAAAAAAAAATACCTTTGTACAACAAAATGACTTTGTCACCGAAATACCCGGCGCTGTCGATTCCTTCAAAGAAAGCGACATCCTCAATCTCCATTTTTTGCAGAACCTTCTTCGAGTTTACTGCATAAGTTTTCAGTAAAGTCGAAATTGAGTCTCTCAAGCCCCACGACTGAAATATGGCTTGAGTTTTCAGAATTTCAGCCTGGTTGAAAACAAGTTCGGGAATATAAGTGTCATTATCCAGTATCACATATATTTTTATTTTACTTTAAATAAATTAAATCCATAAAATGCACATAAACTTCACGAATTCACTTCACAATTACGACTGAAAGCTAAAGCAAAGAATAAGTAGCATTTTCACCGTTATTACCTTCTTAAAAGGGTGTTTAATAAGAAAATTTTATAAAAGCAGATCAAAGAGATTTTCTCATTAATTTAAGGTGTTCTCTTCTTAAGGAGAGTGAAAAAAAATATTTTCCTATTAAAGTAACGTATTAATAAGATTACCACATCATTTCATTCATTTAAAAAGAAATCTTTTTAAAAAATGTTTTATAGTAGTTGTTAATTTTTAATAAGATTTTCACTATGGAAATTAAAAGATTTCTCTATGGAAAATTCTTATTCAGGATTCAGAATCAAGCCTTGCAGGGAGGTTCTGGAATATGTTTAGATAATAAATGGTGCCCAAAACCCATCTATACATGTACCTCTTTATATATGTATTCATACATTTTTAATTAACAATAAATAAGTTTTTTAAATAGTTCATGTAATAGGTATGTTTCCAAACTCGATTTTAGTAACTTGCATGCTGCTAGAACGATGCATGTTGAAAAAAGAAATAAGTCAGTTGATGTCCATACGGGGAACATTTTAAGGATAGCGACAACTCTTATTATTAATTTTTGCGGATTATATGGATTTCTACCTCCTAAATCAGAATCTGATAGATTTCAGGCCGCTTGCAATTGGTTTATGAGTTTTATGCCTCCAAAACTGGAAAAATGGTCTAAAAATCTTGCTGGTTTTATACATATAAAAAAAAAATTATTGAGAAATTTTTGAATTCTTATTGGGGGTTGGAATTAGTTTTAAAGGTTTTCTAAGAGATGGCGTAACTATCAATAGATCGCATCGGGCACACCTGTGACTATATTCATTTCAAAGCACATTGTCTAAGCTTCATTTTTTAGTATGTGTCATTCCACTGAAGTGTAAACAACATATATTTTTTTTCTCTGTGAACATGTCGACTTTCGTTCCAACAAAACGCAATTTGCGGGAAGGTTTACTTTTGTGCTTCCATTTAAAGAAAAAAGCGGTTGAAGCACAACGCACGCTTACTGAGGCTTACGGGGACTATGTTCCATCGATTTCTACTTGTGAGTACTGGTTCCGTCGGTTTAAAAGTGGTGATTTTGATACGGAAGACAAAGAGCGTCCGGGCCAGCCTAAAAAGTTTGAAGATGAGGAATTGGAGGCTTTGCTCGATGAAGACCCGTGTCAAACCCTTCAAGAATTGTCAGAATCATTGGGAGTCGACTTATCAACGGTCGGCAAACGCTTGAAGGCCATGGGAATGATTCAAAAGCAAGGAAATTGGGTGCCGTACCAGTTGAAGCCGAGAGACGTTGAACGGCGATTTTGCATGTGCGAACAACTGCTTCAACGGCATAAAAAGAAGAGTTTTTTGCATCGTATTGTCACTGGCGATGAAAACTGGATCCATTACGATAATCCTAAGCGAAAAAAATCGTGGGGACCACCCGGCCATGCATCAACATCGAGGGCCAAGCCGAATATTCATGGCGCCAAGCTTATGCTGTGTATTTGGTGGGATCAGAAGGGTGTCGTGTACTATGAGCTGCTGAAACCTAACGAAACCATCACTGGGGAACGCTACCAACAACAATTGATGCAATTGAGCCGAGCATTAAAGGTTAAACGGACGGAATATGCCAAAAGACACGACAAAGTGGTTTTTCAACATGACAACGCACGGCTACATGTTGCAAGAACCGTCAAGGAAACGTTGGAGGCGCTGAATTGGGATGTGCTACCCCACCCGCCTTATAGCCCAGACATAGCCCCTTCCGACTACCACCTATTCAGATCGATGACGCATGGCTTGGCTGAGCAGCGCTTCACTTCTTACGAGGATACCAAAAAATGGGTCGATTCGTGGATTGCCTCAAAAGACGAATCGTTCTTCCGGCGCGGAATCCATATGCTGCCAGAAAGATGGGAAAATGTTGTAGCTAACGATGGACAATACTTTGAATAATATACATTGTACCGTTGTTTCTAAATACATGCTCAAAAACCGAAAAAAAAACCTTTAAAATTAATTCCAACCCCCAATATTTGAAAAGAGGAAAATTGGGAGCTGAATAGTATTTAATGCGATTTTTTTAAGGATAAAGAAGACCTCACATTTTTTAATTTACTAAATTACTAAGAATATTTGTTGAGAAAAATTTTTTGAAATTACATGCAAAAAAAAAATTAAATTTGAAAATGTTTCGGGCATGATATGATAAATATTTTTACCCCATCTTTGAAATATTTTTCATTTTCTTATTTGTACAAGCATACGTCAAACAGTGTATCATGATAACAAAATTAATACCAAAAATCTCAGAAACAATAAATACGGAAATAGTAATTAGCCCTGATTTCGAGATGGTTTAAGGGAAAAAATTTTGTCACACCCCCATTTACCGCCCACAAATTAACAAAAACGCTATATTTCGGACGGTTTTCGTCGTATTAGCTTACAATTTGGTAATTGTTACGTTTGGCAACTACACTAAAAATGGTGAAAACCTAAAATGTTTTTCTCCGATAAGCATGAAATTCGTATATGGCAGTAAGGTGGGCTGGGGCAGGATAATGTCTGGCGGGGAGTACTTTAAAAATAAATGTAATTTATTTGACCGATTGAGGTCATGTGTACAATATATTTGTTTTGTCGATACAATGGCTTATAGCTATGTTACGATCCGCTATGTGGCGCTGTTGCGAAGTTATTTAATATTAACACAATGTAGAAGAAGAACCCTGTAGGAAAATCAAGTAATTTAAAAGTAGTTGAAAAATTAGTTTTTTGTCAACCACAGCTAGTTGAAATTCTGACTTTTTTCCATACAACGAACTAACATATTTTGTATGGTGATGTCCGCTAAATAAATCAATTGATATTCGTCTGCATATGTTTTCAACTACTTGTTAAATTAGTTGAATTTAAATTATTTTTTTACTACTTTAAAATAAATCAATTGAAAACTAGTTAATATTCCACTTACTGAAGATGAATTAAAAAGCACAAAAATTTAAAATTTCTATACACAAATAATATCATTTATTTTATTGTTTTGAAAAATATATACATAAATTCATATTAGTAAAAGCCTAAAGTCAATAATATTTGATGAAATAGTATGGTTAAATATATATAAACTTGTGATCTAATAAAAATTTGCAATAAAACATGTCAAAATCAGAGTAGTGCCGCCTTAATATATTTCAAAGCAGTTCATAAACTAGTTAGTTTTAAATTAGTTTTTTAATTAGTTGTTTTTAAAAACAAGCTAGTTTGTTCTTGTGGGGAAGCTTTACCAATATTTGTGGAAGACAAGAAGGTGCAGAACATCGTTTGCCACGGCATCTTGTAGGTATATAAAAATATTTACTTTATTCTTAAACGCATTTTATGGAATAAACTTCAGTTTCGCAACGAATTTTCTTTTATATCTTCTATCAACTAAAACCAGATGCCTCAAAGTGGTGAATTCGGTTCTGGTAAGAGAAAAAAGCTAGCGTGGTATTATTTTGTGAGTTTTTTTATCAGAAATTCGTTACAATGATATCCATGTGAGGCGGAGAGTTATCAATAGAGCTAGGTTTTCGATGACATGTCATTTTTTTCTACTACTTCTAAGACAATTTCTGATTATTTATGTTTCCTAAATTCCAAATATGAAAAGTTTTAAGGTAATTTTTTTCGTAATTTTCCATCGTTTTTTATGTTTTAGTTTTTAGGTAGTTTTTACTAGATCTATGGCATTTTTTGGTAGTTTTCAGCGATTTTTTAGTTCTTTTCTTGTCATTTTTGAGCAGTGAGTTTACATAAAAAAATGTAAAAATGTAAAATTTTTAACATCTTCCTTTAACAATATCCTTCAATCAAAAACTTTACCTCTCAAAAAAGGAGTAGCTTTGTTTAAAGACCTCGATGAAAAAAAAGCTCTGCGCGTAGTGAAACTAGCAAAAGGGCAAGTAGAAAGATGAAACGAAAGTTTGATAAAAACTCAGGATAAGCTAGTTTTCATTAACTCTATTTTTATGCTCTGTTGCTGAAATATTAGGGAGTACAAATTTTAATACTATTAAACTAGAAGAAGAACTTACATCCAATGACATATCGTTTTTTAAATATGTTCCTCTCGTCAGTGCAGAAGTAAAAAAAAAAATTTTCTGTTTACAAAAATATTTTGCATGACAATAGACTTTTTTTTTAAATTTTAATAACTTAAATATGTACCTTTTAATATACAGTAACGCTATGTATAAAAGTTATATAAAATAAATTTTAAGTTAAGTATTGTATGTTTTTTAAAGCTTTATTTTTCTTAATTTTTATGTAATTGTTTGCGTATTTAGGTAATTTTGGCCAGTCTTTAGGTAATTTTCTGCAGTTTTTAGGTAATTTTTGTAATTTTTTTAGGCCATCAAAATCCGAGTTTTGGTTATCATGCTACAATATCAATGTTTTTTTTACACAAATCTGGCTTTTTTTGACGAATTTGTTCTTCAAGCACAGCGTTATGCTCAGATAATATTTATTAGATATATACCGCGAAATTCAAATGGCATTTTTAAATCATCTGTTACCGGTATCTTCTTGACAGAATGTACTTCCTGTAATAACTCTCAACAAAATTTATCCAAACTTTAAATTTATTAGTTCTGGTCCAATGATTATGATCACATTATTTGAGTTATTAAGACTATCGGCATAGACATAGGACATAACTTATTCTTGAAAGAGTGTCAGGTCCGTAAATATAAAATTATAAAAATACTAGCAGGCCACTGTTGTACGCGGCTCGCCACGGACGTTTTTATTTAAATTTATTTAATGCCTTACAGACGTTACAATTTTTACATAATTTAGATTTTGACTAATTTTTATGTGATACGGATAGTTTTGGGACATTCGACTTAGTGATGCTATATGGCATCATCATCTTTATTAGGTTAAGACAATACATATCAAAGAAATTAAGAAATATTATTTTTTGTTTTGTTTTGCTTTGGAGCGCCGCTCTGTATTTATGTATCACTTTTCGCCTTGCTTAAAGCTCATCAGTTTTTTGATGTTGCTCTGTGCTTCCTTGTCACAGGGTTGCTATTTTGGTAAAATATTACCAAATTTTGGTAAAACATTTTTGACTTGGTAAAATGGTAAATTCTTTATAGTTTTGGTAAATTTTTTTGTACAAGCAAATTTATTTAAAAAAGTTCATGATTCCATTCAATATTTGCTACAATATTCTTTTTTGCATAACAGCTTTTTATAGTTCATTAGTCAAAAATATTTGAAATTAATTTTTTATTTTAACGTTTGTAAAAAAGGATATTTTTTCAATTGTTAATAATGCAATAACTGACGAAGATAGAAAAATTTGTCCCAAACAAGAAATGTGCGCCTTTTTCTTAGCTTTGATGTGAATGAAGACAATAGTTGAAGACTTGTAGTAATACTTTTAGTCCTTAATCATACTATTTTCAACTTATTTCTCAGTTAATAGTTTATTGAATAAATATTAGCATTTTTTTTTTCAACACCCATACATAATTTTGTACACAAATAAAAAAATAGCAAATTTTTTGAGCTCATTTTTTAAACTTTGGGCCCTTATAACTTCTAAACCAGATAAAAGCGGCAGTTAATTTTTTCAGATTTGAAATTAGAAGCCCTTATTACACACATGTTTCACGAGTGCAACATTTTTTTAGATAAAAGTACATTATTAAGTAATTATTATTAAGTACTTAATCATTCCGAAAAAATAAAAGCTGACCTTAAGATTTTTGCAGAGACGACATAAAAAAATTATCAATTTTAACTCCAAGTACTAAATTGTCCAAATCGGAAATTTATACATTACCATTGATCTCATTTTTTTTTATGTAATAGATGGTGATACTGAAAATGTTATCACTCAATGGAAACTTCTAAGGCTTTCTAAACTAGAAATTAGTATTGAATATGATGTAATAGATTCTTGGAATAAACTTTGAAATTAAAAACACCGCATGGGAGAAAGGTTAAGGATATAAGAGATTTTGTTTTTAATTTGGTGTCGCTGCTTCACAGCTCGGCTGCAGCAGAAAGAAAGTTTTTTGAAATTGCATTTATTAACACGAAGCTTCGAAACAAGTTACATTTTAGAACCATTAATAGTATTGTGCTATCCAAAGAACTTTGCGAAGTAAGAAATAAGCCTCATTATGTGACTTTATTAATCAAAAATCGGGTTTTCGCCTGCCATTTTAGTAAAAATCCACATTTTTCAAAAATCTTCCATTAGAAGCTCAAAAAGGTTCAGCAGAACCTATTTTTTTTTAGATGAACAAGCTCCGAAAAATCATGTCCACCTCTTATTTCAGGTGCTTACATATACAATCGATTCCTGCTTTAATAATTTATATTGGTTATCGAAAAAGTTCAAAATATTTTCTTTAAAAGTTATGTGATTATAAAAACAAAATAATAAAACAAAAATTACCTAAAATAAACAGTCACTTTAAAATAAAACTTTTAATACAGAGTTTTTCGTTTAAGAAACTTAAATGGTTCCTTAAATAGATAAGAAAATGCTTACTCTTCAAATTTAATTTTTAAATTGCAAGTTTTTTGTTTTCAATTAGTAGATGTGGGGAAAGACAAATTGCACCGGCCGAGGAATCATATAAATTGATTTTGGATAATATGGCACAATCAACTTTTCCGAATATAATGATAGCATTGCAAATATGTAGAAGTCTTATGATATCAAACGCCACGGGTGAACTTAGTTTTTCTTAATAAAAACTTATAAAAAACTGTCTTCGTTCTTCAATGTCGCAGAACCGTTTAAATGCATTTGCTTTAATGGCGATTGAAAATGATGTATTAGAATAAGTTAACTTTCAAGATCATTTAAACGATTTTGTGTCTAAAAAAGTAAGAAAAATTAATATTTTTGAGCATATTGTACTTTACAAAACTGGTTTCGTTTTGTACCCGAAATTGTATTGCATTTTGTTATATTTAATAAAAAATACGCCTACCTTCCTTTAATTTGTTTTATTATGAATACAATTGCATTGTGGTAGAAGAAAATAATATATTTTTGGAAGTAAGAAAAGGGTAAAGGGACCCTGAGGACTGCATTGCATAGGGGCCTCGACACGGTTAATCCGGCCCTGTTAGTAGGAGTCGAGCCACAGTATTTTGTCTACATTCATTATCTCGAAACTCGAAACTACATTTTTCGTCATGGTGTTGTAGAAAAAACCAAAACTGTTCAGCCTAATCATCTGAAATTTAAATATGCTATTCATAGCATTGGTGGCTATCGCTGGAACTATAATCAAAGTTTTATTCCAAAAACATCGCATATTTTACACTTAATAACCGGTAGAAAACAAGCTGTTTTAAGAACTTAATTTCCAAAAGTGCGTCATTCTGTCATTCTGTCAATTTTTCAAATTGTTTTTTTCTAGTTCCAGCCATAGCTGCACTTATAGTGATTAATAATATTCTTGGTTTTATTTTTCACATAAATAGAAAAGTCAAAATCTATAGCACCGCCCACACCCCTTTTCCTTGAGATAGTCTCATTGAGCTCCTTTTTGAACAAGATCAACAATTTTTTAAATAAAAAAAAATAATTTATTTTTTGATGAATGAGTGTTACAATACACCATAAAATTTTAAATATCGCTGTTCAGTAATTTAACTTTTTAAGTAAATCCTAAACATACCTTAAATTTTTGAGCGCTAGAACACCGGCCTTGCCTTAAGTGCCTGTGAACATTCATGTCTGAATTCGCAATTAAAATCTACACCTAAAACAATTGGCATCTCGTGATAATTTTCAACCTTGCTACTTTTGTTGTTTGGATAGCTAATGCACAATGGGTCTGTTCGGAAATTCATCATGATGCGCAATCTGCTTTTTAGCAAAAACAAAATGTTTGAAAAAGACCCACTTTGCAGCACTGCAAACGTCAAACACTCAAAAATGTAATTTTTTTATCAAGCTTAACTCATCATTCGCTTAAAAAAATTCACGCTGCAATTTGGACGCTTAAAAAATGCCAGTTGTGCGCATACTGCAAATCTTGATGCATTTCCGAACAGAGCCAATGCTTTTTCGATTATTGTGATCTGCTGCATCATAGCTCCACGCATTCACAAAAGAATGTGTACGATATCTAATGCACAATCCTTTTAATAAATTCGTGTAATCTACTGCAGCATAGCTTCAGTTAATACTTAATATTGAATGAATCACACCATGACACAAAGGATTTTGCAGTAGTGGCTAGTGTGTAGAACTCTCGATCGGAATGGTGTGATTTCGATTCTCACTGCTGACGCTGTCATTGAAATATTTTTAATTTTATATCTTCTTGTTGCAATTGACGCAAGTAAAAGAACAACAATTCTAAGAAAAAGTTATATGGAAAAAAGTGTCGTTTTTGAGATTTTACTCAAGCAAATCATAAAACGGGGCGGGGCGTAAAAAGCTTAGCTTCAATAGCTACAAAAAATGCATATGGATAAATTCTATATAGAAAAACTTGGACTGCAGTTCTCCTCCATTTATTCAATTAATAGCTTGAACATAAAATGCATCAACTGCATACCAATGCAATCAAACATAATAAAACAGAGTAGATATTTAATAATCTCAATTATCATTATCTTAACCAACTAAGCACTAGGCTTAATCAATTGACCACGCCAATGATTGGCAAGTCTTGAGGCTGTATTTAAATAATGCCACTTGAAATTCGGCATCAAGTATTTGTAATGCAATTAGCTCCATTCGACTAGATTGTCATCGTCACCTCATGGCTAACTAGGCTGCACTGTATGTGCACTTGGAATGCGTTAGTGTGTATGTGCTTGCGTGAAGGTTAGATGGGAATTAATAGTTCTGTGAATCAGCTTGAGGTTTGATTGTACGGAAACAATTAAATGTTGAAATTTGCATAAACACAGGAAATAAAATTGATTTCTGTGAAATTGCAATAAAAACTAAGACATCAGATCATTCACATACATACATTTATATTTTGTAGCAAAAACAGAAAATATACACAGTTTGTTTATGCCAAGGATAAACAGTATTTTACAAGGATAAATAACAATAATAACAATTACTCTGAATAAATTGCCCGAATTAACCACGAGCACATAAATTGTTCATTGTTCACGAGCACATAAATTTATGTTCATAAATTGTTCAATCAGGCTTTTGTCTATGATTCCCTGTAAAATTATCCAAATGAAGAATTCTTAAATTATTTATTGATAACTTCGTTGCAAATTCTTATAACTTATATTATAAATTTCTTCAAACTCATCAACTTCGACAGAGATATAATTTCAGTCTCTTCTTTTAGTTTCATTCCTGAGTGATTACTTAAAAATATGCCATCACGCTTCCTACTAATTTTAAGTTTTACGATATTTTCCCGATTTGATTTTTGGATTTAAAGAACTGAAAAAATAAACATTTTTTTTTGGATTTGTAGTCGTAAAACTACCTGCTACTTTATTCAAAACCGAAGATAAAGTTGGCTAAAATTTTCATAAAAAATTATAAAATCTTGTTATAATTATATATAAAAAAAAAATCCACATAGGAGGTAATTGTTTTAACAAAAATTTTGAAAAACTAAAGTGACTTAAGTACCGTTAGGCTAAGGTGGCGGCCGGTACACAAAGACCGGACCACATAAACGAAATAATTGGTTCGTTGTGATACCACAGGGGATCTGCTACTCCCCTACTACTCTCCTTGGAACTGTTATAGAATCAACCTGTACTAATAATAAATAGTGTAGACGCTTAACGTCTACTCAAAATCACTGAGATCATCAAAAAAGAGGCTACCTAGACGGTATTGGCTTCTGCGGAATAGAGCGAGGCGTGAACAGAGAAGATGCGATGCCGTCTCCTCTTCTTCCTCATCCCTACAAGTCCTGCAAATGTCATTTGCATTGACCTCCATTCTTAAGGCATGTCTACTTATAAGACAGTGACCTTGTGCGTTTTTAAGTAAAACTGGTTTAGTTGTGTTGGAGGTGGTGCTATGATTCCACCTGAAATTAGCCATTTGGCATACCTAATGTTTCCATGTCAGGCTGCAGCGTTACCGTTGTATCTTCTCAAGTGAGCTCATCCGTTCTACGAGTTCCACGTTAATGTCGAACTTATCGGCCATATTGTTAAGAAATGAGCGACATTTAATACTTTTTGTGCAACCATTTAACGATTATTGCTATAAAATTGTGTAAAAATAATTGTAAAAATTTAAAAAAAAATTATATCCTAAAATTTTTTTCCATACAGACACAGCTAATTATGTTCACAGTTATTAAAAAAACTCACTGATCTATCTCATCTGTAGTGGTAACAAGCTCAGTTTTAGTGGAAATATGTGTACATTGGCGTTTTTGGCATAAAGAAATTTAATGGTTGTGAAAATTTTGTGCATGCGACTCTGTAAAAACTTTGGTAATGAAGATAATTGCAAAATTTTTTTTGCAATTTGTTTTAAAAGCATTGTTATAAGCATTGTTTAAAAAGCAAATTATAACTGTATATTACAAAGGAATGCACTATCCACTTCCAAAAAGAAATTTTAGAAAAAGTTTATTTTTCGATTTTTCTGAGTCATTTGAATCTTTAAACTCGATTCCCCAATGCACATTGGCGTTTTCGGCATGAAAGGGACGATATGTACAATTAAATAATACACTTTATTTAATATTTAAGTGTCAAATTGATTTTACTTTAAACTTTATGTTCGTTGGATACTTTAAAAATTATTTTAATGTTTGATTTATTTTAAATGAATTATTTTTTGATTGATCATATTTGATAAAGTTTTTGTTTTGGATGTGCAATTTTTTTTTTTTTAAATGTGAATTTTTTTTTTGAAGTTTGGTAAGAAAATGGTTGGTTTTTGCAACTCTGATAATGATAGGGAATCGCAAAATATTTTTCTTTCAGGAATTATAAGCAAAAAAAAAAATACAAAATGGTCACGAAATAACCTTAAGGTACAGAAGTATTGAGCATTTTCTTGCAATCTGGTTGTTCACACTACTCCAGACTTATCTGGAATTGCATATGGAATATCTTTTTATGATTTTTTAATATAATATTTTTTCACCCAGATTGAAGTTCTATATTATTGATGCTCAAACTCGCACAAATGTGCGGATAAGCTTTTGTGCTTTCAAACTTATATAAAGTTCACGCATACAAAAAACTTCCAAGTTCGCTTTGGCATTTCAAGCGGTGGGTCTGCGTCGCTTAAATGCACGCAAAAAATGTATGCATGAACAATAAAATATGTTCGTAACTATCACAACATATATATATTTTTTGTGTAGGTAATTTTATTCAAAACGATTTCTGCTGATTAATGATGCGCAATGTTTGCTTTTCTACACATCATAAGTTAACACAAGAACATTTTTCTAGACAGCCATTCTAGAAAGTAACATAAATTCTAATTACTGTTGCGGGGAAAGGAGAGCAAAATCGTTCCATAGATTAACAAACAATTTTTTGTTTAAATATAAAACAATAGTGAAATCAAAATATCACATCAAAGATAGTCGGAAAAATAACAAATCATAAAAATAAGAGCCAAATTAACAGTAGCGTGAACATTTTTTATAGTTTTGATCAATTTAAGGCTAAATCATTTAAAAGTTTCAATTGCATTTAAAAAGAAATTTAAACAGCGTAGAACTGTGCAATAGAAAGCTTACACAATTGATTTCTCTCAGTGAAGAGGCTATGATGTAGAATGTCTTTGAAGAACAAGAAGAGGTCAAGTGTAATGCCCAAATTTATTTGAAATGACTGTTTAAAGATTATCATAATATAATTATATTATAATTTTTTTATTCTTCCAGATCTTTTTCAAAACATTTTAAATGATTTGTTAGATTTTTTACAAAAAAAAAAAAAAAGAAAAAGAATAGAATTTAAAGTATGACCTGCGGTAAAAAAATTTTTTTTATTTTTTTTCATGAACGTCTTCTAAAATCCTTCAAAAATAATGCCTTAGAAGGATTTTTAAAATTCGAATTATTTTTGGAGTTACAGAGCTATTTATGTATATATACACTCGCGTCGAAGTGCAGTAATAAAACTTTAAAAGCGTTTTTCTTGAAATGATCACTTTTCTTAAATTGGGATGTCGTTTTTCTCGAGAACCAGATGTCGGATGAAGATGCGGATGGCAGCGTTTTGTTTAATCACAGCTGACTGGTCCTGAACTAGGATAATTGCGCTTATCCTACTACCGGGGGAGGGGTGGGCCAAAAACCCCCCAAAAACAGCTAATTTTTGAACTTTTTTAAAAATCGCGCCATTGTGAATTTTTTATATTTTGGAAATATCTTAGTTCAGTTTAAATCTATTTCAATCTATTTCAATCTAATTCAATCACCTGTTTGAGTGATTATCAACAAAATGGCGCCCGCAGAATTTGCGATACGACATCTAGTTAGCAAGAAAAACGACACCACGTTTGCTTTTTTATTTTTACGTACCCATTTTCATCGCTCTGGAAGGGGGAGGATAAAAAAAACATCGAAACATAAAAAAGTACGGAAAAAGTTAGAAAATTATGACTACTTAAACATAAAAAACCCAAAGTTGATAAATTGAAAAACGACTGAGCTACAACAATTTAAAAAAAAAAACGTTATTTTTGTGGGTTTGAACCGCAGGTCATCCCTTAATAGTCTAAGTTGTATGATTTTTCTTTATATCCTCGGACACTAGGTGAAGCTTTTCAAATGTTTGATTTTATAGTCTAGTCGTGTGTAGTCAAGCAGGAAAACATTTTATTGATGAAAGCTTTGGGATATAGTCGCTTATTGGCTTTGTTGTTAATATTACGCCGTTTTTTTTCTTTCGACATGCTTACTTCATGTTGTTATTGTTGTCTGACCTTTATTACATAACCTCTGCTCAATGCTTGGCACCTTAGAGCTGATGTAAGGTTGTTTTCTTGAGCTCATTTATTCACTTTCTTAATAGAGTAATAAATTTGAAATGGATTTCAAGAGGATACCGGATAATTAAGCAAGCGTAATTTGGGGTATATTGGGGTGATTTGTGGTATATTTATGTGAGACTATGTAATTAAAAACACGTAACACTGAGTAGTTTTTACATTTACCTTTGTAGAATTTCGTCGTTCATTAGAATTAAGGTTATTTATATGAAATTAATACGTCGATTTGTGTTAAATTTCATGCACTCTGTTGTTTTTTCTTAAAAGAATTCAATCTGACTCCGTTAGGGAGTCACTCAATTAAAAGGACTCCCTACTAGAGTCAATTTGAGCTCCGTTAGAAAATGGTTTGTTAATTAGCACTAACTACATTCATGATTTAATTCACTTTTGCACTGGAACGATTATTACATTAAAACACATCACTTTAATTTGATTTTAACAAAAAACACATCTCAACTATTTTGGTAAAACTAACTTGGACATTTAAAAAAATATTTTGGCTTAGAGGAAAATTGTACACGAGTTACAGCCCTTCTTAGCATACGACCACGCACTCTATCCACAATCAAAATAGTGTTTGATATAGCATATAAATGTGTATTAAAATAAAATTTCGGTTAAAATAAACTATTTCGGTCAAGTTATTTCAGTTTAATGTGTTCAATTCAGCTTAAATTTAGCTAGGGAAATGGTTATACAAAATACTTTTTCTAAAACAGTTGTTAAGAGTATGCCAAGAGGAAAGCAAGTCTGATTTGCATGATAAAAAAAAGATAGGATAGGCTTTATGCCAGAATCACTGTTAAGGCTTTATGCCAGAATCAAATCTCCTATGCGTACATAAGCTCTTAATGCCAACTCTTCGCGCTTAATAGGTATGTGCGTATAAAACATGTTTAACTAAAGAAGTAAACTTGGATGTAGAGTATTTTAAAATATTACTTGAATTAAATATTAATTTTATAATGGAAAATAAATTCAAGCTGCTCTTGTTTTAATTATGAAAATAATGACTCCCAGAGTTACCAAAAGCTTTATTATCTGCTTATTTATGTATCTGCTTATTTGTTAAAAGATTATTATGTCCTACGAAACTTGAGAATGTTTGCTAGTGTAACTACTACTGAAATTAAACGTAGATTAGTTATACAGGTTATTTTACCAATAATTTCTTATTCAGACATAGTTTATAGTTAACTTGGCGCATCTTCCCAGTTAAAAATGCATATTGCATTTAATAACGCCACGCGATATGTGTATGGTCTCAGTAAATATGATCGTTTGTCTCGTTTCCGAAATGCAATACTTGGATGCGACATAACTGCTTACCTAAATGCTAGAAACTGTTTTTATCTGCACAAACTAATCCATGGAAAAACTCCTTGTTGTCTGCATGAAAAACTTCAGTTTTGTTTATCTAGTAGAAGCCATGTTCTGAAGCCTAGGGAGGTCACTGGGAGAGGTCCTTTTAGACAATCTATCTTTTCATTTTTCACTACTCAATAGCTTTTCACTTTCTTGCTTCTCTATGTTATCTATTCTTTGTTTCAGAAACTTTTTTCGATCCTTACTTACTTTTACTTTTTATTTTTTTTATTTTTATATTCTATAAAATAAAAAATAAGATATTGGCCATATCTATATTGAACATAAAATAAGATAAATAAAAAAAAATAAACTGGCCATTTCAGCCCTTAAAAGGACTTTGACCTAGCTTCTATTGATCAATGTGTTGTGCGTGTTATTAAATGTTTGATCACAAATGACCGAGAACTGGACCTACGAGTTTAATGCCGTCTCCGAATGGCTTATGTTCTCAAGAAGCTTTACATGGCAATTTTTACTCTCTGAGGTTTGCCATTGTCTGCAGAGAGGTGACGACCGAACAGAAAAATTAATTCAATTGAAAAAACTTTCTGTCTGAGCTGGAATTGAACCCGGGCTACCGCGGTTCTTTAGCTTAGGGGCCACGCACTCTACCCACTAGGCTACGGTCGCCATAAAATAAGATAGTGGCCAAAAATTAAGGTCATTATTTTTGATTCTGTTTTAAACAGTTGTAATTATTCTTCATTTTTAATATTTAACTTTAAGTTTAATTTTAAATTTTTAATATAATTTTTAATTTTCATTTTCATTTTCATTTTAATATTAATTTTAACTAAATAAAAACTTCATTAATTATATCTATGCATTTATGTTGTACTATAAAAGAACATAGCTCTTATTGTTCTTATGATTACTTAAATATACAGAACAATAGATATTAAGGACAATTCAGATCTTCTCCAGTCTGATTTGAAATAGCTTGAAGTATGATGTTCTTAAAATAAAATGTTTTTGAATCCAGATAAATTCCAAACTATGACCTTTTCGTGAAAAATAAATAATTTAATTGTTGATTAAAAGACAAACGATACTACTTTAAGTCGTGTAGAAGCTGTCAAAGATCTTGGTATAGCTATGCATAGATTCTAAGCAATCGTTTAACGTTCATATTGATTACATTTGTAAAAAAGCATCTTCTATGCTCGGGTTTATAAAACACTGGCCCAAAGAATTTAATGGTATGATTACAACTACAACACAGGTCGTATTATACAATAGTGCGACCTTACTTAGAGTATGCAAGTCAAGTTTGGTCCCCAACTTAGAATTTATAAGTTGAACGAATAGAAAGAACTCAAAAACGTTTTGTTCGGTTTGCTCTAAGGACTTTAGTGGAACTAACACTTTAAGCCTTCCTGCTTATGGGGATTGTTTAAAACTATTAAAAAAGCAACCTTTAAGTGAGCGAAGGAGATCTGCTGATATCGTCTATTTACACCAACCCATAACTGGTGTATTCGCTTCTCCAGAACTCCTTACTCTTATACATTTTAACACTAACCGTAAAAACGGTTAAAATTTAATTTACTTGTCTTATATTATGGCCTTATATTATGGTGTTAACCTTTGTTAACAACTGTAGCTTTTTTGATTTTAACTTATCGAAAGGTTAACTCAAAAGTAGATTGAAAGCTAATAAATGATAAGATCTATGTAAATGCTTTAGATTGTTTTGGACCATTCTAACCGATATCGTTGATTTTTTTTAATTATATTTGGATTGGTTCTTAAGATAATTTTATGCGGAGAAAGTGCAAAAAAGCAGTAGTAGCTGAATTCTATTGTTATTACATGTAAAAAAAACGAATAATATTGTGACAAAAAACTAGACTTGACTTTCAGTAAAGATAAAACCATGACCTCAAAAACAAACTAGCACTGGAAAACTTTGCGTGTGCTGATGATGCTCATTTGCCATAATACACGCGAAGTCAGTGCAGCATTCTCCAGATAAAAAAGAGAGTCATGTCGAATGGGTTCCAAACAAACAGTCCCAGCGCCTTGGAACCCACGTTACAGTTTACAAAACCTCCTACGCGATTGTGAAGCACTTTGTCTATCTGGGATCCAGCATAAATTCAACCAACGACATCAGGATTGAGATCAAACGAAGAATAACTCTTGCCAACAGGTGTTACTTTGGGCTCAGTAGGCCATTGAGAGGCAGAGCTCTCTCTCGACGAACGAAAATCATACTCTAGAAATCGCTCATCATGCTCGTTCTACTTTATGCATCACAAACCAGGACGCTGAGCAGTTCAGATGAAAAGACTTTAAGAGCCTTCGAGAGAAAGATTCTTCGTAAGATCTACGGACCAATCTGCGTCAATGGCGAGTACCGAATACGGTGGAATGATGAACTGTATGAGCTGTACGCTGACATCAACATAGTCAAGCGCATTAAAATCAAGCGGCTTCGCTGGCTAGGTCAGCGAATGAAAGACGATGCTCCAGTGAAGAAAATATTCGATTCGGTACCCAGCGGCAGTCAACGTAAAAGAGGTCGACTGCATCTTCATTGGAAAGATCAAGTAGAGGACAACCTGACGAAGCTTGGAATTTCCAAGCGAGAGACAGAAATGGCTGGCGCAAATTTTTAGATGAGGCCAAGACCGACATACGGTTGCAGCGCCAACTAAGTAAGTAATTAAATACTGGAAAACTTTGAATTTAAAGTTACATTGCCACACATACAACACCTTCACAAGTTTGACTTAACTTACCATTTTTTCCTTTTGGTTATCATTCCTTATTAAGTCTATATACAATTTACTAAATTATCTAAGAATCTTGGCACAAATTTGAAAAAAAAATATTTTAAATACTCTGATAGCAAAATGTTAGTTTTGTGGTCTATTCATTTTGTAGATCAGGAACTCAAATATAAAGTGAAACCGTCAATGAACTAAGTTGTGTGAAGAGTCACACCATGTTATAGAAGAGAATTGTCACTACCCTGCAGTGTAAGACTAGTCAGCATTAAAACATGAGTAGTATTTATACTAGTCAAAACAAACTAGTTTATATTTTGTCACGATTTACTAGTTGCAAAAGTAGTTTAAACCCAACTAGTTTTTGCCAAGTCACATTAAACCAGTTGTAAAACTAGCCAAAATCAAACTATACTACATATTATCAAAATCAACTAGTTCCAAAACCAGTTGGAGCTGGGTACCCCATTGGAACAAATTAATAATAAACAAATTAAAACATATAAAAACTAATTTAAAAACATGTAGTATACCATAAACATGGTATTTCATCAAATAGCTTTAACTTTAGCCTTTAGCTAATATTTTGTTGTAAAAATATATGTTCTTTGAACCTATGAACTATTGGAAAAATATGAACCTATGAACTAGTTTTAATTCGATAATTACTATATTGGTTAAAAACTAGTCACAACCCAACTAGAACTTTACTTTACATAAAAAATGAGTTGTTAACTAGTTAAAACCTTATCTATAGTAAGGCAATTGTCTTTTCCAATGACATCACCACGTAAAAAATACCAGTCGGTTCTATGAGAATAGGACATAAATCGAACTAGTTGTTGGATATTTCCAACTAGTTGTTGACTGGTATAAATCTAGTTGATTACACTGCAGGGTATGCTCTCATGGGGTCAGTCCATATCAAATCAGTCACACAATGTTATAGAAGAAAATCGTCACTATGTTCTCATGGGGTCAGTCCATATCAAATCAACCGACGTTAAAATTTCATGTCTCAAATTTAAGTAATTATTTTGTGAGAAATACAAATTTTTGGTATTATTACAAATTAAGAAATATATAAATATTTTCATTATTTGTTTTTAAGATACAAGGTTTGATTTGTTAGAATAAGGGTACTTTTCCTATACTCTTTTACCAACAAAAGCAAATATTGGATGGCAACCTTGATTGGTTTAATTCAGATACTAATGGATCGATTAACCAAATGTTGATTTTGTTTGTAGTAACTATACTAAGTCCGCTACTTGTTGATGTCATTGCAATGTGAAACGCGTTTATATGCCTTAAAAAAAAAACACGTGCGCTCTCGTCAATTACTGATTCCAACTAAAGTGCGGGGCGGGCTAAGTCTTGCCGCGTAGGTGAAAGAGATTGGTCAAGGGGAGAGAAGGCAGAGGATTGATTGCCTTTGCGAGTTTCACTTGCAGTTAAAATGTTAAATAAACACTCAAATGTGAAATGATTGGTACTCTTATTTAAGTGGCCATAGAATGCTTTTTGCTAAAGTTTAAAAACTGGTAGCGACCTCTATATTGATTCAAAAAATTAGAAGAAAATAAATCGGTTTCATATTAAGATGTAAACAACTGAATGACAAAGTGCCGCGATGATAATTCAAAAGTCGAAAAATAAGGACTAGCCTAATATGTACAGTATATGAGTTTTTTGCATTGTTATTTCTGATTCCTGCACTTGGGAGTAAATATAAAGAAAGATATAAAAGGGATCAGAAATGTAAAATTTTAAGTACAATATCTCTTAAACCGAGTGCGCTCAAAGCGAAAAACCATTTTTACTGTATCTTTTTTATGGAATATATTTAATTTATTTTTTAATGGTGTTATTTGATAATAATACTTTCTTAAACACTGTGTTTTTAATAAATTCTGTTCAGTTTGTGTTTCTATAAAATTAATATAATTTTATCAAAAACTTATGTTTTGATAAAAAGTAAACTTTGCGGATTATTTATATTACATATATTACAATGCATCAGCCTTTGGTACTTATTTTAAAATTAATAAGTACTATCATGTATGTTGCATCGGTTAAAAGCAAAAATAAAATCGAAATTTAAATTTTTAACTTTGACAGAGAGCAGGAGAATAAATAGCTAAAGTTTTGCTAATACTTGATAATTGAATTTGATTAAGCATTAAATTTTTGTTGGAATCAGTATGTCTTGCTATTTTTTACGAAAATTTAATTCCTTAGTAAAATAAATTTGAAAGGTTTTATAAAACGATGCAGTAAAAATAGTTTTTTTCTTTGAACACACTTGGTTTACGAGATATTGAACTCAAAATTTCGCATTTACGATCTATCGTTTATATTCTTCTTCATTATTACCACCTAGTGCACGAGTCAGAAAAACTTTTGCAATTTAGTTCAAAAATATGTAGTAAATAAGATTGTTATTAATACAATTTAAACATACAATTTAAGCTGTTTTTTTACCTTTAAAATTTGCTAAAAAACATCTTCATAGCTTCTTTAGTTTTAAATATATAACCAGTTTTGTATTAAAAAAAATTAAAAAAAAACAGCTGAACATTTTTTTAAAATCAATAAAAATGAAACTATTAGAAAAAAAGAATTCAGTTTGGTGTACAATCGCAAGCACTACTTACAAAAAAAAAAAAATAAAAAAAACCACTCAAATCTGAGACATGAAACTGTTGCATTTGTTGATTTGATATGGACTCACCGACCCCGTGTAATTTTTTTAAAACAAATTTTGATACTTCGGTATCCCTTATAGTTATTGAAAGATTTCTTCCTTGCGTAACACTCACCTTATCACGTATGTCTTGCCTCATCTTTTCGCGTTCCTCTTCCATCTTGCGGTGCTTCTCCTTTCGTCGTTCCTCGGCCTCACGTATGGCCTCCTGACGCTCCCTCTCCTCCTCCTCTGCCTTTTCCTTATCGTCGGCATCGTCACCGCCATCACCACCTACGGCGCCTATTCAAGTCAACCAAGAAATAAATTGAAGAGATAAAACAAATTAATTACAGAATCACAAACAATGATAGATCCTTTAATAAACACAGTACTTGTATAAATGCATTTATGGCAAAAACAATTTTACTTAAGTTCTTAAAATGTGTTGGTTTGGCGTTGCTGACAATAAACCTAAACTGCATAAAACTAATTAAAACTTATGCTTCTAAAATAACAACAGCAACAACAACAGCATGCTTGACACGCTGGACATGCTGCTTGCTTTATTTGCTTCAATTTATCATGTTGTTTTGGAATAAGTTTCTAAATACTTTTATGTGTATAAAAACTGAACAGTATCTCTGACTGTATGTTTGGCACACAAAAACTTTGTAGGCTGTATTCTGCACTAAAGAGAAATGCATTTATTTTGCTTTCTACTAAAATTTAATTAAAATTTCTACCAGTTACTCTGACAAAGCAAAAATATAATATATGCGATAAGGTAGCACACACAGACTTTACGATATATAAATAAGTATTTGTTGTTAGGTATTTAAAAGAGTGTATGTATGTAAAACTTTAATGAATGTTGACTACTAAGAACTTTATTAGATTATGCGTACTTGAATACAATTGTAAAGCATTTCTTCATAAAATAAAAAATATGCAACTGATACTCCTCACAATGCAGCTGGCTTGAGTTTTTTTTTTAGTTCTTTTAAGTATGTTTATTCGCTATTTTTAAAGTATTATAATAATCTGCTTAAGAATGCAAAGGCTAATTTGACAAGGTGGATTTCATTTTCAAGTTTTGACATTTAATATACTCGTTACATGTATCGAGCTAAACATACCTATTTCCTATGAATTAAGGAGCTGTACAAGCACTATACAAATGACCTGAAAGCCATAAGCTCTGTTCAAATACTTTCGGTCTTCTACTCTCTCATTTAAAAATTAGCACTGCAGTAAAGAGAGTTTTTGGTATCTAAACGAATACTGCAGAAAGAGACAGTAAAACCTTCAATCTATAGAACAATAGAACTACACTGAAGTAGAACCTACTGCACTAGCACTGAACTAACAGGTATAAAATATTTTTTTTCTTATTTTTTTTTTCATCAGAACTTACAAACTCCATGGTGTACGAAATCAAGATGTTAGCTAATTTTAATTTTTGTTCTAAAAATCTTACACTGAAGTTGTCAAACCATACAAAATCTACTTTACTATCTTTCATTCACAAGTTTGACAGCTTTAGAGAAATATTTTGACATCACAAACGCCTTGATTTGTTCCACCATGACAAACTCCAAAATTTATTTGACAATAGGGTTATCACCTTTATTTTTGCGATTTCGATGCTGGGGCAAATACTAGGTAAAAATGGGTCGTTGATGCCAAATCCGTTTTCAGAATTTATAAATTCCAAAATTTATTTTGCAATAGGGTTGCCACCTTTAATTATTTTATTTTTGCGATTTCGAAGCTGGGCAAACACTACTTTAAGTAAAAATGAGTCGCTGATTCGAATTCGAATTCCAAAGAATGAATAAGATTGAATAAGAATGAATAAAAGAATTAACTAACAACTAAAAAAAAAACCTAAAAACTAACAAAAATTACCTTAAAAACGCAAACAATTACATACAAAATAAGCAAGAGATATAGCTTTAAAAATCAAACATTACTAAACTTAAAATATATTTAAATATAATTTGTATACTAACACTACGTATTAGTGTTACACTATATAACAACGTACATTTTTAAGTCATTAAAATTGAAAGACGTCAATTGTCTGGCAAAATGTTTTTGCAACAGAAAAACTTCTTTCTACTTCTGCACTGACAAGGGGAACATATATAATAGATGATATGTCATCAGATGTAAGTTCCTCTTCTAATTTCATAGTATTAAAATGTGTACACACTAATATTTCAGCAACAGAGCATAAAAATAGAGTTAATAAAAACTAGCTAATCCTGAGTTTTTATCGAACACTTTTTCATCTTTGTACAAACCCTTTTATCAGTTTCACCACGCGCAGAGCTTTTTTCATCGAGGTGTATAAACAATGCTACTCCTTTTTCGAGAGGTAATGTTTTTGATTGATAGATTCCCTATTGTTAAAGGAATATGTTTAAAAATTTGCATTTTTTTACTACGAAAAAAAAACGAAAAAAAATTATTTTAAAATTGCACTTAAATGACATAAAAAAACGAAAAATGCCCTACAAATTAAAAATCTTCAAAAATGAAAATAAAATAACTTAAAAATAAAAAAAAATACCAAAAAATGCCCTAAATCTAGTAAAAGTTACCTGAAAACTAACACCGATAAAAAATAACAAAAAAATTACCTTAAAACTTTTCATATCTGGAGTTTATGAAACATTAATGGACGTTCTAAATAACCAGGAAATGTCTTAGAAGCAGCAGAAAAAATATGGCATGTCATCGAAATAATAGCCCTGGTCATAATAAATGACGCATATATTAATAATGATGCTGTGCTAAACCAAGCAAACAGAAACATATTTTGTAAGTAATTGCCATTTGAACAATGTTTTAGTTGAAACTCTATAAAAAAGACTTCATAGTCTGATGAATTTTTAAAGGACGATGCAAAGAGAAAGAAGCGTCCTACTTCTTGAGCGGCATGTAATTAACGGGATTTGTTTTTTGTTCAAAAAAGCCACAACCCAGAAAAGAACTGCGTCTGAAAGTGCCTCACACTCCATAAAAAAAAAGAAAGTTATTCGGAAAAAATGCTTAAAATAATCCTTGGTTTATGTTTTGATGATTCCCCAAATATTTTGACTCTAGCGATAGTCATCCGGGAGCTATAATAGTTTGAAATAATATAAAAAAATCGAGTTTTTTGTAAAAATGTTGGCTGGCAAAAATTGTAAAAATTAACTGCATTAAAAAATTGTATATATTTGCACTCAGATCAAAGATATCGCTGTTTTTTATGCATATTTTTATATTTTTTTATTTTATTTTCATACAAAAACTTTCCAGCAGATAACGAAATCGAAAAACAAAAACACCACATCCGTCATATTACCTCTTCTTTATTGATAATTCGTTAAGATCAATGAAAATATTATTCGGATTAATGGCTAATCAGCCATTTTATAACTCATGTAATCGAGCTTACTCTGCTTCAGCTTACTTAAAAATTTAAAAGGACTTGTTCTGGGGATGGTGTGTATTTTGGTTTAATCTTTTTTGTTTTTTCTCAAACACTAGAAGGCGATGTGCAAGAGTCATTCAAAACTCGCTTTAAAGTCATAAAGCGCTCATTTGGATTCATTAAAATTTCCATATTTCAGCAATACCATTTAAACGTACCAAAAAAAAAATATTACGTGCACTCAGAAAAAACACCTATCTTTTTGTGATTAAAAATTTCTCTATTTTCGATAATAGAAATGTGCTTTATTTCAAATAAAATTTACTTCAATTATAATAAATTTTCACATATTCGAAGAAATATTTACATCCTTGTGAAGTGAAAAAATCTTATTTATAGAGAAAAATTTATAGAAAATGAAAAATATTCTCTATTGTTGATACATAATTCACTATGCGAAATATTTGCTTCAATAACAAAAAATCCTTTCTCAAAAATTAAAAATGCTTCTTCTCAAAAATCGATATATTTTTCTTATGTTGAATGGATTAGAAAAAAATAGAAACCGTGAGAGCAATTGATTAATGTTGTGAAAAGCAAGTGTTGCATATTCTGCATATTATGACGATTGTTGCTTCAAAAGGATTTTTTTCTTACCATAGCTGCACAAAGTGATGTTGTTTATTACTACTGTTTCTTTGGATGCATTTACAAAATCGTTTTTCAGAATAAATTTCTGGAATATTTATAAAGAATCCCAAAAACAATGCCACAACAATAATTCTACCTCTTAACACATTTTTAACTAATATTTTTAAGACCGAATCACAATTTGATATTAATACTTCTACTTTGCGTAGAACTGAGCTAAAACAAATGTTTGACAAAAATAATTTTTTAATCGTAATTGCGGATATACTTTTGTGTTTTAAAGAAAAATGTACGCAATAAAGAAATATGTTGTATCAATGTAAAAAAATATATCTTTCTTTTAAAGAAAGTGTTATTTTTTGTGAGAAACTATAAACGCAACTTAAAGAAAACATTTATTAAAATAAAATAAATTTATCTCTGTTTTCGGGAAAAATTTACACAATAGAAAAAACGGTTGAGCGTATTATAAAGAAATATTTTTCTATTAAAGAGAAGGTCCCTTTTATTAATGAGAAAATATTTTTCATTTTCATGGAAGCTTTTTAGGGAATTTTTGGGATCACATTTAGAGAAAAGCATTCTATTCAATACCATTTTTCACTTAATATGATGCCTTTTTTGTCATATTCCAATAAACTTTTTCCTGAGTGCAATGACCATATCCGATTTGGACCAAATTTTGCGTGGAGGTGCATTACTGATTAAAATTAAAAAAAAAAATAAATTAGGAGAAAAAAATGGTTTAATTGACAAAACAAAATTGACAAAAAACGGCTTAAACGTCGAAAATAGGTTTTTATGAAAATTCATATCTCAAACAGCTCTAAGCCGAATGTTTAGTTTGAATAAGCGTTAGAAATGTATTAAAGGAACTTTTATTTTTAAATACTTTTGGTGGTTGGGGGCTCCATCCTTTGTGAAAAGATAATTGCTTGCGAAGAAGTGGTTCGAATGACAATATTCGACTAACAAATTTATTTAAAAAAGTGATTTAAAAATTTAATTTATCTTTTCAACAATATAAAAATATAGGGTTTGGACCCAATAGGTACATGACATATGGCAATTTTAATAACTTAAGGGAAGGTTCTCCTGGATTTTTTTGAAAAAATCGATTTTTTTTTTACATAAAATGAAAGTTACATATATGTAGAATGTTTGTGCCAAGGGATATTTCAATACGACGCGTATTTCTCGAGCTAGAGCGTGTCAAACGTACCCATGTCACGCGCGCGTACCAACTTTCTAAAAACTTTAAACGCGTTTTTCTCGGAACCATGTTTTCTAATCTAACGGACAGCACAGGGCTTGTTCTATTGATCCGATTTCCTTCATTCAAAGAATGTTTGAAAGTATATACTTTTTTGTACGCCTGAAACCTAACATTGGCATAAAAAATTGTTTATTTATAATTTTTAAACGAGATCTAAGTAAAAAAAAAAGCAAAAAATTTCAATTTTTTTTTTTAAAGTCCATAAAATTGGTTTTTTTTACCAAACTTAATTGAAGTTAGGTTCCAGGCATATGAAATGTTATCAATTTTAATAAATTTTATACATTTCTCATTTCAGTTCACTACCTGAGGCCCCACACTGTCCGCGGGAGGTCGATGTTTTGCGCGCAGAGGTCGACGAGATCCGCCATTTTCAAGCCGCCATTTTGAATTTTTCAAATATCTTTTTTTTTTTTTACTCGTCAATAAACCACGAATCAAAGTTCAAAAGCATAAGTTCGTATGTCTTTTCATTTTCCCACAAACCATTCTCAAATTTTGCTTGTTTTTCGGCCAAATCCAAAAAAATCCAGGAGAACCCTCCCTTAACACAAATATTTGTAATATTTTTTGTAAGAATTATCACTAATAGTTTTATACTATTCCAAACGCTTTGTTTTTTCATTCCACTTTCATTAATATCCAAAATGGTAATATTGAAGTATTTTTATGACAATTTGACAAAATATTCTAAAGTCGTTATTTCTTAGCATACAAATAGCTTAAAGCAATAAATTCATTTTATGCTCCCAAGAAAAAAAAAATTCAGATATGTACTTTAAGGTACCTTACGAAAAAGTGTTCGGGTTGGTTTCTCAAAATAGTCTTCAATTTATGTTATGATGATACCCTAAATATTTTGACTCTAGCGGTAGTCATCCGTAAGATGCAATGGCTTGAAATAATCTCTAAAAATTGAGTTATTTGTAAAAATACTGGCTTCCTATTATATGTCGGGAAAAAAAGGACATTTAAAATATATCCCCCAAAAAAAGATGCAGTTTTGTCATGTTGAAAATAGCAAATCACTTACAAGTATCTTATATTTAAGTTAGCACAAACCACTAAAATCTTATATTTTTAGAGCACCAACAAAAGACAGTGTAAATATTAAATAAGCAGAATACTTTTTATGCAAATTTTGGATTGTATTTCTATCACAAAAATTTCTCTTATTTTTAAATTTAAGAATTTTCACTTCTGTACTTTATACACGCTAAGCAAAGATTAATTTTTTCTGTGTAAATGAGGCGCCTTAATGCACATTTGCTTCTAACGTCTGTTTTGATCTTCATCCCTTCTAAAATGAGTTTTTTGTAAATATATTTGCTCCGAATTGATTATGAAAATAATGTTCAGAAACTAACTAACTTTGATTTATAGTACTCTTATTTACAAATGTGCACAATTCTTGTAAGTAAAATGAAAACAAAATCAAAAATTTATCGTTAAAACTTTTGCAATAAAATTAACTGCATTCTTCAAATGAATCACCTCTGTGAAGCGGGAGCATTTAAGCAAGTGTCAACAATTGATAAACTTTTGCAATTAAAAGCATTGAAAAAAAAATTCGTAAACTGTGGACCTTTTTGACATTTATTGCGACTCTAAATAACGACTTTTTAATTAATAAACACTCAATAAAGTCTGTTCGTCATTTGCACAAATGTCCTTAAACAAAGTTAATTATGATATTGCCAATCTGCCATTATAGCATTAGTTAAAAAGCAAAATTTATTAATATTCTTAAGTATGCATCAATAAATTTTTCAAAACAATTTATAAGAAGTAAATAGAAATCAAGTTCATTGACAAGGAAATTCAAAAAAGTTGTCAGGAAGTGAATTAATTTTAATTGAATTTTTTTACACTAAAAGATCTTCAGCTTAAAAGTTTATTTAACTTGTTTGATTATTTAATGGTTTTCTTTGCCTTTTTGTAGGGTGTAATAAGCAACACTTTCACAGAATTTTTGATAAAAAAAAATTTATAGCATCGTTACAAAAGATAATTAGCATAAATGCAAATTTAAATTTTTCTTTTTCAAATTGCATCTGATTATAAACATGATGTGGACAGTTTTAAAATCTATCATTCTTTAAAGTAAAAAAATGTTTCCATTGCAACAAATCGAAGGTTACATATTCAATGGTTTTATACAGAAAAATCTAAAAAGTTGTCAAATCTAAAGGCAAATTTAGCAATTTTTTAAGTTGCTATATAATAAGGTAATGTTATGATTTTCAAGATGGAGAAAAAAAAAAAATTGTTTTTCACAAAAAAAAAACAAGGAAAAAAATGGTTGAAAAAAGATTGCAAAAAGCTCAGTGACCGAAAGTTGGGTCAAACAACGGCAGTACAAGACCTTTCTAATGTTCTATGGCAGCTGAACGTTGAATGCAACCAAATTTTTCTCTTAGTTAACAGCAAACGTATTCGCAACAAGAAAAGTAAGCCTAACTCTGCGATGCTAATGTTGACAGTATCGCCACTTATGTGTGGAGCAAAAGAAATTGTTTTTTGTGTTTGTCGTGCACAAAAAGGACTCTTTATAGTACAAGTGCTTATTTTTCGAAAATTATCATTTAAATTAATTAAGATAGTAATTTTAATATAAAAAACCAAATTGAAAACATATATCGCTCATTTCGTGCAAGACCGTCACAACTTAAAATTTGGGTATTTTAAGTTAAATATACAGAAATATGTACTCTTATCATATCTTTAATTTGAGTGAATTCCAGGCCGATTTTCTGTTAATTGACGGTTTTACAGATACTTGAGTCGTTTTGACTTTTACCAATTTCTTCACTTTTTTGTAGCAATAACGTTTCATTTCTATTTATACCAAAATTTATATTCAATTTCTCCATAATTTTTCAACAACAACAACGACTTATTATATCATAAACCATTCTATAAATAAAAATCCAAGCAAGTGACCTAATATTTATTGTAGTAATAAAGTACCAACTCAAAACGTGATATTTCTCTAGCTCAAAAGTATGTTATCATATTGTAGCAAAATTGTCTCAACTTAAAAGGAAACATTTTTTAAATTAGTTTTTGTAGTAATAATAGGTCTTGTTCTCATACTCGATTCAAGTAACTTGAAGTTGCTTGAAAGCGTTTCTTTGTATATTTTTCAAGCTCGAGAGAGAAGAAGAACAAGCTGAATGTCACTCTCTATTCTATAACAATTACCTAAAACTAGCTTGAACTTTAATTGAAAAATTTCTTCGAGCACGAATCTTCTTCCAATTGCTTCAATTTATTGTCAATCAGCTGTCAACATCAACTGTTCTGCTCGAAACTTGCTTGAAGTCGTTTCCGTACTTTTTTGCATATTCTCACATTTTGACAGAACTTCACTTTTACTTTTACTTGAACTTTACTCAAACTTCACTTGAAGTTGGCACGGGAACAGACTTAATGTCACAACTCAAATAGACACTTGCACCTTTGACGCAAAATAAAATAATGTATGATATTTTTGGTAGAAAATATAATAGTTTATAAATATTCTTAACAATTTTCAGTCTACCTTTACAATTAATGGTCGTGATGTCATTTCAAAATTTCATAAGGCTGTCCTGAAAAATACTAAATTTTGAGTTGTGACAGTCTTGCACGAAATGAGCAATATGTTCAATTTATTCAGATTTTATTAAGAAAAAAAGTATAACAGTGAGGGCACTACCGACCGAAGCAAAAACCTATACATAAAATATTAGAATTCCCAGGAAGACTTTGTCCTACCACGGACCGCTTTACTGCTTTATAAAAATGTTCATGCTAATCGGAAAAACTTTTTATATTTTCATTCCCTCAGTCTTTAATTATATCTTTCAAAATATTTTTTCCAGATAGCATTTTTATTTTATAATTACACCAAACTATACTATAACATTTAAATTTAATATTGCTAATATAAAAATAAAATACAGGGAGCACTATTGAATGAAAAATAATCCTCATAAAATTTTGTTTGATTCGCCTTGAAGTCTCTTTTAATGCCTGCATTTGAGATCTTGCTACAAGGAAAACAGAAAGCATAGCAAGCAAAGTGCAGTTTATTTTTTGCCCCGATTCGGTTCATCCGTACATACGGTTCATCATTAATGCACATTATTTTCATCTTTTATCAATTCATTATATTTTAAATTATGGATATTAATATTAAAAACAAAGTAACACATAAGCAAAAATATAAATTAAACTTAATTATATAATTAATATACACAAAAAGTACGCATTCATAGAATTTGTATTTACATAAATTTCATTGAATTTCATTTAAATTATTTTCACTGTTTACTTTAATAATTGAATTATATTCTAAAAAAGATACTATAGACGTATGTTAGCTGAAATAAGCCCATACGATGGATAATGTGGTTTTTACAGTTCATTCAGTTAACAGTTATAAGAAAACTTATTAAAGTTTTATTAAAATATTTAAAAGCAACAATGGAAAGACGTGCACATTGAAGAAGTAAGCTCGCTGTAGAAGCTGTAGAAGCATACATATATCAGAAACAAAATAAGGGAAAAGAAGTAAGGCAACTGAACGACGCTAGCTGTATACGCAAATAATAGAAAGGAAATAATGGAACCGGAGAAAGGCAACTGAACGACGGTATTTTTCCATGAAATAATTAGTGTATCATGTATTTTTGTATATTTGATTTTAATATATGTTATATGTATCTGTTGACCAGATTAATTTCTTCTTATATAAAGAGAAAAAGAGGGAATACTTTACGATAAATGATATTTTTGACAAATTTTACCACAAATTAAAAAAAGTTTTAAGTAATATATCTACTTGATTTTTATGTTATTGATATGGATTTTTTGACCAGATTAATATATTCTTAATTGTGTATAAGAATAGAAGAAAGTTCTAAAAAAAATTAATTGTGTGACCTGTGTGATTTCAATGTCAAATATTCCACTTCACTTTTTTCCCATACATCGTTGCTGGTGTGACAAACTATTGTACTCCACATTTTTAAAATTTTTCCTGAGAACGTTTTTTCTATTTTGGTCTCTGTTTTACTGCTGTTTTTGGACACTTGACCATATTAAAATAAAAATTGTTAAATATTATGGGTACCTTATTAAAGTGTCTTGAAACAGTAGTTACTTATTAACTACGTACGTTGGTTTTTGAAAACTTTTGTTTTTCCTTTTAATATATATTTTAGGGGTCGTAAACCACAATTTTTATAAGAAAAATTCATTAAAGCAACTTTATTTTTTTTTATTTAATATTGATTGTAATATAAATGTTTATAGCGTGTTATTCAAGGAACAAAACCAAGTGCAAAAATTCACATTGCAAATATTTAAATTAAACTTCATTTTTCATGTAAAATAAAGAAGATTTTATAATAAATGGAAACTAATGTTTAGATTTACAGAAATTAAGGTGACAAAAGGAAAAACACATTATCAAAAAATTTTTAAAACTATAATAAAATTATAATAAATGTTATTTCATAATGATATTATGAGTTTTTTTTTAGTTCAATCACATTTTTTTAATTATTAAAACTCCAAATTCAAAAATATTTTATTTTGTTTTTCAAAGTTTAAATGAATGCTTTTTAATCTGTGAAAATAACCGAGGCTACAATTAGTGCTCGACCGATTCCCGATTTTTGCATCGATGCCTATGCCGATGCCGATGTTGACTGAATTTTAAAAACCGATATCGATGCTGATTCTTTAATTGTGAAACAATGCCCTATGCCGATGCTAGAATTTCCTGCCTACACCGATGTTGATTAATCAATCGAAGATTAATTAAAATTTCAAATCAATAAAAGAAAAAAATGTATATATAAAAAATCTTTGTATTTATTTTAATCAAAATATAAAAGTTATTTTAATTCAACATAAAAAAAAAATTATTAAATATCCAGCATGTATGTTAGTTCTAGAACGGTATAAAGAACTTTTGAAAACTTGTAAATTTTTAAGTAATCAAGACTACTCAAATAAACAAAGATGCACATGTAAGTATTTTCGTGAACTTTTTGTTTTATGTAATGTGAATAAAATCGCAATTGTATCGGCGAAAAAGTTGGCATTTTTAACCTATATCGATACCGATGCCGATTCTTTTTTTTCAACAAAACCGATACCGATATAGAACCGATTCCGATTATATAAATTTGAAGCGATGCCAATACCGATAAATCGGTCGAGCGCTAGTTACAATATTTAAAATTAAAAGCTTTTTGACCGCCAAAAGCATATATATTTTAAAAATTGGTGGGTTACTGCTGTAAAATTTTTTTTATTTAAATACTTTGTTGGTTACGACCTTAAGGCATTTGCGTTTTCTGCTTACCTAATGTCCATATCACTTTGAGGAATGATGAGGACTTGCATCAGCTGTGTTTCAGTGGTATTAACTCAATTTTAAGAAAATGGAGGGTAACGATAGTTTGTCACGTGAGTGACGATATGGCCAATCGTCATTTTAAATCACCGAACACCAGCATTTATCATTTTTAAAATTCCACAATACCTTGCGAATTACATTTAAAAATGGAAAATAGAAACTTTTAAGTGAACGCGTTGGACTCAAATCCGATTTTCATTTTCCCCCTTACAATTTAAAGCTGGTCTATGTTGATGCCCATGCGAACCACAATAATCGATTTTCATTTGAATTAAAAGAAAAGATTAGCTAAAAGATATACACAGAAACACGAAAAGAATACAAACAAGATAACTAAAGAAAAATCGATAAAAATACCTTAAATCTTGTCAAACAAATTCAGGGCAACTCTTAAAGCCTACAAAGCGGAAGAGGAACTAGGTTGCGAACACATATTTACATAGACATGACCTGGCTTATTTATACTCGTTTGCAAACTCATATAATAAGGAGGAGGAGAGGGAATGGAGGACAGTGTGGTGTTACATTCATTACAAAGACATATAGAAATAGCAGTAAGTCATGTAAAAACAAAGCACGTAATAATATGCATTGCTGCTTGTTTTCTTTGAACTCTATAGCGTGTACGTTTCTTTCCGTTCCTTAACTTCTTCATCGTGATGTTTCTTTTCATAAATATGTAAACGGCTTCATATGCGTCAAAGTATGAAAAAGCTTTGCTAGAGAATACGCAAAGGTAAGAGTATAAAATATTTTTTGTTTTCATTGCAGTAGTGGACAACAATAATGAAAACCAAGTAAAATAGAAGCAGCTGAATGCTGTTGGTCAAAGAAAAAATAAAGAAAATTTATAATATTTTTTTAATTTTAATTAGCAATTTAAAAACTGATTATAGCTGCAAATAAACTCAATTATGCGTGGCACAGCCAACAGAGGGTGGTACAGAAAATAATATTCTCCAGTTTCTTTAGAAGCATTGTAAATGAAATAAAATTAAATAAAAATAAAAATTAGCGCTTGCTGTTGCTGCCAATATCCTTGATGAAAAATTTGCCTGCTGCAAATTTTCCTCTTATTCTTCCTTCCTTGCTTCCTTCCTGCTTTCCGGTAGAACCTTTTTTATTTTTTTTTTGTAATTTCTTGCATAAATTAGAAAGAACGAAGATAGAAAAAAACTTAGATAAACTAAAAAAAAAAACAATTTATGAAGACAACAAAAATTCATTGAATGGAAAATTAAATGAAGTTGCACAAAAAAGCAATGGAAATAGAAATAGCAGGGTAAAAATCTTCTCATAGAACTGGCAAATGAAAAGAACTGTCAACGTTTCTAGAACTATAGTTTTAATTTTTTTTTGTTTTTAAAAACTTTTCCGGAAATTTCCAGAACTTTTCACTTCCTCTTCTATTTCATAAACTTCATTGCAAATGGTTTCAAATATTTCCCAAAGAAACTTCAAGACTTGAAGGCTGCTTTTTTATTATTAAGTACAACAAATTTATTCTACATCATAAACTAGCTTGTATACGTCGTCCTATTTCTCCTTATTTCATTTGAAAAACGTATTTGAGAACGGAGCGCCTGACTTAAACTTAGTGTTGAAACCACCGCTAATGTCGTTGCTCTCACCACACTTTACCTTTAGAAACAGCCGAACAGGTTTACTGTCTGTCAGTCTACGGACAGAATTTGTTGTTGTTTTTTGGCAAAAGTAGATAATTTCTATTTATAACGCCTGCCATGAAAACATTAGGTAAGCAGAGTCAAAGAATGTGGCAGATAGCGAACAAAACTCTATTTAGTTGGGGGTACAAAGACTCTCATGAATTTAAAATTTTACTGGCAGCTGGGCAACTCTGGATGTACCTTGTGTGTGTTTTTCTAGGTATTTGTTCAAAGTGCTTTTCAAACTTCTGGATGTTGGCATAAATTGTGTTAACATTTTTTCCCTGTGGTTCATCAGAACTCGAAGTGATATTTTCCATTTTTTTATATTTTTTATGTTTTTATTTTTGTCTTAAAGCGAAAATTTTCTACTCAATCATGAAGTAAAAGTTAACTGCTTAATGGTAAAAATTATTTGCATAAATTTAAGTCTTTTAACTAAAAAATACTTATTTCTGAGCATACATTTATGCGAAAAAGTCAGGTTTATGTGAATAGCCTCAAAGTTTTTTAGAGTTACTTAACATTTAGAATTGCATAGTATAAACTAATAATATGATGTCAGTTTCAAATAGCATAAATTTTACCACCATATATATGATATAAGTAATGACTTTCATTAATGTTGCAAAAATTCTATTAAAAAGTTAGTTTTAATAAATTGATATAAGTTTTGTGTGTCAGTTCAGCATGTCTTGTTATCATTACAAATATTTATGTGTCATCTCCAACCAAACTTATCTAATAGTTTTTCTTTCGGTCAACAGCCTCAAATCTAATGAGTACATTTTTTAATGGTGTTAATGTGCCATTAAAATCTGCTTATCTCACAAGCTTAGAGCAATACAAACGATTTGTTTTAAATACTTTTACCTTATCAGCTAAAAAAAAAATATTTTTAATAGAATTTCGGTCAAGATCACTACAGCTGAACATTATTTTGGTTGTAGCTAGAGTCAAGTGAACAGTCCATTCAATCTTATGAATTTGGTTATTCATTCCATACGAAGTTTAATGAGACGTTAAGTTTGACAATGACCTACATAAGATGTTTCAACATTAACATGTAGAGCTTCCATGGAAAGACGATTCTGTTCCTTTATGGCGTAAGTAAAGTTAAAAACTTATGGATCATTCTTTGTCAAATCGGCCTAATAAAAGATCCACCACCGCCAATTCTGCTGATGGTAGTTTCCATACAGCAATTTAAGTAAAGAGCCCATTGAATTTTCGGAAAAAATTTTTGCGCCACTCTATTAAGTACTCTGAATTTTTAAAATCGAAAATCGTCGATTAAACGCATTGGTTCAAAACATAAGAAAGACGTCGCAAACATAAGCTTTAAAGATGTTTAAAAATAAAAGTTCGCTTTAAATACCCATTAAACCGTATCATAAATATCAGAAAAAATTTCACACACGAAGTAAACAATATACATGTGCAATTATAGGTAAAGGAGAGTAAAACTGCTTTCTCAGCTTTTCTCCAGAACGTTAGAATTTTTTTTTTAAATAACTTTTTAGTTACAAAAGGGAATTGTTCAAAAAATTTATTGAAATACTTAAAATCTCCAAAACAAAACAATATGGATATCAAATAAAAGAGAACAATATCTTTACCTATAAAAAGTATTGGTTCCTTTGTGGAATATCTTATTATACTATAGAACATAGATGAGCATAATGTATTGAATTATTAGTGCATTAAAATTATCAGTATCAATATGCAGGCGCGTACCCAGAAAAAATTTCGGGGAGGAGGGAGTTTGGTTTTTTTATTTAGACTTCCATTTTTTATATAAAATAATCATTAAATCATAATTTGACAGCGGAATTTTATATGCAAAATTTATTTTTAGTCTGATTGAAGTCAAGTTTTGGATTTGTATTGATTTTGACTTCATTAATGCATTTATTACTCCATATCTATGATATGCAAATTTTATGCAAAACATATGCAAAAGCATATGCAAGAAATATGCTGCATACTTTTTGCATATGCGGTAATAAAAATGGTCTAAATTAGCGCTGGGCGCCCCATAGCTCACTTAGCGCTCTCTGAGCGTAACTTTTCACATGTACATACACACAGCTCACAACAGAAGAGAATATAATTCAGTCGTTCGCTGACAGTGATGCTGTGAGAGCCTATGGCGCAAATTTTATGTACACTCTTAAAAAACTAACTTTTTGATTTGAACATTCATAATATGTGCATAAACTTTTTATTTCGTAGAAATTCATATTATCCGTATAAATTTATTTATATTATTAATTTATATTAATTTTCTGATGCTTAATTTTTTGAGTTTTTGATTATAATTTTAATTATTCGTATAAATTAAGATTTTATACAACAACAAAAAAATATACAAAATGTTTAACTCTGAATTGGAAAGTGATCTATTTTCCGCAGATAATTTTTCCGGCGAAGCAGAATGTTTAGTTTTCCACTGCAAGCAAACTAATATAATTTATTTACTTAGAATAAAATGCTGGAGCTGTGATGTTAAAATAGAAGAAATATTGAACACTACCGATGACTAAAAATAAAAACATAAAATAAAAAATAAACATATACAACAGTATAAACATACAAACTTGCAAATCTAGATAGTTTTGACAACTATTTTTCTCAGTGTGCGCTATTCGAGAGCGCACTAATACCAACAAGACAAAATAAAATGTGAATGTGTTAGAACGCCCAGACCTGGTGTAAGTTCATAAAAGTTCCAATTTAATTAAAATATCCATGAAGTTTATTGAGGAAAAGTATGCAAAATGCAAAAATTATTTTATTACCTTTAACAGATAATTATGTCAACTATAAATCGCCAGTGGTCGAAATTTGGCCTTTTCACTGTGACATTTGACCTACACTGTGATATGAAATCGCTTTCGTTCTCAGATGACCGTAGAAAAAGTTTAAAAAAATAATCTATTTCTATTTTCAGTTTGCCTCACAGTGCTAACCAACGACTTTTCATACAAAAATATGTTGTACTGAGGAAATCTTCAGTTTTTGAGATATCGCAATAATTTTGATGTCATAATAACGGAAAATTTAAATTTTTTTAAAAGCTTTCGTATACCGTATAAAAGTCAACCAATGACTGTTCATACAAAAATACGTTGTACTGAGAAAAGCTACAGTTTTTGAGATATCGTCATAATTTTAAGGTAAAGATAACGGGAATTTTTCAAAGTTTATTGCTTGCTAAAATTTTAACAATCCCAATATATATTCGCTTGTGTTACTTAAAAAATTGCTTATTGTAGGGTATCCGTAAGAGATAGCGAGAAATGTCTCATTTATATTTTGTACATATCAGCAATGTCTAAAATTTCCTCTTACACCGTTTTCTTCCTTCTCTAATAGCTCAGCTTTTATTTAAGAAATTCTGTTTTGAGCTCTTACATTTCAGGCCAAATTTCACAAAAAGTATTCTGTGCACTCCTTTTCCCTACTCTTATTCTTTTCAAATAAAATTATCCAAATCGGCTGAGAAACACGGGAGAAAATGATACCGAACTGTTTTTTCTACGCCTATTTATATATTCAAAACTATGTTCTATAAATTATATCACAATATATTAATAAAACTTCTTCTAAGTTATCGATGATGAAATTTTGCCGCTTTTCGGAAAATACAATTTTGTATGCGGAGAAGCTTCTTTGTACATCATATGAAGTCAAGGGTGCATACTTAAATTTAGGAACATGTTCGCCAGCTATTTTCATATTTTCAAATTTTTTAATACAAGTTTATTTTTTCCTTTTTCCAATAAAAAAACATAAAACTAAATATTGTCTTAATGGTGGTTTCAGCTAAGTAGCAATAAAACATCTGCATCTTTTTGATGTTAAAATTTCTCGCGCAGTTTCTTCATCACTTAAAACATATCCAAGATAACCAGTAAACTCTAAAAAAAGAGTGCTTTCAGCTGTCGACTATGACAAAAAAATTTTTGTTAAAAATTTAGACGGGCTGATTTTTTTGCACTCAGAAAATCAAAAATATTTTCAACATGCTAAATTTATACAAAATAACAGTACAAAAAACAGTACTTTTGCATACTGTCTTGGGTGCATGTCATAAAACAGTACATTATTCAAGAAAACAGTTCTGTACTGTTTAAAAAGCGCATTAGCATCCCTATCTTGCAGCCTCTGAAAACATTCATGTCTATGATAGAAGTTACGAGCATACATTTGCTATTAAATGAACATGCATAAATTTTGCATATGCATATAATATGCAATTTTTTTTAATTTGCATATGCACTCAATAGGGCAGTTCACGATCTTGTTGCATCGTTGCAAATGCAAAATAAACAGCTTTTACAAAAACAAAAAGCATATGTAGCAAAAGCTTTTCAATGATTTTTGTTTTTGTAAAAGCTGTTAATTTTGCATTTGCAACGATGCAACAAGATCGTGAATTGCCCTAATATATGCATATGCATTTTGTATGCAATATGCAAAAATTTTGTTATGTTTTCCGAGATAGAATTTCTCGGGACGCATATCTGTGTCATCGAAATTGTTTTGTGATCATTCAATACAAATATGCAATTTCATATTTTCCGCTGTCTAATCATAATGTCTAGTCTTCTTTTCCAATCTTCAGGAATCGGCTTATTGATGGATGATATATCATTGCATCGCAAAAATCAAGAGATTCGATAAACGTTACAGGTTGATTTGTCTGATTCAGTGCTACAAATATGGGGTACAAAATGTTGGTGAAAATACACTAAAAAAATCATCACGTTTAAAAATTCGAGACAATGCTGACAATGACATCAATGGATTTTTTTTCATACAAAATTTAAGAAAAATTTCTCAAGCAATTCGTAATTAAAAAAATTTGCATTAAACAAATTTCGTCGAAGCAGTAACAAATTGTTTTCAATATATCGCCCATTTCACGTTGAAGTGTAATATCAGTTGCACTGAGCATCTCTGACTTGGCTCAAATTTGGTTCTTAGATTGGTTTATTGTCTAGAAAACCAAATCCGGAGTTTGAGATTTTAAGATTTTTTTCGCGAACCCACAGTTATGTGAATGCTAAAATAGGGTCTAATTTGAGACAGCGTAGCTCAGTCAATTTAAATGCATTTTTCGTAATAGCGTATCATTAGAAAGGTTAATTCGTTAAGTTGAATAGAAAAATCTAAAATCTTTCAAAAAATTGCAGTAAACTGACCCGTTCTTAATATCAGAGTTTAATACCATGTCAACTATAATTTTCTTCGTTTTCATGATTTTAATTTTTTTACGATAAATTTGCAACGATTTAAAAGGAAAGTATGATTTTCAAGTGCTCAGAAAATAATGCTTAAAACGTGAAATGCTAATGAATTTTCAATTAAAATTTAACTAGCGTTGATATTTATTGTGAAAATACTATAATACATGTGGCGGCCGTAGCCTACTATCCTAAGCTAAAGAACCCCGGTTCAAGTCCCAGCTGAGGCAGAATGTTTTTTCACTTGAATTAATATTTCTGTTCGGCCTCCACCTCTCTACAGACTATTGCAAACCTCAGAGAGTAAAACTTCGGCATACAACTTGTAGGACCAGTTCTTCATAATTTGTGTTCAAACATTTCATTACAAGCACAACACAATTGCTCATTAGAAGCTAGGTCAAAGTCCTTCCAAAGGCTGAAATGGCAAGTTTATTTTATATTTATACTAAAATACAAAGGGACTTAATATTTTTTTTACCTAAATAATATAAAAAAAATATTCCAAAGTACACGTTTTGTTTGTTTTCCCAATTTATTGGGAACAAAAAACCTTAACTACTATTAAAACCTTTTGTTACAATTTTCCCCCGCTACCGGGATCGAAATAATAATAATTATAGTAAAAGTTGTAGCGAAAAGAAGATGTATATAAAACAAATAAAAATTGTATTTTGGAATATTATTTTTTATATTATTTACGTAAGAACATTCTCTATGTATTATAGTCTTTTCACAATAAATGTTTTTAATTGAGTCTTTTTATTTTTTACCAATGTTCAATGTTATCTAAAGATCTTTGTTGTGATCATACATACACAACGGCTGCCTCCTAACTATGTGCAAATCGAATTTCCATTACCGTTAAAAAGTTATGGTAATAGAAAAAAAATTGCATTACCTACCACTAACATGTAATGGTAATGGAAAAAAATTGCATTACCACTCATATGTAATTAAAAATAGTAATGCGAATAAGAAAATTTGCGATTTTAGTGGAAATGTAAATTTCTCTCATTTCCATTAAAAATTTAGTGTTAATGTAAAATTTTAATGGTAATGGAAAAAACTTAATTTTAGTAGTGATGCATTTTTTTTACTATTACAGTTACATATTAATGGTAATGCAATTTTTTCCATTACCATTGCATATTAATTAAATACGCATTACCACTAGGTGAATAATGGTAATGAAAATGTAGTGGTAATTTTTGTAAAATATTTATTTACCCTCAAAACTGCTCATAAACTTTTATTCATGTCTCATAATTTTACAAAATTTTTAAAAATAGTATTAGCACATATATATTCCGCTTCAGTTTTTTATCTTTGGTATTTTTTTTTATATTTTTTATTAAAAAAAGGAAACCTTTTGTATTTTATAGAAAACATTGATAATATCCCGCGCTAAAAATACCTGCAATAAAGTAAATTCAAACATAATTGCAGCTTCTATTAAAAAAAAACTGCCCAATATTGCCCTTGGAATTTTTCTATGTAATTTCTTACTCTAAAAATTGCTCCCTCAAACTAAAATATAATTGAAATATTTTAAATTTTTATTAAAATAACAAACAATTTCCGTCTACACTGAATGAACTAATAATCCGTGTCTTAGGTGATCTCATGTCGAATGTTATCATGACTAGAAGCTTGAGTTGCTTGAGACTTGAGGCAGCAAAAGATAGACTCGTAACAACAAGTTCAAAATATGTTCGTATTTCAAAACATGAAAAAACAACAACTAAAAAGAAGTGAAGAAGATCTCAAAAAAAAAAAAAAATCAAGCAATTTACGAAATATTTCAAAATAATCGCTAAAATACAGATGTGAAACAAACACAAGACGAAAAATATTTCCCTATTTTGTGTCAGAGAACACATTCCGCAACATTAGTATGTCGTTAAACAAGCACGCAAGCGAAGGTGACGGAAAATCGAACTGTGCAACATTAATAATATACCCGGAAGTTTGTGTGTTTTGCTTGCACGTTATTGAAAATCATTTTCACATGCAGAATATTTTAGCTGCATTGAAAAAGTATTTTCATTAGTTGGCTCAAAGCAGCTGCGAGCGAAAGTTTCGCAAAGTAAGCAAACAATTTTTTCAATATTCTAAAGAAAAACAATACAAAAAAATATACTTTAAGTTTGCCAAGCGCAGAAAATATGCGTCAGTTGTGAAAATTTTAAAATTTGAATATTGCAAAAATTCAATCCTTGATTGAACCCTTCAACATGTCATTAATTTACTATCACTATAAACTGACAGCAGCATTGCTGCTGCTACATATTGCTGCATTGTTGCCACTTTTTGTTGCTTCAGACACCAGTGACATCGAATACGATGTCCTTAATTTCTCATATCAGCTTGAACGCTGGCTGGACACAGGCAAACGTCCTTGCGACGATTTTTACAACTTTGTATGCGGTCGAACACAAAATGCGACGCAGCAACAGCTAATTGAGCGTAAGCAGCAGCAGCAAGCCAAATTCGACAAATTCATGGCGATGGACGAGGCGCTAGACGACCAGCTGATGGATTCCGAGCTCAAGCTAAAACAGTTCTATGTTGCATGCAAAACTGCGCGTACAGTGGAAGATCTAAAATCATCGCATCTGTATCGCATGAGCAGCGGATGGCCAGCTATCGATGACAGTGCTGCGATGATGCGTAAGCGACGCAATGCCACCTGGCTCAACGTCTTGGGTACGTTTAACGATGTTGGTCTGGAGTACTTTTTCCGACACCACGTTGAGATGAAGTCCAACAAGCGTCTCGTGCAGCTGGAACCGGATGAGAACAAGCGCTATACGCTGCGCAAGTTCGAGCAGCTGGCCACAGAAGTGATGCAGGAGTATGCGGTTGAGGAAGGACGTGCGCGTTTGGTAGCTCTGGAGACGTTAAGTTTTGAGCGATCAAGGCGTGAAATCATAAAGACATTGGTGGAGGATGGCGATTTCGAGGGCACCTATGCAGATTTTAAAAGCCGTCTGTTTGGCAGTGAGTTGTCCTTGGACTGGGATGGGTACTTTAAGAAGCTACTTGGAAAACCGTTAAAGGAAAGCGACATGGTGCTGGTACTTCAGCTGCCAAAGTTGAAGCAGCTATTTGAGCTGCTGGAGAAGACTTCGACAACGCGGCTGCTGAATTGGCTGTGGATTGATTATCTCATGGGTAGGTTTTGTACTACTACTTTTATTTGAATAGTTATATTTGTTGTTTTCTAACAGACAAAAGTGCTAACGAGTGTCAGTCGCTGGCCGCTGCCTACTTTGAGCCAGTCTATCAGCACATCGTTCAACGTTCCGCCCTCGACAAAGTTCAAATGGCTAAATTCTACGCAAGTCTTGGACGTTCGTACGACCAGCTGCTGCCAGCCACACCCTGGATTGACGAGATGACGCAACAGAACTCAAAGCAATATCTGGGTCGCATTATACACCTCACTCTGAACGGTGACGCCAAGCTGGACGCCGACTATGCTGCACTTACCTTAACTAAGCGAAATTTTTATCGAAATCTTGAGAAGTGTCAACGTTTTCTCACACAACGACAGACGCGTTCAGCGTACGCCCCTGCAAAAGCATCAAGCGTTCGTACCGCAAACGCTGCCGCAGAGTTTATGAAAGTCTTTTTGAATATCAACGCATTGCCAAGGGAACACAATCTTACAGCACCGCTGAGCTATATGCTAGTGGGTGAAAGTTTCGCTGAGCACATGATAGCTGGTGGCAACACTGGCAGTGCCCCAGGTGCCTGGCGCAGCATGGATTCCGAGCGTGACTTTGACATATTTCAACAGTGCATCAAGCAGCAGCAGTCCAGTAGCACGACCATCTCCTCGCCGAACTATAACCTAAACGATTTGGTGCTAAAGATGTTGGCTCAGGCTCAGACGCTTCACTCTTTCAACGAATGGCAGAAGCAACAAGATGCGGCCATGATGCTGCGTGTCGACAGCCGTCTTGCAGGTGGCAGGTTGCAGTTATCGTTACGGAAATTGTATTTCATCGGAAGCGTTTTGACAGATTGTCAGCGGCATGGAGGAGGCGGCACCAACCAGAGAGATTTTGTCAATACTTATTTGCGGAATTCATTGGAATTTACGCGTGCTTTTGGTTGTCGCAGCGGTGAAACTTTACACGCGCGCAATGTTTGCAAGGTGCTGTAGACCAGAAGAGGAAGTCTCAGAAGCAATCTTTGAAGGGGAAGCATTATGTGCTGACATTTTAGGTTTAAAATTGTCGCATGTTTTAAAGTTTTTTTTGTGAAATAAATCGCTGTATGCAATACAGTTTAAAATGCTTTTTTTTAAGAGTTAGAAGAGGTTCGTATATTTGGAAATTTAGTTTGTATATTTTGTCTAAAACTCCTAAGCTTAAGCCTAAAAAGTACACCTCATTTAAAATGTGCGTCCGAAATTGAATTATAATATCGTATGTCCTTTAACATTTTCACAGTTACTTTGTGTTTTCTACATTGGATCTAGGTATTCCATTTTCATCTTCAAGAACGGACGGAATTTGTGTTTTTTATATATTTGTCCTACGTGCTTTGCTTTAAGCACTTTAATATTTGTAACGTATAAAATATAGAATTTCTATTTGATATAAACCAATAACAACAATTTCAACAAATACACATAGTTTTCCCAATCATTCCGTTGAAATGTACTTTTACGTGAAGCTATTAACGAACAAGTAAGGCACGCCACTTATAAGCTTGGTTCAGATTATTTTTTTTCAGTTTATTTAAAACTAATATATTATATTTTACTTAAAATCTTTAAACCTAGTTAAATATTTTGGAATATCTATATTTTTCTTTGATTTAAAAAATCTCCATCGCTAAGGTGTGAACCTCCAGAGCCCATTTTATCTATGGTGTTTATGTGTTAATGAAGTAACGGTGCAGTAAGAGAATAGAATAAATAGTATTTTAGACTGATATACTAAAGGAAAATGTTAACTTAAGCAAGTCAAGCACGATTGGGTAGGTGGTGTTGAGTGATATTGCTGTCTGGTAGAATCTTTTCCACTAACTATCGTGCGCTGATCTTTATGGGAGTTTCGGGAACACATATCGACTTAAAATAGATAACATATCCTCGAAATGAGTCAGTCGCTTTTTTTAGAAACCTAAACATATCGATATATTAAGATATTGAATTTGTATTGTAACTCAATGTAAAATTGTTTTAGCAATCTAATGGTACAAACTATTTTTTTATAAACTAACTCAAATGCCTCGAAATATGGTTCTAAAAGTGACATCTTTACCTTGATTTCATTGATGTTTTTATTCCAAAGCACAACTCAAGAACCCTTGGTCAATGATCAGGCCATTGATTTTGTCCTACAGACTGACCATATTTCAAATTTAAGTATTCCGTTTATTTCAGGTTTATTATACAAGTACCCGCCTTGGCGTTAGTTTGCATCCAATCAATAAAAAAAGGTATTTAAATTATATTTACCGTAAACCGAGATTTTGGGCAATTTCTGCTAAGAAAATAAGAGCTTTAAAATTAAAAAAAGGAGTTGATATCACATAATCACGATAAAAAGTAAACGCCCATTCCACGCATAACGCAATACTTTTTTCGAAAATTGACCTCATGGCTTTCGATTTGTTTTATTTTTGGGCTGTTGAAATTTTAAAAACTAAGCTCATTTATTTTTTTTTGTATTTTGTATTTAATTTAATCTGCAAAATGGTTTGTCTTATAAGGGACAACATTTTATTCATAAGTTTCGATGACTTTACACTTGACCTTGGTAGAGAAAACTGGTAAATACCGAAAAAAAATATTTTTAAATTTTTTTTTACTTTTATTTGTAAAAAGGTGAACAAAATTTTGTTTCAAGAATGCCATATTGAAGATTATTGAATTATAACTGATTTTGTTCCAAAAAGTTATAAAATCGGTCTCAAAACAAAAATGTGATAATGCTTTGATCAGCTAATATATTAAAAAATTCCTCTGAAGCTGAATATCGTTGAGTTTTAATCTCCCTATTATTGATGGGAATAAAACTGTGTAACTTTTGTGTGCCGGTTATAGCTTGCACATTTCTAAATTTTGACATCAACTCAGCTTCAACATTTTCAAAAGGAGCAAAACCGATAACATATTGTTGACTCCTTTGTTATAGCCCATTCGTAAAGCTCTCTCGCGTTTGTTAATTAGTTTTCAAAAGGTCTTTGAAGACTGGCTCTCATGGCATTTTGTTTAAAAAACCAATTTGGAAAATATGAAGAAGTAAGCAGATGTTTTTATATCGGAATTCAGCAAACAAGTTGATTTGCTAGTACCACACGATTTCATCGCTAAAAAACAAGCGGATTATTTAAAAATGCAGAAAGCAGCATTAAGAACAGGAAAACTTGTTGTAATATGTGATTTATCAGAAAATTATTTTTTTGTCATTCAGATAAAACTAACGTTAACTACAATTCCTTAAATACTTGATCTGCAAAATATTTTTTGTAAGCCTTTTTTTACATTTTTAATAGAATGCTGTACAGTTTCAATATTGGTCTCAAGATCAATGAATTATCCATCCGTTCTCTATTTATTTTAAGGAAGCCAGCAACGATGTTGGAAATCTTATCGCTATCATAATAGCCGAAAGTTTGATCCACAACTTCAGTGCGGTGTTTCAATTTCAAAAAGAATAGCTACTGGTCTTACTAGCCGGATTTAACGACATCAACAAATCAGTTTTTTTTCCGATGAAGCTGCATCGCTGTATAAGAATAGAAAGAATTTCTACCAGCTTTGCCAGAAGAAAGAAGAAAATATTTTGACGCTGAGTGGCATTTCTTTGCCACATCACATGATAAGGGGCCGTGTTATGTCATCGGTGGAGCTTTTAAACGAAATGCCATGAGAGCCAGTCTTCAAAGAACATTTGAAAACTAATTAACAAACGCGAGAGAGCTTTACGAATGGGCTATAACAAGGGAGTCAGCAATATGTTATCGGTTTTGCTGTCTTTTGAAAATGTTGAAGCTGAGTTGATGTCAAAATTTAAAAATGTGCAAGCTATAACCGGTACACAAAAGTTACACAGTTTTATTCCCAACAATAATAGGGAGATTAAAACTCAACGATATTCAGCTTCAGAGGATTTCTTAATATTTTAGCTGATCAAACCATCATCACTTTTTTGTTTTGCGACCGATTTTAAAACTTTTTGGAACAAAATCAGTTAGTATAATCTTCAATATGGCAATCAAACAAAATTTTGTTCACTTTTTTACAAATAAAAGTAAAAAATTTTTAAAAATATTTTTTTCGGTATTTACCAGTTTTATCTACCAAGGTCAAGTTTAAGGTCAACAAAACTTATGAAAAAATGTTGATCCTTATAAGACAAGCCATTTTGCAGATTAAATTTTGCAAATATCCTTATCGTTAACATATAAAAGCTCCATCGTAAAATTTGTTTTGACTTAAAGGTAACATTATTTTTCAAATTTAAAAAATAAAAAATCGAAAAAAATAACGCGTTTTTTGAGAAATTAGCAAATATATTTGATTTAAATATGATGGAAACCCTAACATCCACAATTTTAAAATTATATATTTTTCCAAAAACTACTTTCTAATACCTTTCTAACAGTACCTCATTTAATAAAATTGGATTAAAAGTGATGTAGATATAATTAATTAAAAACTTTCCAATTGTGGCGTTTTCGGATGATTAGCAGAATTGAAAGGTCAATAACTTTTTAACGAATGGCGATATAAAAAAAATAAATAAACTTATGTTCTTACAATTTTAGTAGGAACCTATAGCCCAAAAATAAAACAAATTGAATGCCATGAGACCGACCCGTTTTGCGTTATGCTTGGAATGGGCGTAATGTCTTTTTGAGGTCTTCAAAAAAATAATTTAGATGTACAGGTCGAGTTTTGTTACTAGGCAACTCAAACAGAACAGATATCATTTATATAATGTATATTAGGGCGTATCGAGTTACAATTTTTTGAAATTTCACATTTTAAGAGGTCTCAAAAGGTGCATAGGGTGGTCAAGATCTCCCAAAAAAATTTTGAGAAAAAAAAAGGATCTATTTCTCTCCCGCAAGGACAAAGCTGTTTTTAAAACAGTAAAAATTAACGATCTCAGTATGCTTTAATTTTTTATGAAAAACTACATATATCTCAAAGCAAAAGTAAAAATAGACTTTAACAATATTTTGGCAAACACGATGCCACTTCTCGTTTTTATCCACAAGGTCCTTTGTGAAAGATATTCGAAGGTAAAGGTACACTCGAGATAGCACAGAACTTTTAATTGTTATCCTATTGTCTAAATTTTACGTTTTTCTTAAATTTGGAGAATTAATTATTTACAAATTTTTTGCATATGCATTTTCCTCTTTTGGAGAAATGTATACTTGAATGCAATTTTTTAACTTTTTCAAAAAAATTAATATAAGGTTTCATATCTCGGGCAGCAGAAGTTGTACCGAAGATAATTTTCTCAATGAGGATTCTGCAAGTAGTTTTGAGCAAAACCTTGTCTAAAAATATCTATTTTAAAACAGCAGGAAAAGGGTCATGATTTTTTTTCCTAGTTTGATATTTAAAAAACGTTACTTCAAGCATGAAATGTTACAAGTTTGTTCATATCTCCTTTATGGTTATTATTTCATTAAAAGACTTTTAACAACAATTGTTAAGTCAATTGAGACTCATCGAATGGCAAACTCAGTAACTCAAAATTTAGGTATAATATTTTTGTCAATGTTGAGTTGAAGTGTTTTAACGAAAAAATAAAATTCTTAAGATTTTTTGTTTTAAAATCGTAAAAGGAAAAAATTCGTGGTCTTAACCTGGTGTAATAAATTGATATTTTTGGACAAGATGTTGTTCAGAAATATTTGAAAAATCTAAATAAGGGAAATTATCTTCGGTACCACTTCTGGTGTCCGAGATAAAAAAACCTAACATTAATTTTTTTAAAAAGTTAAAAAATTGCATTCAAGTATACATTTCTCAAAAACAAGAAAATGTATATGCAAAAAGTAGACAAATTATTAATTCCCCAAATTTAAGGAAAACGACAACGCTTTAAAATCAAAACCGCCAAAAATTAGACAATCAGATAACAATCAAAAGTTTTGTGCTACCTCGAGTGTACCTTTACACTCACAAAAATAATTTGTTGGCGTTAGGTTATAGTAAATACATTTTAAGTGGGGTACTCATAAAGTGTTTGTTTCAATTAAAACTCTGTTTATTTAACTGTAATTAAATAAGCATAATCAACTTTCGGCTGACGTAAATGCTTATTTTATTATTGTAACTTCATGCCTAAATAACAATTCGGTTAACATTCAATATGTATGCTTAAGTTGCAAGAACTGAATGGAATTTGTCATTTCAGCTTACTTCCCGTCTAAGCAATCTCAATTTATCCAAAACAACTGACCAGTACAATTACAGATTTACGGATAAAAGGAGTAGTTGAAATATCCGCATTGTTAATTCTGTCAATAGAATTTTTCTTGCGTTACCACCGAATTGCAACGATGTTTCAATATTCAGTTGCACCGCCACCAAAGTCAATTGCAACAGACGAATAGTCAATAAAAATAACTTACATGTGGTCACCTTAACCACAACCTTCGCTTTTTTAACGCTCGCTGTGTTGCTCGTTCCTCTTTTGTTCGGTTGATTTCTAGTGTGTGTTCTCGGTGCAAGTTGTTGAAGTGTTTTTAGGTAAAGGAATTAATTAAAAAATATATTTTATCTAATATATAATATATATAACTTGTGCAGTCTGTATTTATTAAATTAATTTCTTCTTAAATAACTGCAAATGTACAATAAAAAACAACAACAAAACAATCCTTGTTTTCGTCGTTTGATTTTTACATTCGCTATATTGCTCGTCGCGCCTTTGTTTATGGTTCGGTCGGTATTCTCGCTGCAAGTGGTTGGTTGGTTAAGTGTTCAAAGTGAAGTGATCTAGCAGTTGAAATAAATCTAATTTATTTCTTCTTAAAAATATGCAAATTTGCAAAATTACCATCAACAAAGCATGTTTATTTTCATCGTTTATTTTTCACACTCGTAAGTCGAAACGATGGGAAGACTCGGTTCATATCTCTCACATCTGGTAAGCGCGATAAACAGTTCGTTGTGCACAACCGAATGGCTCAAAAGCTTGTCTGAAGTTCCGTTCTCGCAACGGAATGACGCAATTTTCTCAATTGGGAAATTGGCGATTGTGGCAATTGCATTTAGAAAATTGCCGACAATCGACAAAGTTAGTAGGGCAATTTTTCGGTTGCGGCAATGGGTTTAGTTCTGTGAGTGTAGATTCGAATATACTTCACACAGAACCTTGTGAGCAAAAATTGAGGGTGGCATCGTATTTGACAGGATATTTTTAATTAAAGCCTTTGTTTACTTTTACTTTAAGTCATATGTAGTTTATCTTAAAAAAATCAAAGCATTTTGAGATCGTGATTTTTTACTGATTTTTTTAAAAAACAACTTTGTCCATGCGGGAGAGGAAGGCATCCTTATTTTTTCCTAAAATTTTTTTTTTTTGGGAGATCTTGACCACTCTATGCAATTTTTGAGACTTCTTAGAATATGATCTAAATTTTTCGATACGCTCTTATGTATATGTTGTACATTTAGTTTTGAAGTTAGTAAAATAAGGTGCTGGCAAGGCCAGGAATCAAGCAAGTAGCACATACTCAATTAATTTGTAGCATGGTTCTAAATATTGGATAAATACGGATAATATGAATTTATTTTTAGAATTAAGTTCATTGAATCTGCGATTTCTCGCCATAGGGAGAGTTGAATTAATTTCACAAGGTACAATAAGTATCTAAAGGGGGATTTTAATGCTATTTGTTTTTTCAGTGTACACTTTGTGACACCTGACGCGGGATTCGTAACATGTGGCAAAACCAAAAATGCTCAATAAGGCTTGTCATTTCACCATGAAACTAACAAAGGAACATTATGAGAAATGTGATTATCGAAAAATTTTCTTCAGCGAAGAGGCTCATTTTTGGCTCAATGGGTTTCGTCAACAAAAAGTATTACCGAATGTGGTTTAAAAAGCAGCCAGAAGCAGTTCAAGAGCAGCCAATGTATCTTGAAATACGCACTGTTTGGTGTGGTTTGTGAGCCGGCAGCATCATTGGGCCGTACGTTTTCAAAAATAATGAAAATCTCAACGTTACAATCAATGGAGCAAGTAACCGCGCAATGATTATCGACTTTTTTTTTCCAAAATCGAAGAATTGGACTTGGTTGACATGTGGTTTCAACAAGTCGGTGCCACATGCCACACGGCACTTGATACCATGGACCTATTGAGAGGCGAGTTTGGTGAGGAATTAATCTCACGTTTTGGAGCAATCCATTGGCGGCCAAGATCATGCGATTTGATCCCACTAGACAATTTTTTTGGAGCTAGGAGAAGTCTCTCATATACATGGACAAGTCAGCCACCATTGCAGCCCTGAAAGACAACACTACAACTGCCATTGGTGAGATACCGTCTGAAATGCTGAAAAAAGTATGCCAAAATTTTAGCTTACCGATGGACCGCCTCATGCGTAGCTGCGGGCAACATGTATATGAAATAATCTTTAAAAAGTAAATAGCAGGCACTGGTGTATTGCTCCAAATAAATATTTCATTCACTATTGCAAATTTTCGGTTTTTTCAATTTTCAAAAACCAAACGCTTAAAAAATCACCTTTTATAAGTTCCCAAATCAGATAACACCAGCGAATTTATTTGAGAAAACTCTGTTTCAGTCAGTTAAACTTGTTATTTGACATAATCGCATATTGGAGCAGTTAAGTGAAGATCATTATCATCATTATTAAGATCATTAAAGATAATTTTCTCCATCGATATTAAGTAATTATTGACAATTATCTCATTGATCCATATTTCCTTAAAAATTATGCTTGATCCATGATTTATAAATTATTCGTTTCCGAATTTATGTAAGGACTGAATTGATCAGAGACCTGTGAATTTGTGCCAGGATCATATGACCTAACATGCTTGAATTATTTGTTGTAAGAGACGTTGAATGCTTTGGAAGCCAAAATACGATACACTTTCGCTCATTTAAACTATTACTAATTCTCTGACTATAACTGCGAAATGTATTTATTTGTGATATATGAATTTATTTTTATTATATATCTCTTGATTATTACGCAAATGATTACAAGTAAGCAAAAAAAAAAAAAACAGTTTCGTGGATTTTATAAACTAATGGTTTTTTACAATAAAATAATATTTAAATTCAAAAATTTAAGAGAACAAAGTTAGAACACGTTAAAAAACACGTTATAAGCACACCAATAAATTATATTACATTTAATTATTATTTTATTACATGTAAAATTAGTTTTGAATCATTTTTGCAAATGTTTTTAACTATAAATATGGAATTTTATTAATGAAATTATGGGCTTATAATAATTTAATCTATCTACCATCTATCCATCTTCCAACTAATTATTACCCATCTTTCAAATCAGGGGGTATCCCCTGAGCGTTGGTTCAGTCTAAAAAAAAAAATCTGAAATAGCAAAAGAAAAGGTTAATTTCAAATTTTTCAATTAAAATGAGAACTTAAAATTTAGCAGACAATGAAAAATTAATTTTAAATTGAACACGTACGGAAATATATATAGAGATGACATTTTATCCAACTGAATTTGAATCGAACTAAATTTTTTTTGAGATGGTATCAGAAGGCGAACCAAATAAAAAATTCAATCTTCAAACTGTTCAGCTATCTGTGTTGAAGAAACAAAGTCTGTTTGTGTTTTTGGTTTAATATACAAATTTTTTAATATAAATTAAAATTAAACTTGCATGTTTGTATCGGTAAGTTCGATAAATGCTTTTAAAGCTAAATAAACACTTTTTGCTTCACAATTAAGAAAAAAAATTTTTAAATATTTTCCATATATACAGGGTGACAACTATATATGGTTACAAATTTAAAATACCATAATTTGTATAAAAATAATTCAGTTTCTAATTTTCTTTGGTAATTATGAATATAAAAGATTAAATATCTTATAACTAAAAAATCATTCAATTGCGTTGCCTCCTTTTGCCTTAACCTCTTTTCAAATTTGTTGCATGTCGTGCGTGCCGATTTCAATTGAAATTCTGTTTCAGATTTTCTCGATTACTCCTTTAAATTCATTCAAAAACCGGTACTTGTTATACTTCAGTTTCTGTAACATATAACTCCATATACAAAAGTGCAAAGGATTGAGATCCGGTGAGCTAGGTGGCCAAATTTCTTAAGGTATGAAATCAGTTAAATTTTGACTACACCATTTTTGCACAATCTTATCAGTATGGGCAAATGCTCCGTACATCGTCCAATGATTTGTTAACAAATGGTTTTGCAAAACATCTTCCAAGTAGTTACTTATTTACTTACTTAGTTGGCGCTACAACCGTGTGCCGGTCTTAGCTTCATCTAAGAACTTGCGCCAACCATTTCTGTCTCTCACTTACTGGTGCCTGTTGGAAACTCCCAGCTTCGTCAGGTTAGCCTCTACTTGATCTTTCCAACGAAGGTGCGGACGACCTCTTCTACGTTGACTGCCGCTGGGTACCGAATCGAATATTTTCTCCACTGGAGCGTCGTCTTTCATGCGCTGAACATGACCTAGCCAGCGAAGCCGCTCGATTTTAATGTTCTTGACTATGTCGATGTCAGCGTACAGCTCTTACAGTTCATCATTCCACCGTATTTAGTACTCACCATTGACGCAGATTGGTCCGTAGATCTTATGAAGAATCTTTCCCTCAAAGGCTCTTAAAGTCTTTTCATCTGAACTGCTCAGCGCCCAGGTTTGTGATGCATAAAGTAGGACGGGCATGATGAGCGATTTATAGAGAGTGATTTTCGTTCGTCGAGAGAGAGCTCTGCTTCTCAATTGCCTACTGAGCCCAAAGTAACACTTGTTGGCAAGAATTATTCTTCGTTTGATCTTAATGCTGATGTTGTTGGTTGAGTTTATGCTAGATCCCAGATAAACGAAGTTCATCACTACCTCAAAGGAGGTATTGTAAACTGTAACGTGGGTTCCAAGACGCTGGGACTGTTTGTTTCTTGACACCAAGTATTTCGTCTTATCTGCATTCACTGCCAGACCCATTCGATTGGACTCTCTTTCAAGTAGTAGTTTGCGTTTATTTTAACTCTTTTATCAATAAAAAGCAGTTGCAGGGTTCCTCTTTGACAAATTGCTCACCAAACAATAACCTATGAGGAATTCTGGTATCTTGGTATATGTTTTTTTTTTCGTTTGGAATGTCTTTCAGTGATACTGCCCACACGTGAACGTTTTGCACGTTACGCGGAGTTTGACCATGCCTTTTTCTTTTATGGCAACCGTAAGTCCACGCATTTTTTTGTTATTTGAATAGTATTCCAATACCATTTAACTGACATTCCAATTTCAGTTTTAGCATTTTTCTGATTGTTTCTCTATTAACTTTTAGATTTTTTGCCATTTTTCGTGCTGATCACAGTTTCTTCGAATACGCTCCCTTAAATTCTTTATTAGATTTGCCGTACACACAATCCTTTTTCGCCCAGTTTTTTTACGATTTTCATTAGAACCCGTATCCAAAAAGCGTTTGACTGTACGATAAATAAATGTCTGTTTATTCCAAAATGTTTAAGTTCTTGAAAAATTCTTCCGCATTTTAAGCCGGTTTTAAATTCTTCCACTATTTTATAACAAACAAGCAAAAATGTTATGCTCATTTATTAAACTTATATTGAAGTATTTTTTAAAAAAAGCTACCAGATTGCTAAGTTTAATTTTCATTACAAATGATCTCAAAAAGTTTTAATCGTACATAGTTGTCACCCTGTAAAAAAACATATTAAAGCTACTGGTGAATGTAATTTTGAAATATTTTGTTCTGAACATGAACATTTTAATCAAGAATTTGAAAAACTGTCAACAATCTTCAACAAATTTTTGAATTTATGTCATTTCCTTTTGGAGAAGTCGCTAACGAGGATATTTCATAAAATTAAGCTCATACATTTCATTTAAATTCATCGGATCTAGGGAAATTCTAACAATACAATCAGATATACTTCTGAAAGCATGTGTAACTGAAAATTGTGTTATAATTTATAACAAGTAGAATAATATCCATTATTGAGATCGGTGGCAATGAGGATATTTGCATTTTTTGGTTTCACTTATCTATAAGATGCAGCCTTTTCTCAAATGAAAAACATCAAATCGTAACTTAGGACTTCTCTGATTGATGATCCCTTAATGCCATCTATTCGATTGTGCACCAGCGATTACAAACCGAACTTTAAAAGGCTTGTTGATGAAATGGAATGTCACGTATCTAGTTCAAGAAATTAATTCATAATATTTATCAATAAAGTACTTTTTAAAAATTGCAAATACAATGTATTCAATATATTATAATCAGTAAAAACCTTAATAAAATTGCTTTTTGTTTTTAATTGAACCCATTTTTCGAAGTCGATCGCGCATAAATAGAACAATTAATATCAATCATGCCAGTATAAAGTTTGCCAACCCCTGTTATAGATATTATGTCGTCAATATATTTAGCAAATACTGCTAAATTTGGATGGCTTATTATTTGTAAATTTAATTAATCAAAAAGGAATTGCTTAAGTGCCACACTAAACATTCATGTCTGAAATCGCAATTAAAATCTCCACCTAAAACAATTGGCATTTTGTGCTAACTTTCACCCAGTTCGATGGAACCTTGATACTTTTGTTGTTTGGAAGGCCAATGCACAATTCTTTTAATAGATTGTTGAGTCTTGCTGCATAATAGCTTCATAATTCACAATAGGATATGTAGGATAGCTTATGCACAATCCCTTTAATATATTCTACTGCAACATAGCTTAAGTTTAAGTATATTAAACCGAAGGGGTTCGGGTTCGATTTTCATTGCTAACAAATAAATTTATATTTTAAATTATATTCTCTTGTTATAATGGATGGAAGCAAAAAGCAAAAATTCTATGAAAAATAAGTATGAAAAAAAGTGTCGTTTTTGAGATTTCACTCAAGCAAATCAAAAAACGAGGCATAAAAAGCTTCGCTTAAAAAAAAAAAGAAAAATACATGGGTTGCTTTTAAATTTTCTAAAAATTACGATAAGAAGGTAATACGAAAAAAATGTAAATTCATTATTGCGTTACCTCAATTTTTAATGGCAAAATAGGTTTATTAATTTTATGATAAACGAAAAGAGTTTTTTTTCATCACTCTGTAGAGACATACAAAAAGCAACTTTAAATTTAAATAATGTTTATGAAAATATGAATTTTCGCCCTATCTTTTAAGAAATAATGGCGATGTTTGCTTTCAAGGTACAAAATTTTCCTTTTAAAACATTTCTTTTAAAGTTTTCGGAATTATAATAAATTTTGTTTTTTTGTTGTTTTGAATTAAGTTAGTAAGCTAGTTTGATGTTTCTTGGAATGCAAGCTGGTAGCTCAACTTTTAATTGATTGTGGTCGTTTGTTTTATGTCCTTTTTATTATTTTTAATATTAACAATTTACAATACGATTTATATTTTTTATTCACTGAATTTCTATTGAACTTTTATTGCAGCTTTTAGATCCTAACAAAAAGTATGGTCTTTTTATTCCATTTATCCTTCACTGAGCCAAAATTACATTAAAATTTAACGAAAAAACTTTAAAACTTAAAGTAATTGTGCACAATATCCAGCCGGCGAAAAAATTTTTTAAGTTAAAAGCAAATGTTTTAGGTTTTATTCGTATGGAAAATAACATTTATTTTAATGACATGACTTTTAATTATTTGATGAAAAAAATTGTTTTAAAACAAAAGGAAATGCTTTAAACCCCAGTTTAAAAGTCAGTACCAATAATTTTAATGGCATGTCATTAAATTTAATACAGAAAGAAAATTCTTTTAAATGAAAAGTAATTGCTTTTAATTTCATTTTAAGAGTAAGTACTGTTACTTTTAATGTCATGTCATTCAATTTAACCCAGAAAGAAAATTCTTTTAAATAAAAAGTAATTGCTTTCAATTTCATTTTAAGAGTAAGTACTGTTCATTTTAATGTCATGCCATTCAATTTAACCCAGAAAGAAACTTATTTTAGATAAAAAGTAGTTGCTTTCAATTTCATTTCAAAAGTACTGTTCATTTTAATGTCATTATTTTATGCTGTTGCTATGAATGAAGAATTATGTGCATAAGTGACCAGTATTAGCGAGTCGTTTTTACCTAGTGTGCGTCCCAGCACCGAATTCGTACATATACAAAAAAATTTGGCTGGTTACCCTATCTGCCTTCTTGAATTTTAAAATTGTGACAGCAGATTCAAAATCAGCTACCTCCTAAGACCTCCTAAAATGTTTAAAACTCGTAAAGAAGATATTATTACGTGGCAAGCCTATGGTAAAAACTTACACAATTTTGAAATTCCGACAACGTATTTGGATTCAGCGGCCCATTTTTACCTAGTGTTTGGTCCAGTATTGAATATCCGTCATCTTGATTTTTAAAAATTTGACATAAATCAATATAATCGAAAAAATATCGATCAATGATGGATTCTTATTTCTCATCAAAAAAATATCAATAGGCAATAACTTTTATTTCTGGTCGCAAAATAACACTGATCGAAAAAATAACGATCAAAAAATAACTTTTATTTCTGATCGAAACAATATTGATAAAAAAAAAAGTGGTATAAAATGATTGATTGATAGCGATAATCGTTAATTGCCGTCCCTGTTTATTTTACAAAGAAAATTCTTTGAATAAACAATTCCAGATAAATAAAAACGCCATATGTTTCGTGATATAGTATAAAGACATATATATTTTCTTAAATGTATTTAAATCTAATAAAAGTGTTAGAATTGTTAAGTGTGTGGACTTGCATTGGACGTGTGTCGAATGACTTAATTGGTAATAATTCATATAAGTCCTTGCTAGCACCAACTAAATATGAGCAATAATGGTCATTGAATTCCACTAGCTCTACACATTTTGATAAAATCATTATTTCGTTATTGTCAAGTATAGCTAAACATATTTTGTATAATTTTGTTAGTGGTTTTGAAATTCCAAGATAATATCCTTCTTTGTAAATAGTGCCTTTATAATTCAACTCTTTACTAACAAACACATTTTCCAAATTTAAATTTACGTCATTTACTAATAAAGCGTTACAGTATTCCGTTTCATTCAAATTACAATAATAAAAGTTGCTTACGTCTATTTCTTCTTTTAATCCATTTGAATATTTACTTAAAAAATATTTATCTAGAATCAAAACAATTAAAATTCAAGGCGTGACAGCTACAAAATTTATATTATATGCATACCAACTGCGGTGCTCGCGAATCTTTCAGCAGACGCCACTCCCTATATATTGACTGCGGATCTAACGTCTTAATTTCGTCCTGGCGTAATAAGTAGGTGCGCTCCCATCGATCTTTCACAACTTCCCAATCGTTGATGTCCTTCTGCAATTCCTCTTTAAATTTGATTTGAATAGTTTTGTTGTATTCTACAGTTGTGATGACTGCGGCGTCGGGGGTGTTCGGTCTTTTTCTCTTATGTTGCAGGTTAGTGTATTTGTTGAACAATTTCCCTGCAGCTCTCTGATTTAAAGTTCTAGGAATGTAGTAATAGTCCTATGAATGAAATTAAACAATTAGCAAGGTAAATACAGATTTCTTAAATTGGTACACGGAGAAAAAAGGTAATTTTTTGAAATTGAATGGTTGCTTAAGGGACTCTATTAAATTAGACTGTATGTGTTAATTTTCAGGTTGTACTTTTTCATATAAAATTTTTGAATTTTTTAGATCTATATCTATATATGTGGGACCCATGATATAATAATACCAGGTAGAAGCGACAGTTCATTTGCAAAACATAAGCTGTCAAAATACATAGCAAAAAGAGAGCGTGCAAAAGCCGCCATTGCGTTTTTGGTGTATTTGACAGTAGACGGTTTGCTTGAAATGAGGAAATCAACACAAATGGCTTCTACCTGGTATAATTATATCATTTGTGGGACCTAGTGTGTGAGTCCAAACCTGTTTTTTGGCACACTATGTCCCTTTTCTCGAAGAAGGTCACATATATATTATATATCTATATATGGGGCGTTATTTTAGAAGTGATCCACCTAAAATTGTACAGTATTCCGATTTTGATGAATTTTTTTATTATTTTTTTTATTATATTGTCAATTTTTACGTTTTCATTGTAATTTTTTTCCAAATTGTCATATATTTGTTTTGATATTTTTCTTGGTATTTTTGAACTTTGAACGAAAAAAAATAGAAAGTGTTTGCCTTCGCCCAAGGAACAACATAGAGTGTTGGAAAATTACCCACTAGGTGGCGCTGGGGCAGCTTTTCTCGAAAATTTTTTTTTGTGAACCAATTTGGCTCAAATTCACACGATATAATGTTTAAATAAACAGAAAAGTTTTGGCAAAATTTGGACAATTTGGCAAAAAGAAAAAAAAATAAAGCGCAAAAAACCTCTAAATGCCAAGGAGTAGCAAAGCACGCCGGGAAAGGTAGTATATATTTCAAAAACAATATGTTGTTATTTTGACGAAATTTGTTTCAAGCTATTTTTTTGATTACAAGTGGTGTTTAAAAAATAGCTTTAAACAAATTTCGTCAAAATAACAACATATTGTATTCAAAATATATGTCAATATTTAAAAAATTTAAAAATTTTTTATGAAAAAGTACATCTTGAAAATGAACACATTGTGTTCTATTTTCAAAAATGTCGATTTCTGTCAGTGTAAATACTTACCAAAACAAGTTTTTCGTTGGGGAATATGTCAGCAATTTTGTGAGTTATCTTCTGGAAGTCGCTTGTAGATAACTTTATGTCGTTGTCGAAAGTATATTCAAGTATAACGTCCACTATGTGCTTACGCTTCTCCTCATTCAGTTTTTGGTACGTATTGTAGTATTCAACTACACATCTTCCCTTTCTATTTTTCTGAAGAATGTCTTCAATGCAGTTACAATTGAAATTTTCCTTTAACGGAAGGTCTGTGCGTATTATTTTCTAAAGTTAACATTAAAACAAGAAAGAATTCAGTTCAACAGTTACACTAAAAGCTTCTTCAAATATGCCTAAGTTGCATTTTAATTTTTGGAAAATTTTAAATTTGTTACCTGTTCTTTTTGCCACAAAAAAAGCTTCTCCCGGAACTCCGCTCTTTTCCCAATGTTTGACACTAAATCGGCAATATCTCGTTCATTCAAAAATATAATGTTGTTGTATGTGATGCCATTTGCTGAAATTTTAAAACCATAAAAAGTTAAGATTTATACGAAAAATTACTCTTCCCAAAGGTCAGTTATGTAATGTGTGCAAAATTAACCACAAAATAGTTAAAATGGCAGGACTGCTGAGCACCTTCTATGTATATTTGTGCAATTGTAATAAATTATTGCAGTAGCAGTTTTGCAAATAAAAATCAGAATAGAAGTGCAGATTGCGCTACGCAGTCTAACGGGATAACTTGCCATGCCGCATACCACATGGCAGACACGGACAAACAACTTTCGCAATTTTTTTTTCTCTCGCTCATTGTCGCCATACACTCGCCATACACTACACAGACTTGATTTACGTAGACTCGATTAAAAGCTTACTTTTGTAATTTTTTAACACACGTCTTCATTTAATAAAACTTTCGCGATTATGACAAGTCGGTGTGAATTTCACCACACACTATACAGACAGTCTGCGCAGACACAACCGGAAATCAAAATATTTTATTTCATCATTTATTTCACATTTTAGGCAGTTAATTTCCTTTGAAATGGTGTTTCTGAGAAAAAATCGACCAACAACTTAAAACTATGACCAATTTCGTATGGAATTTCAGCACTTTTTTCAAACTTTCGTGAATTTTATTTCGAAACCCATAAGAGTGCGAAATTTTTTTTCCAGATTTGTTTTTAGGGGGTCGAAGCCCATATTTCTAAAAAAAAAAAAAATATTGGAGCATCGCCCGAAAACTGCAGTTGTTCCAAGATCTCCCCCATGCGCACACCTTGTTTCTTTCACCATGGCTTGAACATATTGACGACGACAGCAACTTGCCGTAATCTGCTTTATTGTTTTTACATGTATTTGTAATGGACAGAATTTGGCCTAATGCCGCAGCGTTTTGTCGTCGAAGTAAAACTATTCCTAATTTGACAGCTTGTCGTTGCTGTCGTCAAGCGTCAAGCAATGTGTTCAAGCTATTACGTGTGAAAACAACAAATTTTGTCCGTGTCTGCCATGTCGCATACGGCCATGCATGTTGCGTTTGTTGGCATGAGGTATAGAGAAAAGCATGCGTGGTGGACAAAAAGACACTGTCGGTACCATGGTAGAAGAAACAAGGTAGTGGTGATAACCTTTTTCTCAAGAACGGCGAACATATGTCTTTGCCATACTACTTTACTTTTTTTACTTTTTTCGTTCTCTATTTTATACTAGTTTTGACACTTATGTTCGCCAAAAAGAATTGTCACCACTACCATGATAGAAGAAACAAGTTAGTGGTGACCATGGCATAATCAGAAGGTAGGGCCGATTCGGAGAAGAATGAAGTGGCAATGAGAAATTAGGGAGATATGTGTCAAATCAATCTAGTTTCTTTATGTTCATGTTTCGCAGTTAATTTCAGCTTCTCAGAAAACATAATTTTTTTTAACTTCGACGGCATTTTATAGTGTTTATTAGACTGTTTTTATAATATTTTCACTCAAATTAGCACAAATTTAACACACGCGACCGCACTGTTTACAATTTTAACACATTCTATTTGTATTTATTTTAACATTTCTACGAAATTCGTCGTTTTGACAACAGACCCCATACTGCTTTATGCTATCTTCTATGACGTGTGAGAACACTACACAAACCGGCCCTACCTTCTGATTATGTCATGGTGGTGACAACAACCTTTTTTCTCATGAACGGCGAACATAAGTATCATTTCCCGTACTACTTTACTTTTTATTTTTTTCGTTGTTTATTTTAGACTACTTTTGGCACTTATGTTCGCCAAAAAAACTGTCACCACTACCTTGTTTTTTGTATCATGACCACTACCTTGCTTTTTGTATCATGTATCAGTTAAAAGTTTTCACATTTTGCTTTGCATGCTTTTGTAGTTTTGTAATAACGGATTTGTGCAAGATTGTTGTATGTATGTATGTAGTTATTTGTTGCTTTTTTTATGCAACATAAAACAGTTATAAATTTAATAAACATCCAAAAATCTTCATGCGTGCTTAACATTTACAATGTAGGTAATAAGTGCAGATTTACAAACACCGACAATGCAGCGATTTTTCTCACCGATTTCCTGTGACCAACAAGCAGAAAATCGCTGAAGAAATTGCCGCGATATCGACGTTTGTAAATCAGCACTGAAAATGTCGCTGCCGACCATCACAGCGCGATATAGAATTTTTTAGATTACACGTACATACATACACACTTTTTTAATCCGGCTACACATTTTTTTTAATATAATTTTTGCACTTCAATTATCACTTTTGATTATATTTTACTGTTTCTTTTTTGTTATATAGTTTCCTCTACTTACTTTGTAAATCTTCAAATATTCCCGGCACTCCGAACTGCAAAAGCAGGTTTTTTAACCGATTTTCTTCCTCCATATCGGAAGGCTTTTTTTGCGCACGCACTACACCACAGAATAAAACAGACTAATTAATCTCTCAATTGAACATCTCAATAGCGACAGGTAGGGTTGCCAGGTGAGGTCAATTTTGGAGAAAGGTTTGGTCTTAGTAAAAGGATTATTTACATTTATTTGATTTTTTCTTATGCACACTTCAAACCGTTCAGGAGTTAAGACAGCAGGTCGTGCAGATTTGAAACAACGAATTTTTGTATAGGAGACTACTGACTTGTGGTCAGAAACTACAAAAAAAATTTTTTTTAAAACTTTTTTTTCAACATTTCACTATGAAATTTTGTATAAAAATTTATTTGTTTTTTAAAAATTCAAAAAATTTCGGCCGCTCAAGGGCAAACAATTTTTTTTGGCAATGGCAAGCCTGTTTTGACTGCTATAAAAAAAATGAGAAAATCATGTAATCGGAACCGATAGCAATCGAATGTTATTGCATACATTCGTGCATCATCGGCAGCAACGACTTCGATTTGTAGAATCAAAAATTAAATTAAAAGAACATTACTTTTAATTTTCTTTTCTAGCATAGACGATTCCTTTCAAATTGCTGTGAAAAGAAATTGCATTAATTGTAAAAGTAAATGCAGTAATTTTTTTTCTCGGTGTTGTTTCAAAAAACTTTATTTATTCTGAACCACTAAAAAATTGCACTGTTTATTATAATAACTTTATAATTTTTATTGAGCATTTTTTAAAGTATTTTCACTATTGAAATCATCAGTACATACACCAACCTTCCATAAGTTTTTTAAATTCTCGCAACACCTTCGAATTGTGTTGCAGCTACTATCAATGCCAAATGTTTAAAAGAACTAAATAAAAAATATGCGAAGAATATGAGTTTTATACCGAGTCCTTCCTTGCATGTCCGGACAAAGCAACTTAATTACATTTAGAAAACTTAACGATGACAACCACAAAACAATAGTACAGAAACTAACGTAAATAATTGATGATCGAAAAATTAACAACCTTGCTTACATCAAATATTCGAGACTTAAGTAAAAGGCACTATAAAAAAAAACAACAACTAGTCAATATTAATTGATAAATTTTGTTGAAATAAATTGAAGAAATGGTTCACAATTTTGTTATTAAAGTGCGATTAAAATTGCCTTCCTTTCTCTGATGACCATTTGGCCCAAATAGAAGTCCATTATTTTGTCATTTTGAAAAATTGCTTGCGAGTGTATATGTAAAAGTGTATGTGATAGGAACTTATTGACCACAAGGTTGGTTGGCAGGAGCGCCTAATTTGAGCAATTGTCAATAAAGCTGATAAGTGGTTGCAGTTTGATTGAAAGTAATGATTGCAGCAGACATTGATATGCTAGCTAGTATCTTTAAGAAATTGCGATTTCATTTACTACTTACTTTAAAAAGCACTGCTGGAATTAATGGTTTATTTTGGAAGTATTTTTATTTTGTTACGAGTTCTCAGATTGTTAAGTTTTGAAAAGAAAATCACTTATATTTTAATACTGGCTGTTGTAAGATGTTTGAATAAAAACTAAGGCTTTAATAAACTTTTGAAATCAGTAGTGAAATAAATAACATAAATCGACGACACCTGTGAAACAATTTTGTGAAGATATTGAGAAAAAAGCAACATTTTTAAATTAATAACATACGTAAAATTTAAAAATCAACATCACTTTTTGACTGCTTTGTAATGATGGCAATAAATTATTGTGGCTATATCAAAAATGTTAAGATTTTAACAAAGTTTGTTTTAACGAATTTGGGAATTGCAGAAAAGCCAATGATTTTATTGAAATAGTTTTGTGTAACTGATTATAGCTAATTGTTCATTTCAGTCCTTGAAAGAACTTTGACAGAGCTTCTTTTGATGAATTGTGTTGTGCGTGTTATAAAATATTTGAACACAATTGAACTAGACCTACCAGTTTTATGCCTAATCCGAATGGCTCATGTTCTCAATAACCTTTACATGATACTTAGTTTTTACTCTCTGAGGTTTGTAAAATAGCAAATTTTGAATCTCTGAAAGACATCACTGATGTGTCAAATACAATTTCAAAGACATGTAAGAAGGTCTTCAGATGTTTCTAATTTATTCGAACGTTATTTTTTGATTTCTACAAAACAAAAAAACACTTCTGGCGATATCTTTAAGCCTACATAACTGAATTACAAATGGTGTTCGGATTGTGTTACCGATTTAACATAGCATTTAAATATTTTTATCCGCAGACAAAGAAAAATTATATTTTACAAAATCAATTTCTAGTTGCTTTGGGTAAAACAAGAGATGCAGTGGAATGCCATTCCTTAAAAGCGTAACATTTTCAATTTTATACTGCGAATTTCTAGGATAAAAATTTCCATTTTCTAAAATTTTGATTAAACTAAAATCAATTTATCTAAAAAAATTATTTCCTCACCATTAAATAAATGGTTTTTTTCCCAAAAATCCAAAAAACTTGGATATCTATGATACCAGATTTATGAATTTTTTTAAATAAATTGACGGCTATGTGATCTTTGTCTATAAAAACGATTGCTTTGCGCGCAGTTTAAGCCACACTACAACATTTTCAATATTATTTGTGTTATGAAACTCCAACTCAAATACAAACTCAAAATAAATAAATACATTAAAAATAAAATAAAAAAATATCACCATAAATTCACAACATGTCAGCTTTAACTAAGAACCTGAAGTCTTCACATCTATATTATTTGTAATAATATAGTACATAATTTAATAATATTTGTGTGATGAAACTCCAACTCAAATACAAACTCAAAGATGGCAACTCTGGTAAAATATAAAGTGACATCAAAATTGTGAAGCTCTATTAAAAAGTGCAAAAACCATTAAATAAATTAGCAATTTGATCTCAAAAAGTATTGCAAAGGTTTTTAATATTTCTTGTTTATACTATAATTATCAAAATTTGCACTTCATATCAAAATTAAAGTGTAAATGAGCGCAAAAAGATTACTCGCAGTCACTTCGCCAGAACAGAATAACTCTACTTATAAAAAACAACAAAAAATAACATCAACGTCGGTCAGAGCAACCATGGCAGTAGGACAAATGTCAATAGATGAGCTGAAGACCTTTATGGGTAAGCTTTTAGATGAAAAGAATGCAAATTTGGCAACGAAAGATGATATAATGTGCGTAAATGAGGAGATCCTACAACTCAAAACAAGAAACTCGGAGCTCACATCTAAACTGGAGAAGATCCAAACGCAATGCAGTTTGCTCAAAAGAGAAGTTGACTTTTTGTCAAAAAAAGCTTGCGAAAAAAATCTCGTCGTGCGCCTCACAAAACATCCGAATATGAACCCGCGTGATGAAGTCAAAAAATTATTTACTTCACTTGTTCCAGACGAACCGGCTTCTATTAATTCGATTCGCGTGCTACCCTCAAACTACCAAACATGCAATGTTTTGGTGGAAACCAATTCAAAGGAATATGCTGATGAAATGCTACATAATGCAAGCAAACTAAAAGGCTCTGGTATGGTCATCCATAGAGACTTCCCACTGGAGAAAAGAAAAGTGCGTCAATCGCTGCTGCGTGTGAGAAAGGCGATCAAAAATAGCGATGCTAATGTGGAGGTGAAAATCAAAGGAGAAACATTGGTGGTAGCAGGGAGGATTTTTAACTGGTGCAGAGAGAAGGGGCTTGTGTTTGACAGTACAGATGGCTGCGTCATGCTCGGCGAATTATATCTGGGATTCAGCTTGTCAAATGCAGAGCTTTTACGCCCACCAAAAGAGCCGAATTTCAACTTTAGCGTATACACCAACCAGGCATCCATGATTGTTAATACACAATCGCCTGCGCGTATGCAACATAATGCCAAAAGCAGTGCATGAAAAAGAAACGTCTGCCAGTTTGATAGTAAGAACCAATGTATCGAAAAGAAATTAAATTTAGATGTAAGTAACTTAAATATACTGTCATATAATGTAGGGGGTTTAAGAAATAAACTTTTATTCCCATCTTTCTTTAATTATATAAATAGCTTTGACTATTTTTTTCTTTGCGAAACACATGTAATGGTAGACAAGTATGGAGATTTTGAAAAGTTTTTTATAGGTTTTAAATTGCATTGGATAGCAGCTACACGGGTACACACGCGCGGGCGGGCGATTGGGGGATATCTATTTGGGTTTAAAACGCTAAATAAAAATTGTAGCTTTGAAAATATTGAGAATCATATAGCACTAAAAATAAACATTTCGGAGGAATTTTTTTACATATTTCCTATATACTTGAATTGTAATAACTGGGAGCAAGATTTTTGTAGCTTAGACCATTTACTGAACTCCTTAAATAATATCGGTAATGTTATGTTAATTGGCGATTTTAATGCAAGAGTGGGAGATGAGCAGATAAAAAGTGATACGATGTTTTACAGTGATCAATTTAAGCTTATAAGGCAATCAAAAGATAAAATTAAAAACGGAAACGGAAAAAAAATATTAGAGCTATTTCAAAATTTTGATATCTTCATATTAAATGGGTCGACTAATGGAGACGTGTTGGGGGAGTTAACTTTTGTTGGAGGTCCAGGTTCATCAGTTGCAGATTATTGTGGCGTGTGCGGTAAATGGTACGAACATATAAGCGACTTCAATGTGGGTACATTAACTTTTTCGGATCATATGCCGATAACGGTAGCTTTAACCATAAACAAACCTAGTTCAGAAAACAGTGTAGCTCTTTTGCCTAGGTTGTTATGGAGGGAACAAGATAAGGAAAATTATAGGAGGAGACTTAGTCAATTTAACCAGCAGATTGATTTAAGTCTAACAAGCACCGACCAGCAAATTGATCTTTACATTGATGCGATCAAAAACTCGACCTCGTGTACTGAAAACAGGTTTGAGGCAAAAGGAAAACAAAAATGGTTTGATTTGGATTGTAAAAAAGCTAGAGTAAGATCCTTTAACCTTCTGAAACTGGCAAGATCTCGAAATGGTGATTTTTTTCGAAAAGCTTATGTGCGGGCTAATAAACACTACAAAGAAATCTGCAAAGTTAAAAGAGAAGAGTATTTTTCAGGAATAGCAAGAGATTTGAACAGTGTAAAAGATTCTTCTCAATTCTGGAAGTTAGTCAAAAAACTAAACGGTTATACATTCAAGATAGGCAAGCACCTTGATGCGAACATTTTGGCTAGTTATTTTGAAAACCTATTGAATCCAACAAGTGTAAGAGAACCAATTCAGTTCGCTGAAAATATGATCATAGTAAGGTCTTTAGAACAGGATATAACGCCAGAAGAGATCCGCATTGTTCTCAATAAAGCGAAAGACAAAAAAGCACCCGGAGAAGACAGAGTTCCTTATGAATTTTTCAAAAATGCCCCCCAATCTTTTTTGGAAAACCTAGCAAGGACCTATTCCCAAATTTTACAGACAGCAGAAGTACCTGATTCCTTCAAAAAATCAATTGTGTTCCCAATATACAAAAAAGGTGACGTAAATAATGTTGAGAACTATAGGGGTGTTTCTTTTATAAATGCAATTGCCAAAATATTTACAGGCATCTTATTAAAAAGGTTAGAAATTTGGATAGAAGAAAACAAATTGCTAAGTGAGTTTCAAGCAGGCTTTCGTGCAGGATATTCAACGATCGATCACATCTTCACGATTCAAAATATAGTAGATTATTACTTAGAAAACGGGAAAAAATTATATGTCATGTTTATCGATTTTAAGGCTGCTTTTGACAGTATTGATAGAGTAGCACTGTTTTATAAATTGAATATATTGGGCATTTCGACTAAAATTTTGAATGTGATAAAAAGTCTATATGAGAATACGGCTTCAGCGGTATGGGATGGGGAGCAAATATCACGATGGTTTACTACTAAAAGAGGAGTTCGGCAAGGATGTTTGCTGTCACCACTGCTGTTCGCATTATTTGTAAATGACATAGTTGACGCTCTACCCAATGGTATTGGAATTGCGGGTTTCAATATAAAATGTCTCTTATATGCCGATGACTTACTTCTATTAGCTGATTCTCCAGAAAGCCTACAACATATGATAAATAAATTGGATATTTACTGTAAATTGTGGAATTTAGTAATAAATACGTCAAAGTCAAAGATTATGATTTTCAGAACAGGGAGAGGGAGACACTGTAGAAGTGAGAGATGGGTTATAAATGGGGAAAGCATTGAAATTGTTAAAGAATATAACTACCTAGGAATGATACTCACACCTCAAATAAACCACAAAAAGCACTTAAACAATAAACTTAAAAAATCGATCTCGGCTATAAATTCAACTTGGAAGAACTTGTTTAGGAACAGAAACGTTGCTCATAGTGTAAAATTTAAGGTTTTTGAAGCTGCGTTAAGATCAATAATGACTTATGGCTGCCAAGTATGGGGATACCAGCAGTATGAAGAAGTAGAAAAATTACAGAGATTTTTTCTCAAAAAAACATTCCGTTTACCTCAGACTACGCCCAATTATATGCTTTTGCTTGAAACGGGTCTTCCTCCTGTTTTTATATATACATTGAAAATGCATTTTGAATATGTTATAAAAGCTCTCGCTTTGGATGATACCCGCCTTCCAAAAATACTTGCTAAGCACAGCATTCAAAAACATATAAGCTGGTTTAAGAAATGGGAGGATATATTCGTGAAGTGTGGTGTCCCAGTCAATACTCTAAATATGCATGATGATTCTCTAAGGGAAGAATTAAACAACATTCTTGAATATCTAGTTTACAAAATAAGATTAGATCTAATGGAGGATGCCAAAGGGTCCTCTCGCCGTTCACTATACCCGAATCTTGAGTATAACTTAAACGAGCGTAACTATTTCTCAGATGAACTAATGCTCTTTGAAATCTCTAATATTTTTCGTGTGAGAGGCGAACTTCTTGACTTAAACTACAGACCATATTTTAATGACCGTAGAACTTTTTGCTCACTGTGCAACCTGCAAGAACAAGAAACATCTTACCATTTTCTATCTGTATGTCCAATGTTAAAAGAACTTAGATTTGTATTCTTTCAGAAATCGACACTTAGCAAAGAGGAGTCTATTAGTATCCTAAATGGAAAAAATTGGAAAAATCTTGCTCAATATTGCATTGAATCTTTAAAATACCGAAAAGAGTTTATTGAAGGGTAACAGTTTTTAAACGTAACATTGAATATATTTCCTTTAAAATTAAATCTCCATTCTTGTCCTATGGCAAAAATCTATGTAATAGCTCAAATAGCAAATGTTTATTATTATTAAACTGTTTATATATATAATGAAACAATATCAGCAAAAAAATGCTTCAATTGATCTTCTATAATTGAAAATGTAAAAAAAGTTGGCATCTGGCAGACGGTTTCAAACCAAGGCCATATTTTTATTTGTAAATTTTTATAATATTATATTTTATAAAATTGTAATCTTTATATTTGAATTGGAAAAATAAACATTATTATTATTATTATTATATTACAAACTCAAAATAAATAAATACATTAAAAATAAAATAAAAAAATATCACCATAAATTCACAACATGTCAGCTTTAACTAAGAACCTAAAGTCCACACAACAGAAGTTGTCGTAGCAGCTGTTAGTTTTGTTAAAAGCGCTATTAGACAGACACAAAGTTTCTGCTTTATGCTGTTTCTTCTTGTAAAATACCAATCATTGCCAGAAATATTTCCAAAGTAACTGACAACAGACACGCACTGAATCACTATTGAATAAAAAAAAAAAGGAAAACACACTGAGCTACACAAACAAAATGCTTACATAAAAAAGAGATGTTCATGTTCCAGGGAATTCAGACAGGCATAGTGAATGGAATGCAATGGCAAGAACTGACGACAGAAAAGGCAAAAAAAAATTACATAAAGTAGATGCGTAAACATGATATATCAAAATTTTCAATGAGCTCGAGGTGAAAGAGGTGAGGGAAAGTAACAGTGACAGCCAACTGCCAACTTTTAACTTCAGTGGTACACTTGCTTTGTTAATCAGACTGCCTGATTGCCATTGTTGTTGCTGTTGACTTTTTACGAAAGAACATTTCTTTATGTCTTAATATTTCTTTAAGGCAACAATGTATCAACAAATTCTGTCTTGCTTTCTTCATCGCAAAGACTTTCGATGATTGCTTGCAAACTTCTCTGTAGTCTTAAAATAAATCCGCTTAGTTTGCTTACATAGCTGGCACGATCTTTGTCCATCATCAATGAAAGAGACAGAATAAAACGAAATAACAAAGAAGAAAATGAAACGCATCAAAAGAGTTAGTTTGCTATAGTAACTTGAGCCAAAAAGACTATTACGAGAGTACGTCATGGTTTAAATATACATTAATTGATTTATTTTTTAAGTTTACTTTTGCTATGGTTCACAATTGAGTATGTGTGACATTAAATTTGTGCCGAGGCAATAAAATAAGTCAGCACTTCTTTACGAAGATTTATTTTTGTTGTTCTCTTATTTATTCAATTATTTTTTCTTAAAAACCAATTTATTACCAATACACACAGTAGAATAAAAAGATCAGAAATTCGGGGTACTCAAGATGCAATTAAAAAATAATTCCTTGTTAATAAAATATCTGTTTGTAGATGTTTAAAGTCAAGTTATAAAATTTAGCAATACTTCAACAGTATTGGTGCATGGGAAATAAATTAAAGCTCTTTACTTCACTATTAATTACAAACCAATTTCTTAATAGTTTGATGAAGGTTACTCATACGACACGGTGACCTGCCGTAATTATAATCATACTTATTATTTGCACAACTTTTTATTGAATATATTATGCTTTAATTTTTGCTGAAAGCCATAAACTTTTAAACCCAACTCGACTTAAAGCTTTGCAACTAAAGTAGAAATAGTTTAATTAATATTTCTATTTTTTTACGTTTACCAACGTGATGAATTTTTTAGTAAATTTTAATTGATACTCATGAATTTATTTCAGTTTAAAATAAAATACAGAGTAAATAATACAATGTGTCTACTTCATAATTTTTTTCTCTTTTTATTTAATTGCAGCTGCATCATATTTTTTTTATCCAGCGGATTTGGTATAGTCATTAATTTAATGTGCTGATGAAAGGCAGAAAGAAAGTATTTGTATAATTTGAAAAATATCAAATGTTTCACGTAACCAAATAGATTTTAAACTGTTAAAAAATGTATTAAATTACATAAAAGAGCTTTATTTAAGTGCACATAAATATTATTGCATGTTTTAATGAGCTATTTATTACCTTTTTGTCCGTGTGCAGATATAATTGAAATTTGTTTTTATAAAAATGAACCCTTTTTATAAGTTTATATTCTTCAAGCCGGTCTTATGCATTAGAGGGTTAGTTATATAATTTTTAATGTTAAAAAGGAAGAATATACAATTAAAAGTAAGATTATTAAGTATGTTTAATAACAATAAATAAAAAAATAAAAAAAAAATTAAGAAGAAATGGTTGTAACAAAAATTTTTTTTTGTTTTTCGTAACCATTTAAGTTTATCTTAAAATTTTCCGATTGGGACACATTGAGGAAAGTAAAAATTTATTTTTATAAGAAAATATGATATTCTTTTAAAGAACAAAAACCTTTTTTTAGTGATGAAGAGGGTATAACACTTTCGTTTTTTTCCATTTTCACTGAGCGTAATTTTTTAAAAAAATGTATATTTTAAAAGTTTTTTTTTAAATATTAGACATGAATATTATTTTTCTTATTAGTTGAAAATATGAAACATGTTAAATTCTTTGCATAAGAAAATTTTTTAAAATGTTTTTCTCACTTCCAGGACGTCAAAAATCAATGAAAAATTTTAAAGAAAAATTCTCAGCGCAGTTTTTCTTATAATATATCTTTTTTATTTCTTTAAATTAGGAAATTCTTTCAAAAATTTTTTAAAATTGAGGTTTTGTGTTGTCTTATTCATATTTGAAACCTGCTCACCTGATAATAACATAAATCATATTTTAATAACTACTTCTTAAGTTAGGATAGCCTAAGATAATTCTAATTACCACCTGATCAGATATTGATAATGCTTTTTCTGTTAAAAGGCTATCCTTACCATAACCAAATCATGTTCGTACCATAATAACGTGTTTTTTACTGCATTTTTCTCGAGTGCTTTTGAGAAAATAAACGTAATAAGTGTATGATTGTGTTTTTGACTGTACATTTATATTTCTATGAAATTTGAAATAAAAGAATACAGTTTGAAAATATTAAAACAGGTAAGAAATATTTTCTTACATGCATAAGGAGCTTTATTTCAAAAATCAAGAGTCCATTAAAGCCGGAGCATTTAAGTGGTGGTACTTTTTCAAAAACTGAGATTAAATACACGTCATTAAAGAACTTTAGCGTCGAACGGGTCCACGTGTTGTTATGTAATAATTTTTCTCTGTTTTGCGCTTTGTTTGTATTTTCGAAAGCTTTTTCTAACTAAAATGCTTAAACTTATCAATAACAGTTCACAACTGAAGTGTTGCTCCTGTCAAAATGTAGAGCATTTTTTTTTACACTAAAAGAGTTTTTGTGTTTCTATTCCTTCACAACTGTCAAGATTAAATTTTCATTTTTCTTTTTTTAACGATTTCTCTTTTATTTCATGCAAGCTGATATGATGTCAAAAACAAACACAAACAGCACAATAGCAACAAATAACGAGTTAAAAAAGAAACCAAGCAATTTCAAGTCATACGAATATAGAGCATATTTTGTTGAATGTTTTTTCGAAACAAGCATCAGCCACTCAATGTGGCAGCACAGCACAGCACAGCACAGCACAGCACAGCACACATGTTTTATACAAATGCATAAATTTTGATTTAAGCGCAGTTAAGCTTTTGAATTGAATGTAGCAAAAAGTTTTTTTTTGGCTTTTGACTTTAAGTGATTTACAAAAACTGTTATGTTTTTGACACTTTTGTATATATGAGTTGTACAATGATTTTTTTTTTTGTAAAAAGTTTAGTTTATTGAAGATTTGTTAAACAGTTAAAGGAGCTATGTTTTGACTTTAAAGCCATTTGATATGCAATTGCTGCCTGAAGGTTTTTTAAAAATTTCCAAATTCATGATAATACACATAAAAATATTGATGGAGTAAAGAACATAAATACCCCATCTTTATTTTAGTTTTTCACTTTGAAGATTTTTAGGTAACGCAAAGCAGTGACTTTCTTTTAACTAAAATTCACTCTCTTAAAAATCATTCAATACAATAATATGCAGAAGTAGACAGACAAAAATTAAAATGTTTTCAATAATAGTTTAAAAACAAATTTTTAATTTTCTAGAAATCGTGTTTAATTAAAATCATTTCGATTTTTTCGAGTCCATTTAATACATTCTGCAAAGTTTTTGCACTTTTATAGTGTTTTAATGAACACAGTTTCTTAAAAAACTTCTGAATAGACTTTATTCACGTATTAAGCTGAAAATAGCTTTGCCTACTAAGCCTTAAGGTCTACCAGGATTGCCGTCTGTTAAAGTTGTTTCTTTTTTTCGATATTCATTGGAGTTCATGCAAGTTCCGGAAGTAAATATAACAGACAGAAACCTTGGTAGAGCTAATGGCTTGATCTAAAAATAAGTACTGTTTCAATGTCATATTCTTAAATGGCCAATCAGAACGTTAAAATTCTTACGAATTTGTTTGAACAAGTGTCAAATCATATAAGACTTTAACAGTGAATTGGCCACAGCTGATTCAGTCAAGATCACTGAAGAGGAAATGAAGCGATTTCCGAAACAGGCTATCTAGTCCGCTGTACGATTGTCTCTATACATACTTGTTGTTGTTGTTGTTACCTTCTTCAAACTTGTTTGATCTAAAAAGCTCACAATTACATTCATGAAATAAGTTGTTCAGTATTGTTTTGGTGTTATATTTTTATATAACCCACACAGAAAAAAAATATATTTGACACATACATAATTTTTAAGGATACTATTATGTTTAAAAACTTGTTTATCGCAAACAAGTTAATTTTTACAAGAAATGTGTTTTTATTTTACGGTAAACATTAAATGTTTTCCGGAAGCAAATTATGTTCACTTTAATGTTCACTGCAAATAGGCTTATTTGTTTACTGAAACATAAAGTTATTTTTGTGGCAAGTAGCTTTATTTGTTGCTATATTGTATTTTTATTATTATTCAATTTATTCTTTTTTAATTGTTGCTCTTTGAGGTTTTTCATTGTTTGCTGCTGAACAGAAATATTAATTCAATTGAAAAAAACTTTTTGAAAAACTTTCTATCCGGACTGGGATTGAACCGCGGCTCTTTCGCTTACGAGCCAAGCACACTACCAGTAGGCTACGGCCACCTCCAATCGTCACTTGACTAAAGCCAATGATAAGCATGGTTTTACTTTCAGAAGCATAAAATATGAACATTGTGGACTTATTTTTCCGCAAAAATACTTTTTTATCACATCAATCGAAATATGTTTACCTGAAATTGTAAGCAAACATTGAAATGCTTGTCACAAAAATAGCAATATGTATGATGAAAAAAATATGGTCAGAATTTCGAAATGTATTTACGGTAAATATCAACATATGTCATATGTATGCGTGTATATATCATTTAAAAAATTTTCACGTTTTACGTAAAAAATTCAAAGAGGCTTAAATATGAGTGCGAAAGGACTACGAAATCTATATGAACGCCTCCTAGCTGCTCTTTAAAGCTCTGCTAACGCCCACTGGGAAAAAATGGTTTGTTCCTGCATGATAAAACGTTGCATACATTTGGATGCTTGCCAACTGTAAAAAAATTGCATTCAACTTAAATACCCGATTTGTCTGCGCAAAGATGCAAATTTTTTAACATATTTGCGTTCATTTAACACAAAATACGTAAGCCTGAAAATTTGCATCAAAAATTCAGGCACGTTCTTTAACCTAAATTTCCCAAAAGACAAAAAATGTCGCATAGAATTGCGCTGAAGGTGCGTGAGCACTTAACTTGAAAAATTCCACAAAGAAAAAACATAAATATATCTGCTAGCACAAATATAGCTCTGCAGATTTTCTGTCTCACTCTGAATGACATCATTTACAGCTGCTATCAAATACGTGAAAATGCTGTTTGCTTCTGGCTTTTTGCTGGGTTTCTTTATGTTGTTTCGTGCCTTGTATATTTATTTGTAAAATAAGAAAAAGCAGAAAGGTTCAAATTCGGCAGCATTGCTCTTTACGGCAGCTACAGCTACAGCAGCAGAAGCAGCAGCAGCAGCAGAGAAAATCAATACAAGTATTACGTGCACACAGCAAACTTTGAAAAGGCTTTTAAGCTGACCAGCTTTAAAACATGCAAAATTTTATTTTTGAATAATGCCGAAAATAGGTGCATTATAATAAATGCTATTTTGCTACTAATATTTCTTAAAACAATTTTACATAATTTAGCTATGTCTTGTAAAAAATGACCCCCTTGAAATTAATACTAAACAAAATCTAATAGAGAACATTTTTTTGATTGAATTTTATTAAACTTAGTTGTTTGATGGATTTATAAAATTATTAAAATAAAGTTTGTGTTTTGTTTTTAATTTAAGACTTCAAAGTAAAGATACACTAGGACTAAGACTAATTTGTGAAATTTTTAAATCAAGCAGAGGAATCTCTAAACCTGCAGAGCTCAAATGGACTTTGAGGTAAATTATTTTTAAGTCAAAAAAGCTTCAAACAAGAGGTGTCATGCTATCTTCCTAAAACTCGTTTTCTAGCGTACACTTTCACTTTCATTTTTACTATCTAAAATTTTACTGTGCAGCATGAAAATCTGTATTTGATATTATAAACGTTTTTCATTTAACTTTGGTATGAAGAATTTCGTAGTGACATTTATTTTGCCACTATACCAAAAACTTTTGCGCCACTATACCAAAAACTTTAAACTTAAAATTGTTTTTTTAAGTTTTATAGCTCAGAATCAAAAATTGCTCAAGATATTCACTCTTTTTCATTTTGATAACTCTTGAAGCACTAGGATTTTTATTTTGGTTTCAAAGCCACATATTTCTGGACCGCTTTCAGCGCGTCAAAATAATTGCACATTACTCATACGCCATGCGGAGCTAATTTTTTCATTGAAACCTATGCTGACTTTGAGCTTGACTTTTTGTGAGACCCACTTGGGAACAATGAGATTATTTCATATTTGTTTATTCAGCAAAGCTGTTGGCTAGAATAATAGGAACAACTCGGCTCAAAAAACAAAAATGAAAATCCTAATGGTTCAAGAGATATCAACATGAAAATCAGAGTATGTCTTGAGTAATTTTTGATGCTGAGCTATATATAGAGATACAATAGAACTAATTTTTTATTTGCTTTAGATCACGCATAAGACCCGCTAAAATTGCGTAAAATATTGCTGCTGGAGCGTTTTAAGGACTCTCTCAGAGACTACACGCTAAAGTAGCGTGAAAAGTGTGATGTGTTTTTTCATAATTTTGGTATAAAATGGCGTAAAATTTCACAACATTTATTGTTGTGATTTTTCAGTAAGTTTTAAGAGTGTATGAAAACAAGAAATTGAGTACCTCACAAAACTTATTAACCTTTTATAAATAAAAGTTATTAATACAAAAAAGACCTTAAAAAGCAATAAAATTTCATTTTGTAAAAGAAATCTAAACAAATCTCTGTCGATAAGCAATAACAGCTTAAGTCTGATTTCAAAGTTTCGAGAAATCTCTCTTTACAGTTTTCAGTTGTCATATAAGCTAAATAAAAGGGTCTGTTGTTTTTGTGTTATACCAGATAAAGGTCCAGTTTGCTTGTTTATAGTGCGTATATACGTGGAACATAGCTACATTAATAACTCAGTTCTGTCATAAGTCCACTTAAGCTATATTGCTTATCAACACATAAATAATTAAATTTTTTTTAAAAACATAAGGTGTCTAGAAATACATTTTTAAATCTACTTTTGAGGCCGTTAGTTCACTATTTCAATACACAGTTTAAAAAAAGTCAACTGACACCTGACAAGTTTTTCGATTTCTCAATCTAAAAATTCCATGATTGCAAAGCTCAACTAATTTTTTTAATTGTAGAAAATGTTGAAATGTTCTAATAGCAGCTTTTATTTTTTTTTAAAGATCAAAGAACCAAGGCATGCGCCTTATACAAACAGAGATTGGTCTTTGACCTGAAAGGAAAAGAAATAGATTATTAGAAAAAAAATTGAATTGCTTATAACCGAGGCTAGTGTTATGGCTTAACCTCGGCAAGCATTTCCAGCCCTCAGTTGTTCCTGACCTATAATTCCATTTTTCCACAATCCAGTTGTGGATTTTTTGTTCAATAATTCTTAATTGTAGTAAAGAAGAAAGAAAGTGAAAAGAACCATGCCCGAACCCGGATTCGAACTGGGGACCTCTGAGTTGATAGACTCACGTACTCTTCACCAGACTACAAAGGCCGAGAAGTTTTGTTTTTGTTTTTAAGAATGAAAGATTTTTAGAGTGCATCTATGCATTATACTTATATTTACTAGATGGCCTGAAACAAACTTAAAATCCATATTCTCTGCTTGCCATAGAGTATGACATTAAGTTAAGTTAGATTTTTGACAAAAGTTCATGATATTTAATTACCGTGTTCTAAAGTTATTGCCCTCGAAGTGACGCTACCTTTATATTTTTTGCTTACCATGGAAATTGTAAGCCATTGTGTTTTGATAAAACATTTTTATCTGATGAAAAAAACTCTGTTGAGTTCTACTTCAAACTATTAGTTTGCTGAGCTTCGTAGTGTTTACTGTTGGGTAACTCATACATGAGGTACCTAGAATGTCGCATACATCAACATTAATTATACCATCACCTAAAAAAAGTATATTGAACCGCTTCAACTTTTTAAACATCTCAAATTTTAGGTTTAAAGTTGTGTTTAAAAATAATGGGCATCAGACAAAAACCATATGAATTTTTCAATAAAACAAAGCAGTTTGAATACAAACCTTCTCCTTCTCTCCTTTTTAATTGTTATTGCTAATTGTGGAGCCGCAATTTGAATACGGACTTTTTAAAATTTAAAAATTTGTGCTGAATTTGTGATTTGAACTGTTGAAAATAGGTTTTTTCACTATTTGAAAAAGTTTAATTTCATTTCTATGTTCCTCCCCTCTATATTCCTCATTCCAACTCCTAATACAACATAGCTCTTTTAACACCTCACAGCACTTTTTTTTTAAACGACGAAACGTCATTTTAGTCCACTCAGACCTCATTTGAATTGGGACAATGTACTACCGCATTTTTTAAAACGAGAAACTCACTCAAACTCACCTCAAATCTGTTTTGTGCCCATCACTTGTAGTGATCGTACAACTGCAAATGATAGACCCCTTTCAGGAAGTACAGAAGCAGCTTCTCCAGAAAACATACGAAAAAATTTTTAAAATTATATTGAATGACCGCCAAGTGAAATATGGATGAGATAGCCATCTTAAAGGAACATGTCTGTGTAGACACGTTGAAACTCTCTCAAAGGAAAAAAACAAGCGTGTTTGCCTTTTAAAGTAAAATTTGAAACTGTTTCGACGTAACAAAAAAGGATTTTTTCATGCGATTTGTGACAATGACTGAAACTTTAAATCACTTCTCTTTTTAATTATTTTTGTTGCACTTCGTAGTTCTTGTTGTTGTAAAATTAGGTTGATAGATTTTGTACTCTTAGCTGACAAAAAGTAATAAAGTATATAAATGAGTCAAATATGTTTCTTTTAGAAATCTTCAGAACGAATTAAAAAAACTTTTATATATGGTACGAACATTATTTCCAACAAAAAAATTCAAAAAAATGCTCAAATAGGAATTCCAAGATTTTTATAAGAGAAATAAAATTGGTAAATTTTCTAAAATTTTAAATTAATTGTAAACTAAACTGTATACTTATTGTTTAAAAAAATATTGCAATAATAATTTTAAAACTGATAAAAGAAATCTTGAAATGAATTTCATGATTACGTTTTTAAATAAATTAATTCAAAGCAATTAAAGCTTAAGTAAAAATTTAATTTCATCCATTTTTCCTGCAACTAAAGACAAAATTGAATTATACCATCAAATTACAGAAGTGATGATGTAGGTATTTATTGTACAAATTGACAAAAATACAATTCAAGAGTCTGAAATTGTAAGATATTGAGGAATGACATTTAATGAAATCATGATGTGGGATTGTAAATAAAATTAAAAGATTGAAGAGTGTGACATCCTTAGGAATCGGTTTCTTCTTCAAATTAAAAAACAAGATAAATACGGTAACAAAAATTATGTTTTACCAATCTTTGATTCACTCTCACTAAACCTATCTACCCATAGTGTATTAAAGTAAAAGAAATATTTATTTGAAATCCCTGCAAATTACACAGAACAAAGCCCTAAAACCAGTTTCTGATCTTACTGTGAGACTCAGTACTATGAGTATATATAAAGAGTTGGCTAAAAATGCACTTGCGGCAATAGGTCTTAATAAACAACAACTCTTACTACCTGTTTCTAATCCCTTACATTGTATAGAAAGCCAAACCCTACACTGAGGGAAATATGTGATAACATTAAATAAAATTGTGTTCATATAAAACGAATTGTTTTTGAAATAGAGCTTAAAATCTTTTCGTTTAAGTAAAACACAAATGTTTTCAAAGTTAAGTTTAAAACAAAAGAATTTGTTTTCAAAACAATTTTTTTTAAATATACTTTCATAGTAAACATGTTAAGCTTAAAAACATTATTTAAAAAAACCAAAACAAAAGCTTTAATATTAAAAATAAAATTTTTAAAACATAATCTAAGAATAATTAGTTTTTATGATCTATTGAATAATTACATGAATGAAGATTGTGAGCTTTAGATCAAGTAAGTTTTCAAGAAGGCAACAACAACAATAACAACTCTGTATAGAGTCAATCACTTAGCTGACTAGACAGTCTGTTTCGGAAATCGCTACATTTTCCTCTTCAGTAGTCTTTGAGTGATTAAGCTGTGATCAACTCACTGTTTAAACTAGCATATGAATGTGCAGATTTTGGAATTCATTCTTATGAATTGTATGGCTGCTAGTTTGTCGAAATGCACCATCTAAATGCACAATCTAAGAATGTTGTTCTTAAATTTAAAATAATCAAACTCAACCGCCATTCGATGCCATTGTGTTAATTTTTTTGAGTTTTGACGTCAGATTCGTGATCAACGACCACTGGAATCCCCCGATTACCAAATTTTAAGACCATTCGATGATGTTTGCATTTTTTGCGGCTAAAAATATCTTAGCTTTTTAAATAGTAAAATTATAAATTAGTTTTTCTTTAATCTAATGTTCAATAATTGTAAAAACAATTAAAAAATACGAGTACTTGCAAACAATCAAATGTTAAATTGGGATTTTTCTTAGTTTGGTCTGAATAATCTGGCAATAATGGTCCATGATTCCACTTCCCATAATTTTTTCAATTCAATCTCAGTAGTTACGTATTTTATGTTATTGCAAAAATATAATAACAGAAAAATATAAAAAAGTAAAAAAGATAATTTAAAAATAAAACAGTCTTATTTAAATATTGTTTTGTAAAAACGCAAAAGCGTTGAATATAAATCTATTTTAAAATTTTTTGTTTAATTTTAAAGTATGTTATTTTAAAGCATTCAGTGTACAATTTCAATAGAACAGAATGTGCATATGTCGCCGAACAATGCAAGCGTTGCAGCTATAGGAAGTTAAATGTCGCTAAGCATTAACTAAACGACGTGTCACTTTTGCTGGACTAAATGAGTATAATAAGCTTTCCAATACTTTGAAAAGCGTCCAATCTCTATCAAGTTAAACTTTAAAAAGTATTTATTGCAAAGTAATGATTTACTTCTTGTGTTTTGAGAACTTTGATCTGTTGATTCATTCCTTTTTTACAAGCCGTTCGAAGTTGAAGTGTCTGGGTTTTTTTGTTGTTTTGGAAAGTTTATCAGCAACAGGAATTCATACAACAATTATGAAAGAGTTAAAGTAATCTGCTTCTTCATTTCCAAATGTGCATTGAAGGGTTTCTGTGGTTGTGGTATTACAACGGACCGATTTGGTCTAAGCGGACCGGTGTAAACACTTATAAAAAATCAAGTATGCATTCAACCATGTCTATAACCTGCACTATGTCTATGCCAAGTTTATCTGCCGTGTTATTAATTCAAATTTTTTGTTCAATTAAAAACCATAACCACCTTATATGCTAGTTAATATACTGAACTGAAAGTTTAAGTCATGACTTTTGACTGATTATTTTTTCAAGTATGTAAGACCAAATTATCTTAACATTTTATTTCCATTACACTGTTCAATAATTATGGCCTTTTGTCGGCAATAAAATATTTTTTGGGACTTATTTATTTGTAGGTTTCAAATTAATTGTTCTTATATAAATAATTAATAATATATTTAGATATTTTACCTATTGTATATGGGTCAGAATTCGTGAAAAGTATCACTTTTTTCGAAATATTTCAATTGTTAATAATTTTATTTTTTTTTTTATTTTTAAACGCTTCATGCACTTTTCTTCAAATTTATTCCGTCGCCTCATTACTCAACGTTTTATAACGTTGATGATAGCTCGCTCACTCAGCGTCCTCAAGTGTAATGAAGTTTTGAGTAATCAGGCGATGGAACAAATGTGAAGAAAACGTAATGAAGCGTTCAGTTCAAATAGCCATAACTTCTTAACTAAAAAGCAACAAAACACTTTGAAATTTTAGTTGTGTTTTCATTTATACTTTTAGCAATGTT